>JAWNPF010000134.1:0-362422 GCA_035045185.1 Drosophila meridiana
TGCGCGTGCTATCCACGGACCCAACAAAAAAATCAAGTCTCTAGCTTGTCTAGATGCTTCAATCGACGCGTTCAAACATACGGACAGACGGACGGACGGACGGAAAGACGGACAGACAGACAGACGGACAGGGCTAAATCGACTCAGCTCGTCGCCCTGATCAAGAATATGTATACTTTGTGGGGTCTGACACGCCTCTTTCTGCCTGTTACATACATTTAACAAAACCATTATACCCTGATTTCCCATTTTCAATGGGCTAAGGGTATAAAAATTGAAGTCTCTAGCTTGTCTAGATGCTTCAATCGACACGTTCAAACATACGGACGCACATACAGACGGACGGACGGTCAGACGGACAGACAGGGCTAAATCGACTCAGCTCGTCGCCCTGATCAAGAAAATATACACTTTGTGGGGTCTGACACGCCTCCTTCTGCCTGTTACATACATTTAACAAAACCATTATACCCTGATTTCCCATTTTTAATGGGCTCAGGGTATAAAAATTAAAAAAGTTACGCTGTTGTCACTGAGTTTCGAACTCGGGACCTTTCGATTATGCGTTTTGCGTCTATCCATTACGCCACACCAGTATTACATTGCTTGTTGGCAAAATGCAATGTAGTACTACAAAGCGATATGTGACAAATACAAAAGTAAAGAAGCTAAAGAATCAGATCAATCGCAATTGTGATTCTTAGAATATGCTGAAATGCGCGCATATGAACGTATGAGTGTGTACATACAAAAACGGTGGTCTGTTTCAATGTATGCGTGTAAAGGGCGATATATGACAAATACAAAACTACAGAAGCGGCTGAAAATGCACAGAAGCGACAGTGCACATGCATATGCAGACGCGCTTGCTCGTTTCAATGTATGTATGTGAGAATATATGTAAATGTTTTTTGCTGTGCGTCGCTGCTTGCCACATGCGTGTGATAATTGGCTAAACGTTTTGTTTAATAAATCGGAACTGACTTAACGGAATTTGATGAAACTTTCAGCATTTTATAAAAATGATCATTTATTCACATGTTTATATTTGCAACAGACTCTCCATGATTGGCGAAGGGGAGGAGGGGGTGGGTTAATTAGCAAAAAGAGCCAGTATCCAAAAAATAAAAAAATAGAAATTGCATAAAATTCACATTAATCTATATACAAAAATCTAGGGGGTCTAGCTCTAAAGGTGTGGGAAATATAATTTTATAAGGTTTAAAATCGATAACAAAACAACAAAAATAGATATCGTTTTTTGGTAACAAAGTTGACCTGCGCGTGCTATCCACGGACCCAACAAAAAAATCAAGTCTCTAGCTTGTCTAGATGCTTCAATCGACGCGTTCAAGCATACGGACACCTCGTGTTAAATCGACTCACCTCGTCGCCCTGATCAAGAATATATACACTTTGTGGGGTCTGACACGCCTCCTTCTGCCTGTTAAAGAAGCAAATCAATCGCAATTGTAATTCTTAGAATATGCTGAAATCCGCGCATATGAACGCATGAGTATGGGTACATACAAAAACGGTGGTCTGTTTCAATGTATGCGTGTAAAGGGCGATATATGACAAATAAAAATACAATTCAAATACAGATTTGGTTGAATATGCTAGAGTTGAATTTATTTGTGCACATGCATAAGCAGACGCGTTTGCTCGTTTCAATGTGTGTATTTGAGAATATATTTAAATGTTTTTTACTGCGTGTTCAGGCACGAACATAGAATACATAAATATGTAAACATGCCTTCTACGCACTTGACGACTAGCATGCAGTGCGATAGATGAAGAAAGGCCACATGTGTGGAATCTTAAAATAGCCAGATAAACGCTGACCCTTACAACGTCAGCGATAGGTTAAGAATAGATAATAGACGAACGCTGAGCCCTACAACCTCAGCGATAAGAATACAATAGACCAAATATAATAGACCAATGCTGAGCCTTACACACTCAGCAATAGATACATTAGATTTAAGGGTTGAAATTATGCATGAGGCTGGGTATATATACCCAGCCTCAGAAGAATAAAATCAGTACAGTACTAAACCCCAACATAGTCAAGTGTATTCATTCACTGCGCGTCGCTGATTGCCACGTGCAGCTAAACGTTTTGCTTAATAAATCGGGACTGACTTAACGGAATTTGATGAAACTGTCAGCATATGATTTTATTGAATTTTTTACATTTTATAAAAATGCTAATTTATTCACATGGTTACTCTCCGTGAGTGGTGATGGGGTGGGGGAAGGGGGGGGTTAATTAGTAAAAAGAGCCGGTATCCAAAAAATAAAAAAATAGAAATAGCATAATTATAAAATTATATCTTATATATTTTATAACCTGTTTTCGATAAGGTTTAAAATCGGTAACAAAACAATCAAAATAGATATTGTTTTTTGGTAACAAACTTGGCCTGCGCGTGCTATCCACGGACCCAACAAAAAAATTCAAGTCTCTAGCTTGTCTAGATGCTTCAATCGACGCGTTTAAACCTACGGACAGACGGACAGACAGACGGACGGCCAGACGGACAGACAGACAGACGGACAGGGCTAAATCGACTTAGCTCGTCACCCTGATCAAGAATATATATACTTTGTGGGGTCTGACACGCCTCCTTCTGCCTGTTATATACATTTAACAAAACCATTATACCCTGATTTCCCATTTTCAATGGGCTCAGGGTATAAAAAATCAAGTCTCTAGCTTGTCTAGATGCTTCAATCGACGCGTTCAAACATACGGACGGACGGACGGACGGACGGACGGACGGACGGAGTATGTGTATGTATGTGTATGTGAGAATATATGTAAATGTTTTTTGCTGCGCGTCGCTGATTGCCACGTGCAGCTAAACGCTGTTTAATAAATCGGGACTGACTTAACGGAATTTGATGAAACTTTCAGCATATGATTTTATTGAATTTTTTGCATTTTATGAAAATGCTAATTTATTCACATTCTCCGTGAGTGGTGATTGTGAGGGGGGAGGTGGTGGGGGGTTAATTAGTAAAAAGAGCCGGTATCCAAAAAATAAAAAAATAGAAATTGCATAAAATTCACATTAATCTTTATTCAAAATTTGAGGGGTCTAGCTCTAAAGGTGTGGGAGATATAATTTTATAACCTGTTTTCGATAAGGTTTAAAATCGATAAAAAAACAACCAAAATAGAAATTGTTTTTTGGTAACAAACTTGACCTGCGCGTGCTATCCACGGACCCAACAAAAAAAAATCAAGTCTCTAGCTTGTCTAGATGCTTCAATCGACTTCATCAAACTTTTGCAACTTGTTAATGGAATTCACATATGTGTATTTTCCAAAGCACAAGTCTCTAGTATTTGAATTGCGTTTTTTACAAACAGTGGACTATTGGGGACGAATGGGGCGTAGCTCAAAAATCTAAAGATTATTATGTATTTGAGTATTTAATACGTAATTAAATACGTACGTGTAATTGCGTATTCATTACACGCAACATGTGCAAACTTTACATTAAAAATGAAATTATAATTATCGATAAACGCCGATACATTCGAAATGAGTTATCGAAAAAATATGATAAGCTTGTGCAGCATATGGTATGCACGAGTATTCAAATAAAATTTCAAGTATTTAGGTTGTATTTAGTTGCTTAGACTATCTCAGCGTTCTCACGGACTGACGGACGGACGTACGGAGAGACGGACGGATGGACGGACGGAAAGACGGACAGGACTATATCGAATCGTCTTGTCGCGCTGATCAAGAATATATATACGTCGGCGCGTGCAGTTCGTGCAGTTTACTGTATGTATGAGTACTGTATGTATGAGTGAATGAGTATTCAGTGTTCCACAAGCATAATTCCAACATATTAGTAATATTGCTAGACTTGGGCCACCGAAACTCGCTGCGCGATTAGAAAATGGAAGAGTTTAATGTAGTAATATTGCATCAGCTTCTAATTGTGTTGTGATTGGTCGCTTACATCCTGTCTCTTAGCGGGGCTGTCGCCGAACGTAGTTCGATGGTAGGCACAAAGAATAAGTGTGCGACGCAAGTCAGTTCTATGCTAGACTTCGGCCACCGAAACTCGCTGCGCGGTTAGAAAATGGAAGAATTTAATGACGCGTTTATATCAGAAGTGGGATCGGGCTCGGCACCTAACAACGAAGCTGAGCCGTGGAAAGCACAAAACAGAACTCGTAAAAACATTTCAAGTAACGATTTCCGAAAAAAATGTTTCAATGTATGTATGTAAGAATATATGTAAATGTTTTTTGCTGTGCGTCGCTGCTTGCCACATGCGTGTGATAATTGGCTAAACGTTTTGTTTAATAAATCGGAACTGACTTAACGGAATTTGATGAAACTTTCAGCATATGATTCTATTGAATTTTTTACATTTTATAAAAATGCTAATTTATTCACATGTTTATATTTGCAACAGACTCTCCATGATTGGCGAAGGGGAGGAGGGGGGTGGGTTAATTAGCAAAATAAAAAAATAGAAATTGCATAAAATTCACATTAATCTATATACAAAAATCTAGGGGGTCTAGCTCTAAAGGTGTGGGAAATATAATTTTATAACCTATTTTCGATAAGGTTTAAAATCGATAACAAAACAAAAATAGATATCGTTTTTTGGTAACAAAGTTGACCTGCGCGTGCTATCCACGGACCCAACAAAAAAATCAAGTCTCTAGCTTTTCTAGATGCTTCAATCGACGCGTTCAAACATACGGACAGACGGACGGACGGACGGAAAGACGGACAGACAGACAGACGGACAGGGCTAAATCGACTCAGCTCGTCGCCCTGATCAAGAATATGTATACTTTGTGGGGTCTGACACGCCTCTTTCTGCCTGTTACATACATTTAACAAAACCATTATACCCTGATTTCCCATTTTCAATGGGCTAAGGGTATAAAAATTGAAGTCTCTAGCTTGTCTAGATGCTTCAATCGACACGTTCAAACATACGGACGCACATACAGACGGACGGACGGTCAGACGGACAGACAGGGCTAAATCGACTCAGCTCGTCGCCCTGATCAAGAAAATATACACTTTGTGGGGTCTGACACGCCTCCTTCTGCCTGTTACATACATTTAACAAAACCATTATACCCTGATTTCCCATTTTTAATGGGCTCAGGGTATAAAAATTAAAAAAGTTACGCTGTTGTCACTGAGTTTCGAACTCGGGACCTTTCGATTATGCGTTTTGCGTCTATCCATTACGCCACACCAGTATTACATTGCTTGTTGGCAAAATGCAATGTAGTACTACAAAGCGATATGTGACAAATACAAAAGTAAAGAAGCTAAAGAATCAGATCAATCGCAATTGTGATTCTTAGAATATGCTGAAATGCGCGCATATGAACGTATGAGTGTGTACATACAAAAACGGTGGTCTGTTTCAATGTATGCGTGTAAAGGGCGATATATGACAAATACAAAACTACAGAAGCGGCTGAAAATGCACAGAAGCGACAGTGCACATGCATATGCAGACGCGCTTGCTCGTTTCAATGTATGTATGTGAGAATATATGTAAATGTTTTTTGCTGTGCGTCGCTGCTTGCCACATGCGTGTGATAATTGGCTAAACGTTTTGTTTAATAAATCGGAACTGACTTAACGGAATTTGATGAAACTTTCAGCATTTTATAAAAATGATCATTTATTCACATGTTTATATTTGCAACAGACTCTCCATGATTGGCGAAGGGGAGGAGGGGGTGGGTTAATTAGCAAAAAGAGCCAGTATCCAAAAAATAAAAAAATAGAAATTGCATAAAATTCACATTAATCTATATACAAAAATCTAGGGGGTCTAGCTCTAAAGGTGTGGGAAATATAATTTTATAAGGTTTAAAATCGATAACAAAACAACAAAAATAGATATCGTTTTTTGGTAACAAAGTTGACCTGCGCGTGCTATCCACGGACCCAACAAAAAAATCAAGTCTCTAGCTTGTCTAGATGCTTCAATCGACGCGTTCAAGCATACGGACACCTCGTGTTAAATCGACTCACCTCGTCGCCCTGATCAAGAATATATACACTTTGTGGGGTCTGACACGCCTCCTTCTGCCTGTTAAAGAAGCAAATCAATCGCAATTGTAATTCTTAGAATATGCTGAAATCCGCGCATATGAACGCATGAGTATGGGTACATACAAAAACGGTGGTCTGTTTCAATGTATGCGTGTAAAGGGCGATATATGACAAATAAAAATACAATTCAAACACAGATTTGGTTGAATATGCTAGAGTTGAATTTATTTGTGCACATGCATAAGCAGACGCGTTTGCTCGTTTCAATGTGTGTATTTGAGAATATATTTAAATGTTTTTTACTGCGTGTTCAGGCACGAACATAGAATACATAAATATGTAAACATGCCTTCTACGCACTTGACGACTAGCATGCAGTGCGATAGATGAAGAAAGGCCACATGTGTGGAATCTTAAAATAGCCAGATAAACGCTGACCCTTACAACGTCAGCGATAGGTTAAGAATAGATAATAGACGAACGCTGAGCCCTACAACCTCAGCGATAAGAATACAATAGACCAAATATAATAGACCAATGCTGAGCCTTACACACTCAGCAATAGATACATTAGATTTAAGGGTTGAAATTATGCATGAGGCTGGGTATATATACCCAGCCTCAGAAGAATAAAATCAGTACAGTACTAAACCCCAACATAGTCAAGTGTATTCATTCACTGCGCGTCGCTGATTGCCACGTGCAGCTAAACGTTTTGCTTAATAAATCGGGACTGACTTAACGGAATTTGATGAAACTGTCAGCATATGATTTTATTGAATTTTTTACATTTTATAAAAATGCTAATTTATTCACATGGTTACTCTCCGTGAGTGGTGATGGGGTGGGGGAAGGGGGGGGTTAATTAGTAAAAAGAGCCGGTATCCAAAAAATAAAAAAATAGAAATAGCATAATTATAAAATTATATCTTATATATTTTATAACCTGTTTTCGATAAGGTTTAAAATCGGTAACAAAACAATCAAAATAGATATTGTTTTTTGGTAACAAACTTGGCCTGCGCGTGCTATCCACGGACCCAACAAAAAAATTCAAGTCTCTAGCTTGTCTAGATGCTTCAATCGACGCGTTTAAACCTACGGACAGACGGACAGACAGACGGACGGCCAGACGGACAGACAGACAGACGGACAGGGCTAAATCGACTTAGCTCGTCACCCTGATCAAGAATATATATACTTTGTGGGGTCTGACACGCCTCCTTCTGCCTGTTATATACATTTAACAAAACCATTATACCCTGATTTCCCATTTTCAATGGGCTCAGGGTATAAAAAATCAAGTCTCTAGCTTGTCTAGATGCTTCAATCGACGCGTTCAAACATACGGACGGACGGACGGACGGACGGACGGACGGACGGAGTATGTGTATGTATGTGTATGTGAGAATATATGTAAATGTTTTTTGCTGCGCGTCGCTGATTGCCACGTGCAGCTAAACGCTGTTTAATAAATCGGGACTGACTTAACGGAATTTGATGAAACTTTCAGCATATGATTTTATTGAATTTTTTGCATTTTATGAAAATGCTAATTTATTCACATTCTCCGTGAGTGGTGATTGTGAGGGGGGAGGTGGTGGGGGGTTAATTAGTAAAAAGAGCCGGTATCCAAAAAATAAAAAAATAGAAATTGCATAAAATTCACATTAATCTTTATTCAAAATTTGAGGGGTCTAGCTCTAAAGGTGTGGGAGATATAATTTTATAACCTGTTTTCGATAAGGTTTAAAATCGATAAAAAAACAACCAAAATAGAAATTGTTTTTTGGTAACAAACTTGACCTGCGCGTGCTATCCACGGACCCAACAAAAAAAAATCAAGTCTCTAGCTTGTCTAGATGCTTCAATCGACGCGTTCAAACATACGGGCAGACGGACGGACGGACAGACAGACGGACAGGGCTAAATCGACTCAGCTCGTCGCCCTGATCAAGAATATATATACTTTGTGGGGTCTGACACGCCTCCTTCTGCCTGTTACATACATTTAACAAAACCATTATACCCTGATTTCCCATTTTCAATGGCCTCAGGGTATAAAAAGGTGACATGGTCACGGCAACGCCTTAGCACTGGGACGTCTTGACAGCAAGACGGACCTTTCACAAAACCAATATACTCTTTTTCCCTTTGGGAAACGAGTATAAAAATTCAAGTCTTTAGGTCGACTACGTTCTGAGATCGACGCGTTCACACATACGGACAGACGGACGGACGGACGGACGGACCGAAGGCAGACGGACAGGGCTAAATCAACTCAGCTCGTCGCCCTGATTAAGAATTTATATACTTTGTGGGATCTGACACGCCTCCTTCTGCCTGTTACATACATTTTTCAAAACCATTATACCCTGATTTTCCATTTTCAACGGGCTCAGGTCACTGAGTCTTGAACTCGGAAATTTTCGTTTTTCCGCTTTTCATTTACCTGTTGCGCTCCATCAGTTGTGAATTGCCTATTGGGAAATCCAAAACACATACACACATCATACACGCATAAGCCCTCGATCTGCTAACTGCGCAGTTGACACAGCACCTGCGCTTGTGGGCATTACAATGGAAACTTATTTGTTGAATAACTTTTCTTAGCGATCAACTAACTTCATCAAACTTTTGCAACTTGTTAATGGAATTCACATATGTGTATTTTCCAAAGCACAAGTCTCTAGTATTTGAATTGCGTTTTTTACAAACAGTGGACTATTGGGGACGAATGGGGCGTAGCTCAAAAATCTAAAGATTATTATGTATTTGAGTATTTAATACGTAATTAAATACGTACGTGTAATTGCGTATTCATTACACGCAACATGTGCAAACTTTACATTAAAAATGAAATTATAATTATCGATAAACGCCGATACATTCGAAATGAGTTATCGAAAAAATATGATAAGCTTGTGCAGCATATGGTATGCACGAGTATTCAAATAAAATTTCAAGTATTTAGGTTGTATTTAGTTGCTTAGACTATCTCAGCGTTCTCACGGACTGACGGACGGACGTACGGAGAGACGGACGGATGGACGGACGGAAAGACGGACAGGACTATATCGAATCGTCTTGTCGCGCTGATCAAGAATATATATACGTCGGCGCGTGCAGTTCGTGCAGTTTACTGTATGTATGAGTACTGTATGTATGAGTGAATGAGTATTCAGTGTTCCACAAGCATAATTCCAACATATTAGTAATATTGCTAGACTTGGGCCACCGAAACTCGCTGCGCGATTAGAAAATGGAAGAGTTTAATGTAGTAATATTGCATCAGCTTCTAATTGTGTTGTGATTGGTCGCTTACATCCTGTCTCTTAGCGGGGCTGTCGCCGAACGTGGTTCGATGGTAGGCACAAAGAATAAGTGTGCGACGCAAGTCAGTTCTATGCTAGACTTCGGCCACCGAAACTCGCTGCGCGGTTAGAAAATGGAAGAATTTAATGACGCGTTTATATCAGAAGTGGGATCGGGCTCGGCACCTAACAACGAAGCTGAGCCGTGGAAAGCACAAAACAGAACTCGTAAAAACATTTCAAGTAACGATTTCCGAAAAAAAAAAAAAAAAACAAATAAAAACGCGGTTGTTCTGCCAAAATTCAATGCAGACCTTGTTGGCGCCGATGCGTCGACATGGTGCTCTACGGCAAGCAATATTTTGGCAGAAAATGATATAAGAGGTACTGCCCTTGTGACGGTGTTAAGTGAAACTGTGCGAAGTTGTTGAGCCTAGAGGAGAGATGGTTCATCAAGGAATGACATTTGCTACGACGTTTGACTCTGGCGCGGAGTGTTCATTAATCAAACAACAGATAAGTGCTAAGCTAGCTGGTAAAAGATTGAATAATGTTGTGAGTTTGGAGGGCATTGGCAATGGCAGCGTTTGCAGCACATTGTAAATACTTACCAACGTAAATATTAATAATTATCAAATTGAGATTTTGTTTCATGTTTTAGACAATAATTATATGAAAAATTACATAATTATTGGTAGAGAAATATTGTCGCTTGGATTTAATGTCATAATTTCACCAGGGAAATTTGAAATTGTTAAAACAAAAACCGTTAATCATTGTGTTAACGAAGATAAATTTTATGACTTAGACACAGGTTTTGTTGGTGAAGACTGTGATGAATTAAAAAGTTTATTGGAAAATTATTGAAAATATTTTATAAATGGGATTCCTTTGTCTAGAGTTAGTTCGGGTAAAATGAAAATTAAACTAAATGACCCAAGAAAAATTGTCCAAAGGAGGCCATACAGGCTCAGTCCAAGTGAAAGAGAATTGGAGACTCTTGCTATTTTTTTGATTATAAAACATATTCGCCATTATTTACTGGGTAGAAATTTGGTTGTTTTTACTGACTGTAATTCCCTTAAGGCGTCAAGGACTAAACATGATCTGTCTCCCAGGGCGCAAAGATAGTGGGCTTATTTACAGTCGTTCGCATTTGATTTGCAGTATAAGGAGGGTAAATGAATGGCTCATGCTGACTTCATTTACAGAAATCTTCCATCCGCGGATGCGATTGATACTTGTAAAATTTCTGAGAAACGAGTCAATCTAGCAGAGATATCTAGTGAAGGGCTTATGGCTGAACAGCGTAAAGATTCCGATATTATTAATATTGTGACTAAATTAAAAGATAATTCTCATGCCGAGGACATTGCAAGAACTTACGAGCTAAGAGCAGGAATAATTTATCGGAAAATTCAGAGGAATGGTAGAACTCGTTCCTTGCCAATTGCTCCAAGAGCATTTAGATGGTCTGTAATAAATCAGATTCACGAGTCAATTATGCACTTAGGTTGGGAGAAAACTTTAGATAATGCTTATGATTATTATTGGTTTGATCACATGTCTAAGTACATACGAAAGTTTGTTGAGAACTGTATTACTTGCAAGATGTCAAAGTCATCATCCAGGCTAGACTTCATCCACTAGCAAAAATTGACACACCTTGGCACACGATACACGTAGACATAACTGGAAATTTGAGTGGAAAGTCTGATAAAAAAAAAAAGTATGTCATCGTCGTAGCTGTTTTGCCAGCACTAGATTCAGTGAGTTTTGTGATAAGATAAGATAAATTTGCTTTTGCATTTGTCCTTTAGATAGATATATCCTTAGATCACTTACAAACAATAGAAAATATAAGTATGCTCACGAAGATATAAGAAAATTACCAGAGGAGTATGTACCAGTTGATCTAGAAAGTAGTGAATAGGCTTTAAATGATTTTGAAAAAGAAACTGTTGAAAGAGACAGTAATGAAATGGTTGAAAAAGAAACTGTTGAAAGAGAGAGTAGTAGAAATGTTGAGAATGAAACTGTTGAAACAGACAGTAGTAGAAATATTGAGAATGAAACTGTTGAAACATACAGTAGTAGAAATGTTGAGAATGAAACTGTTGAAATTGACAGTAGTAGAAATTTTGAGAATGAAACTGTTGAAACAGACAGTAGTCAAAATGTTGAGAATTAAACTGTTGAAACAGACAGTAGTACAAATGTTGAGAATTAAACTGTTAAAACAGACAGTAGTCAAAATGCTGAGAATGAAACTGTTGAAACAGATAGTCAAAATGTTGAGAATGAAACTGTTGAAACAGACAGTAGTCAAAATGTTAAAAGTTAAACTGTTGAAATAGGCAGTACGGGTGCCTGAAGGGCTGGAAATGAAAAATTTATTAACCGCATTCGAAACTAGCAGCAGGTCTTGGCAAGATGCAGTGGGAGAAATCCAATTGGCCTTAAACTGTACGGTGAGTCGAGTGACAAAGGCAAACCCTTAGAATTGTTTATTGGTAAAGTATTGATATTGCTCGACCATTGGGGTTGCTTCCACCATGTGACATGACACAAAAGGTTGATTTGGCGGAATCAAAAGCTCGGGTGGTGCAAAATATATCAGCAGCTGCAGCATATAGTGAAGACCACAAACAAAATTCAGTCCAAAGTTTAGATAGATATATCCTTAGATCATTGACAAATAATAGAAAATATAAGTATGCTCACGAAGATATAAGAAAATTGCCAGAGGAGTATGTACCAGTTGAACTAGAAAGTAGTGAAGAGGCTTTAAATGATATTGAAAAAGAAACTGTTGAAAGAGACAGTAATGAAATGGTTGAAAAAGAAACTGTTGAAAGAGACAGTAATGAAATGGTTGAAACTGTTGAAACAGACAGTAGTCAAAATGTTGAGAATGAAACTGTTGAAATAGACAGTAGAAGATATGTTGAGAATGAAACTGTTGAAACAGACAGTAGTAGAAATGTTAAGAATGAAACTGTTGAAACAGGCAGTAGTAGAAATGTTGAGAATGAAACTGTCGAAATAGACAGTAGTCAAAATGCTAAGAATGAAACTGTTAAAACAGATAGTAGTCAAAATGTTGAGAATGAAACTGTTGAAACAGAGAGTAGTCAAGTGCAAAACAGTTGTTTTGATCACGGCGTGTAGAGCATAAGATATAATGTTTAAATTTCTTAAATTAATGATAATGAAAATATATGAATTATGTTAAATTAAACTGTTTGTTTAAGAATGAAAAAAAAAAAGAATAATGAATGAATTTGAAGACTACTTTTGTCAATGTTTAGTAGTGGTTTTGTAAGAAAACTTAACTTTGTTAAACTGAAGTTTTTATAATTTGTCAATAAAATGTTTTATATATATTGCAAAGTACATTTTGGAAGTATTGCACGAGGTCGTGTAATGGTCAGGATGGCCGTGTCGGCGCGTGCAGTTCGTGCTGTTGTGTAAGTGTATGAGTATTCAGTGTTGCAATCAATTTATCTGCTAAAATGATATTTTTCGTACAGCCTAGGTCAGTTATGTTATTTTCCTTTTTGCGTGTGTGACCATACCGTCACATATACTTTTCATTCAGAACAAAAGTATTCCACACAAAGAAATTGACAATAGCGCCCATCATGTGTGTATGTATGTATGTATGTAAGCACGAACAGCAGCGCAAAATCATTGAATTTGAATTTGTTGTGATGATGTACACGTTACTTACACTTACATTCGCTTGCTTACATGTGCATATGTATATGCATTTATCTGCCAATGTGCGAAACGCTTGCGAAAGTCTTGCATTATGTTATACTTAATGTATAAGTATTGTTTGTAGGGGGGCGTCGCAGATAAATATAAAACACTTTTCTCTTTGGGGTTTTGTTGGAAATTACTTTCGCTTTTTATTTTAAATATAAAATTGCACAGTCAGTGTGCGTACAAGGCGAAAAGAAGATAAGATTCAAGTATAAATATAATATAATATAAATATAAAATAAAGGAAGAGAGGAGGAAAGAACACAGAAAAACTCCAGAGAACCAGCAGGAGAGCTGGAGTTGGAGCTTACGCTATTAACAGAGCTGTTAATAGCATAGCATGGGGATGTGGAGGGAGGAGCAGTTCTGTTTAATGGAATCTGACATAAACATACTCCCCCCCTTGCAAGGATTGCAAGACCTGGGCTGGGTCTCTGAGCAGGCGCCCGAGAGGACCCATCCGAACACGGTGTTTTGGGCCATTGGAAGGCCGTCTGTGCTGGGAACGATCCCCGGAAGGATAACGTGAGGATACACGTCAGCCCCCAGCACAATTGACACCGATCCGGGACGTGACCAGGTGCTGTCGGCGAGCGTGATCCCTGGAGGCCAAGCTTCCCGCTCGATGGCCCGGATTGGCGTCCGAACGTTTAGCTGGGGGTCCAGTTGGAACAACGCGTCGAACTCGAAGCGCGAGGTCTTCGACCGAATGAGACTCGTGCAGACTTGCCCTGGACCAACGCTTGTGACGGAAAGACCCAATGTCTTTGCCAATGAAGCGTTGATCCCACTGGTGGGACTGCACGGGTCAATCAGCGCCTTGACTTCGAAATCCTTGGTCGTCGTTTGGAGCACGATCACCGCCGTAAGAAGAAAGCTGACCATCTTGTGCTACATCAGCGTTGTCAGCGGAGGAGTGGCCGCCTGTGTAGAATCTGGAGTGGGACGACTTGTAGGGCCTCGTCGCTTCCGACGCGATCCCGGGAGGTGCAGGAGCGTGTGGTGGTTGTGGCCACACGTCTTGCAGCCTTTGTTGCTGCGGCAAGATTGCCCAGAGTGCTGGGATGCCAAGCAGTTCGCGCAGTACTGGTTGGCTAGAACCGCGCGCAACCGCTTTTCCGCGGGAAGCCCCAGAAAAGGCCGGCATTTGCGCAGAGCGTGGATACCTCGGCACACGCGGCACCGGAATGAACCAACGCCGGATGGCTGGCTGGCTTGAGGGGATGACATCATAACCTGGAAAGGAGAGACACGTGTGGGGCAATGAATGGTTGGCTTGTCGAACATGGAAGTTAGTTGGACATCACAGGGAACACCGGGGTCGGGACCTGGATGAAAAATATCATCCAGCCCCTTATCATTCAATGCTGGATAGAGTGCATTGCAGCCGACCTTCACTTTGGTAGTGATGCTGTCGGGAGCTCGTACTGGGAGAGTTACGACAGATGAGTCATGTAACCTAGACGAGATTGTCGGAAACTCAAATTTTGGTTTTTTCGGAACGGAAACTTGAGCTGTGAAGGACGATGATGTTTGCGAAAGAGGGCCGGTGAGTACCCAACCGAAAACAGTCTCTAAGCCAAGAATGGATCCACAGATATTAGGGTGGAAACCTCCCTGAATAATAGACGGAAGGATATCCGCGCCTATAAGAACATCAATTTCTTTCGCACTCTTGTAGAACTCGGGGTCAGCTAGCTGAATATTAGGAAGTTTGTTCAACAAGTTGTGCGGAATTGGAGACGAAGGGAGGTTGCCAGCAAGACTTGGAAGGATGAGAGCAGATGCTTCAATCCGTAGTCTTGGTTTCAGCGGAGTTCCAAGATGGAGATCACAAAGTTTTTGCGATCGGGCTGTTATAGCTTGGCCTAAGCTTGACACTCACGTCTGCATAGACCGGAAGGGCAATTTGATGAGACGGAACAGGCGCTCAGAAATAAAAGTGGCCTCAGATCCCGAATCGATCAGTGCCCGCACGGGATATGTAGCTCCTAGATGGCATATATTGACTATTGCCGTACCAAGAAGGACATCTTGTGTGTTAACAGAGAAATACGTCTGGACATGTGAGACATCTCTGGGCGAATGAAGGGGTACGGCAGCTGCGGATGCAGCGCCATTCTCGGATTCATGCTCTTTACGGAGAGGGTGTTATGCCGACCGCTGCATTTCTGACAGCTGTGCGCACTGGTGCATCCGTGCAGCAGATGACCGCGTGCGAAGCAGTTCAGACACAGCTTCTTCTGCTTTATGTAGGCCTCTCGCTGTTGAACAGACATTTGGAGGAAGCGAGGGCAGAGTCGGACTGGGTGGTTCTCCTTTGAACACAGATCGCATTTTTTGCTCTCAGTGGTGACGTGGGCTTCAAAGGAGTTCACCCGTTTGGAAGGGGCAGGGTTCGCGTACCTCGGGGCAGGTGTTGGCGCGGCAGGACTGGACCTGTCAGTTTCTATAGCTTCGAGTGCTCGCGCACGCTCGCTGAGGAAACGACTAACGTCCTGCCAAGCTGGAATTTATGACTTATTTGTCAGAGAATGCTCCCAGAGAGATCGAGTGTGTTCTGGCAATTTGGAAGTGCACAGGAACACAAGGATGCAGTCCCAATTCTCCGTGGAGATTTGAGCATGCTCGATCACAGTGACACATCTGCTCATGGTGCCATGCAACTCTCTGAGAGCCGCGCCTGATTCCTTGGAGACCTTGGTTAGGCTGAGAAGGATTTTAAGCTGGCTGTTGACTAGCAGCAGCTTATTCTCGAACCGGTCGCACAAGGCGCCCCAAGCCGATGAAAAGCCGTTGTTAGTGAGAGGACACTCTGCGACTATAGCATTTGCATCGCCTGCGGTTTTGGAATTAAGGTGGAAGAGTTTTTCCACCGCAGTCAGCCAGGGATCGTTAATATATATGGCTGTGAAGAGGTCGCGAAACGTTGGCCAGCGCAAGTAATCGCCGTGGAACACTTCTGTGTCGATGGGAGGAAGGCGACAGCCGCTCGAAGAAACAATAGCGGACACAGGAGCGGGCGGTGCACTCGGTGCGGACACGGCGGCAATTTGCCTGCTCAATTGGGCGGCACTCCGCTCGTAGACTGTATAGTAGTGGTCGAATTTGGCTTCCAACTTCTCCACTGCCTGCCCCCTGACTAAGCGCTTTGGAGCACGCTTATACCGCAGCTCGGCTTTTTCCCACAGAACCTTGACTCGATCCCGTCGGATCTCTAAGGCCTGGAGTTGATCTGCAGGGGTCGAACCAGTCTCTCCGGAATGGTCGATGCGGGCCTCAAATTTAATGAGCCTGTCCGCAGTAGAAATGAACTCGGACAGCGACATTTTAGTCAACGGAATGGTGGACTTTGGAGCGGATCGAGTTACCACCGGACCGTAGTCAAGCGTATTGAGTGTGCTGGAAGTCTGCTGTTTTCCGGACGGAATGGGAGACGCAGAGGAACTGCGCTTGATAAAACGCGAAGGAGGTGCACTCAGTTGCGATCGGCTAGAACGATCCGACATGGAGACTAACTAGAAGTTAGCTGTCGGAAAGGTTAGCGTTAGGGACAGACGATTACTCAGAGAGTGAGTAAGGAAGTTGACGAAATGGCAGGATTTGTCAACCGAACAGGGCACAAATATAGATAAACTGCGTTTTGGAAGCGAAGAGAAGCAATAAGATAAAAAAAAATAAAAACAATAATAGAGAATAAAAAAATAAATAAACTGAAAGTGAAAATAAAAAATATGTATGTATACAAGAATTTAAACAAAAACAATAAAATGGTTGAATAAAACGAAAATATTTATATATTTTTTATTTAAGTATATTTATAATGAAAGTCGAACAAAAACCTGTTTATTATTTTTATATGTTCTCAAAGTATACCTGCTGGAGCAATGACGTCACAAAAAAAACGTTCCACCCCTGAACTAAGTATCGGATGGATTATCGAGTTGCGCTTGTGTGTCGGAGTGCGGTTCGGACTGATATATAGGAGTTATATACCAAGTACATATGTACATTTATATTTGTGGAGAAATATATACATACGTATTTGACGGACGCGAGGTTAATGAGCTAAGTATACACACACACACTAAGAAGTGATTGCTGATGCAAATAGAAATTTAGCACAGCTGAATACGCTCCTATATCTATAAGAATATATAGATATCGAAACGTTTGCACTATGAGCATATATAGACTTTGAGTATGGCGGACTAGGTGCCACTATATATGTTCGCTCTGTGCACGGAAATTGAGGAAAAAGAAAAGTGTTACTTATCTCGTTGCCTGTAAATCGCTGGGGTTAAAGATGCTGATATCCGTTGGATATATCTCCGGCTCGAAGGACCAATGTTTGTAGGGGGGCGTCGCAGATAAATATAAAACACTTTTCTCTTTTGGGTTTTGTTGGAAATTACTTTCGCTTTTTATTATACCCTGAGCCCATTGAAAATGGGAAATCAGGGTATAATGGTTTTGTTAAATGTATGTAACAGGCAGAAGGAGACGTGTCAGACCCCACAAAGTATATATATTCTTGATCAGGGCGACGAGCTGAGTCGATTTAGCCCTGTCCGTCTGTCCGTCTGTCTGTCTGTCCGTCCGTCCGTCCGCCCGTCTGTCCGTATGTTTGAACGCGTCGATTGAAGCATCTAGACAAGCTAGAGACTTGAATTTTTTATTGTTGGGCCCGTGGATAGCATGCGCAGGTCAAGTTTATTTCGTATGAACGATAACTATTTTTATTGTAATGTTATCGATTTTAATGCTTATCGAAAATACGTTTTTAAGGCGTAGTTTGTACGTCGTTTGAGCTAGAGACTTCAAATTTGCTGTGTAGTTGCGTGTAATGAATACGGAGATTACGTAATCTTTAGATTTTTGTTGCCACGCCCCATTCGCCCCTAATAGTCCCCTATTTGTAAAAGGCGCAATTAAATACTAGAGACTTCTTCTTTGGCAAATACACACATATGAATGCCATTAATAAGTTGTGAAAGTTTGATGAAGTTATTTCATCGCTAAGAAAAGTTATTAAACAATTAAGTTCTCATAGTAATGCCCACATTGCAGTCCAAGCGCAGTAGCTGCGTCAACTGCGCAGTTGGCAGAGCGCGCGCTTATGCGTGCGTGTATATGTGTGTGTATGTGTTGTTTGTATGTATGCATAACAAAAGCGTAGAATGATTTGATACTTGGCTCTCCACAGGGCTCAGGGTATCCCATAGTCGAGCAGCCTCGACTAGAGCCCTCTTACTTGTTATACCCTGAGCCCATTGAAAATGGGAAATCAGGGTATAATGGTTTTGTTAAATGTATGTAACAGGCAGAAGGAGGCGTGTCAGACCCCACAAAGTATATATATTCTTGATCAGGGCGACGAGCTGAGTCGATTTAGCCCTGTCCGTCTGTCTGTCCGTCCGTCTGTCCGTCTGTCCGTCCGTCCGTCCGTCCGTCCGTTCGTCCGTCCGTATGTTTGAACGCGTCGATCTCAGAACGTAGTTGACCTAGAGACTTGAATTTTTTTTTGTTGGGTCCGTGGATAGCACGCGCAGGTCAAGTTTGTTACCAAAAAACGATATCTATTTTTGTTGTTTTGTTATCGATTTTAAACCTTATCGAATATAGGTTATAAAATTCTATCTCCCACACCTTTAGAGCTAGACCCCTCAAATTTTGCATATAGATTCACGTGAATTTTATGCAATTTCTATTTTTTTATTTTTTGCGTACCGGCTCTTTTTACTAATTACCCCCCCCCCCCCTCAGCCGGCAACACCCATTGAGAGTCTGTTGCAAATATAAGCATGTGAATAAATTAGCATTTTTATAAAATGTAAAAAATTCAATAGAATCATATGCTGAAAGTTTCATCAAAATCCGTTAAGTCAGTCCCGATTTATTAAACAAAACGTTTAGCTAATTATCACATGCACGTGGCAAGCAGCGACGCGCAGCAAAAAACATTTACAAATACACATACATTGAAACGTGCAAGCGCGTCTACTATGCATGTGCAGAAATACATTCAAGGCCATTCGTTCTAGCATATTCTTCAACCAAATTCTGTTTGCATTTTCAGCCGCTTCTGCAGTTTTGTATTTGTTATATATCGCCCTTTACACGCATACATTGAAACAGACCACCGTTTTTGTATGTACACATACTCATACGTTCATATGCGCGCATTTCAGCATATTCTAAGAATTACAACTGCGATTGATCTGCTTCTTTAGTTTTGTATTTGTAACATATCGCATTGTAGTACTATTTTGCGTTTTGCCAACAAGCAACGCAATACTGGTGTGGCGTAGTGCATAGACACAAAGCGCGTGAACGAAAGGTCGCGGGTTCAAAACTCGGTGACAACAGCGTAACTTTTATTATTTTTTTTTTTTAAATCTATAATCATAAGGTGGTCGTGCTAGTTGAGATGACGCGCTTTAACGTTACACATGTAGTAAATATATGCAGGTTCGAGCCCAGGTGCGGTGATGTTTGCTTTCTTTTCATTTTTTTGTTTATTTATTTAATTATTAATTTATTTTTGATTTACATACATTCTAGTTGAATAAAATTTCAAAATTATAATTTAATTTTGCAAAATGTAATGTTATATGCAAGCTACATAGCGTATTAAACAATGCAAATGGGACGGGGCTCAGGGTATCTCCTAGTCGGGCACCTCCGACTAGAGTTTTCTTACTTGTTTTAAATATAAAATTGCACAGTCAGTGTGCGTACAAGGCGAAAAGAAGATAAGATTCAAGTATAAAACAAGTAAGAACGTTGCCTTAGGACGAAACCTAAAGCGTGAAACTCGTTTCCCAGAGGGGTATCTGGTATTTTAAATTTAATAATTTATCTCAAATTTTGCATTTATGTAGATTCATGTGAATTTTATGCAATTTCAATTTTTGCAAATATAACTATGTGAATAATTTAGCATTTTTATAAAATGTAAAAAATTCAATAGAATCATATGCTGAAAGTTTCATCAAGTTCCGTTAAGTCAGTCGCAATCTATTAAACAAAACGTTTGGCCAATTATGACACGCACGCGTTAAGCAGCGACAGCAAAATATATTTACATTTACACATATGTACATACATTGAAACGTGCAAGCGCGTTTGCTTATGCATGGTCACAAATAAATTCAGCGCCATTCATTGTAGCATATTCTTCAACCAAAATTGTTATTGAGTTGTGTTTGCATTTTCAGCCGCTCCTTTAGTTTTGTATTTGTCAAATATCGCCCTTTATACGCATACATTCAACCGACAACCGTTTTTTTTTTGTATGTACACATATAAATACATACGTTCATATGCGCGCATTTCAGCTCTTTCTAAGAATCACAATTGCGATTGATTTATGTTTATATTGTGTTTGCATTAACAGCAGCTTCTATAGTTTTGTATTTGTCAATAGTCGCCCTTGTAGTGAAGTAGTTTCGGATTTGCCAACAGGCAATGCAAAACTGATGTGGCGCAGCAGGTATATGAAAAGCGTGTAAGCAAAAGGGTCCGCGTTCGAGATGCGGCGGCGATGGCATGAAAATAGTTGCGCAGCTGTTCGTGCCTACATACATGCATACCTGATGAGACCTATCGTAAATTTTTTTTGCGTGAATAATTTTGTTCGGACTAAGTCGATTACACAAATATCGGTATTTGATATTTACATTTTTTGTGAGGGTCACACACACAAAAAGAAAATAACATAACTGACGTAGGCTATACGAAAATGATAATTTTAGCAGATAAATTATTTGCAGAGCTTCAACATTAAATTGAATTACATATATTTCTCAGAAATGCCGTTTGTCGTTTTAGCAATTCTTATTAAGCTTATTTATATAGGTGGCACAGGCATATGAATTTTGCAGCTGGGCGTTACAAATTTTGTTGCCAATTTGCCACGCCCCCAGTAGGCGTAGACATATCATACTTGGCAAGTTCCTAGAAGGCGTCGAGGGTAACGTAACTGTAAAGTTTGGATGCTTACACTCCAAAAATGTGAAAGTTACAGGGTATTTTTTCGATATACCACGCCCCCGAAGGGGCGTAAGATTTATTTTTGGGGAATCAATAGAGGAGGCCCCCAGTAACACAAACATCAAATTTTGAACCATCTAGCTCTAAAAGTGTAGGAGCTTTTGCGATTTGCCACGCCCCCTGAAGGCGTAGGTATGTCCGCCATATCTTTTTGATCTTGGGTTGCTTATCCGAGTATATATATCAAATTTCAAGTCTCTAGCATCAAAAGTGCTCAAAATATACCTGATCTTGTAAAATCACTATATATTCAGATCCGATTTGCCACGCCCCCAGTGGGCGTATCCGGAAAATCTTGACACTTTATAATTCGAGGGTATACACGAGTATATGTTCCAAATTTCAAGTCTCTAGCTTCAATAGCGTAGAAAAATATTGCATTCATACGAACAGACGGACAGACGGCCAGACGGACATTTCACAAAACCAATATACTCTTTTTCCCTTTGGGAAACGAGTATAAAAAGGAAGAGAGGAGGAAAGAACACAGAAAAACTCCAGAGAACCAGCAGGAGACCTGGAGTTGGAGCTTATGCTATTAACAGAGCTGTTAATAGCATAGCATGGGGATGTGGAGGGAGGAGCAGTTCTGTTTAATCAAATCTGACATAAACAAGTATAATGTATAAGTAAGAAAACTCTAGTCGGGGGTGTCTGACTAGGAGATTTGTATGTCAATCAAAAATAATTATATAATTAAATAGATAGTTAAACAAACAAAATAAAGAGAAAAACCAAAGTCGTTGCCGCTGGATTTGAACCTACATCTTCTACATATGTATCGTTAAAGCACACCATGTCAACTAACAAAGCCCCTTCCTAATTTATAAGGGAAAAAAAAAACTATTTTCATACTGTCGCCGCCGCGTCACGAACTCGGACCCTTTTGCTGCGCCACATCAGTTTTGCATTGCCTGTTGGCAAATCCGACTCTAGTTCACTATAAGGGCTACTTTTGACAAATACAAAACTATAGAACCTGCTGTTAATGCAAACACAATATAAACACAGTTCAATCGCAATTGTGATTCTTAGAAATTGCTGAAATGCGCATTTATGAATGTATGTGTATGTGTACATACAAAAACGTTGGTCTGTTTGCATGCATGCGTGTAAAGGGCGATATTTGACAAATACAAAACTAAAGAAGCGGCGAAAAATGCAAACACAACTCAATAACAATTTTGGTTGAAGAATATGCTAGAATGAATGGCGCTGAATTTATTTGTGAGCATGCATAAGCAAACGCGCTTGCACGTTTCAATGTATGTGTAAATATAAATGTATTTTGCTGTTGCTGCTTAACACGTGCGTGTGATAATTGGCCAAACGTTTTGTTTAATAAATTGGGACTGACTTAACGGAACTTGATGAAACTTTCAGCATATGATTCTATTGAATTTTTTACATTTTATAAAAATGCTACTTCATTTACATGATTTTATTTGCAAAAATTGAAATTGCATAAAATTCACATGAATCTATTTATATGCAACATTTGAGATATATTATTAAATTTAATATACGTGATGCCCCTATGGGAAACGAGTATTACGCATTAGGTTTTGCCCTAAGGCAACGTTCTTACTTGTTTACCTTATTGCTACTCTTCGTTTCCAAAACTCAGTTTATATATAGTTGTTCCCTTGTTCGGTTGACAAATCGTCAACTTCCGTACTCACTCTCCGAGTAACCGTCTGTTCCTAACGCAAACCTTTCCGACAGTTAACTTCTAGTTAGTCTCCATGTCTGACAATTCCGTTGACTAAAATGTCGCTGTCCGATTTCATTTCTGCTGCGGACAGGCTCATTAAATTTGACCTCCGCATCGACCATTCCGGAGAGACTGGTTCGACCTCTGCAGATCAGCTCCAGGCCTTAGAGATCCGACGGGATCGAGTCAAGGTCCTGTGGGAGAAAGCCGAGCTGCAATATGAAGCGTGTTCCAAAGCGCTTAGTCAGGGGGCAGGTAGTGGAGAAGTTGAGGCTATGGAAGCCAAATTCGACCACTGCTATACTGTTTATGAGCGGAGTGCCACCCAATTGAGCAGGCAAATTGCCGCCGTGTTCGCACCGAGTGCACCGCCCGCTCCTGTGTCCGCTATTGTTTCTTCGAGCAGCTGTCGCCTTCCTCCCATCGACACAGAAGTGTTCCACGGCGATTACTTGCGCTGGCCAACGTTTCGCGACCTCTTCACAGCCATATATATTAACGATCCCTGGCTGACTGCGGTGGAAAAACTCTTCCACCTTAATTCCAAAACCGCAGGCGATGCAAATGCTATAGTCGCAGAGTGTCCTCTCACTAACAACGGCTTTGCATCGGCTTGGGGCGCCTTGTGCGACCGGTTCGAGAATAAGCGGCTGCTAGTCAACAGCCAGCTGAAATTGCTTCTCAACATAACCAAGGTCCCCAAAGAATCAGGCGCGGCTCTCAGAGAGTCGATGTGTCACTGCGATCGAGCATGCTGAAATTTCCGTGGAGAATTTGGACTGCTCTCTGGGAGCATTCTCTGACAAATAAGTCAGAAATCCCAGCTTGGCAGGACGTGAGTCGTTTCCTCAGCGAGCGTGCGCGAGCACTCGAAGCTATAGAAGCTGACAGGTCCAGTCCTGCCGCGCCAACACCTGCACCGAGGAACCCTGCCCCTTCCAAACGGGTGAACTCTTTTGAAACCCACGTCACCACAGAGAGCAAGAAATGCGATTTGTGTTCAAAGGAGAACCACCCAGTCCGACTCTGCCCTCGCTTCCTCCAAATGTCTGTTCAACAGCGAGAGGCCTACATAAAGCAGAAGAAGCTGTGTCTGAACTGCTTCGCTGGAACCAAGACTACGGATTGAAGTATCTGCTCTCATCCTTCCAAGTCTTGCTGGCAACCTCCCTTCGTCTCCAATTCCGCACAACTTGTTTAAGAAACTTCCGAGTATTCAGCTAGCTGACCCCGAGTTCTACAAAAGTGCGAAAATTGATGATTATAGGCGCGGATATCCTTCCGTCTATTATTCAGGGAGATTTCTATCCTAATATTTTTGGATCCATTCTAGGCTTAGAGCCTGTTTTCGGTTGGGTACTCTCCGGCCCTCTTTCGCATACATCACCGAAAATGGTCTCATCCTTCACAATTCAAGTTTCCGTTCCGAAAAAGACAAAAATTTGAGTTTTCAACAATCTCGTCCAGGTTACATGGCTCATCTGTCGTAACTCTCCCAGTACGAGCTCCCGACAGCATCACTACCAAAGTGAAGGTCGGCTGCAATGCACTCTGTCCAGCATTGAATGATAAGAGGCTGGATGATATTCTTCATCCAGGGCCCGACCCCGGTGCTGTCCAACTAACTTCCATGTTCGACAATCCAGCCATTCATTGCCCCACACGTGTCTCTTCTTTCCAGGTTATGATGTCATTGGTTCATTCCGGTGCCGCATGTTCACGCTCTGCGCAAATGCCGGCGATTTCTGGGGTTTCCCGCTCATAGTCAAGAAATCATATTAGTTAATGAGCTAGATAGTTGCAATTTGGAATGTATACTTGCGTTGACCACCCAAGTTCAAAAAGATATGGCGGATATATCTACGCCCATTGGGGGCGTGGCAAATCGGGAAAACTGTATCTTCTACAGTTTTAAAACTAGAATGCTGAAATTTGGCACGTAGCTAACGCTATGATTCTATGAAGATTTATGAGAGGAATTTTATGTCCACGCCCACTGGGGTCGTGGCAAATCGGATCTGAATATATAGTGATCTTACAAGTTAAACTATATTTTGAGCACTATTGATGCTAGAGACTTGAAATTTGTTATATATACTTGGATAACCTACCCAATATCAAAAAGATATGGCGGACATACCTACGCCTTCAGGTTGCGTGTCAAATCGCAAAACCTTATAGCTCCCTACAGTTTTAGAGCTAGACGCTTAAAAATTGGATGTTTGTGTTACTGGAGGCCTTCCCTATCGATTACCCAAAAATAAACCTTACGCCCTTTTGGGGGTGTGGTATATCGAAAAATTCCCTGTAACATTCACATTTTTGGAGTGTAAGCATCTAAGTTTTACAGTTACGTAACCCTCAACTCCTTCTAGGAACTTGCCAAAAATGATATGTCTACGCTTACTGGTAAACTAAGTTTGTAACGCCCAACCTATATAAATAAGCTTAGTAAGAATTGCTAAGCCGACAAACGACATTTCTAAGAAATATTAAGAAATATATGTAATTCGATTTAAGCAAAAGGGTCCGAGTTCAAGACGCGACGGCCACTTGAAGGTCTGTTGCAAATATCACCATGTGAATGAGATAGCATTTTTATAAAATGTAAAAAAAAAAAAAAGTTTCATCATGTTCCGTTAAGTCAACCCCAATCTATTAAACAAAACGTTTAGCTAATTATGACACGCACGTTTTAAGCAGCGACAGCAAAATACATTTACACATATGTACATACATTGAAACGTGCAAGCGCGCAAATTAAGATATTATGATTAACTGAATCAAATGCTTTGCTGAAATCAGTATAAATAACATCAGTTTGCATTTTATTTAAAAAGCTATAGTTAATTAGAGAAGAAAATTCTAATAAATTAGTTGAAGTTGATCGATTCTGGAAAAAACCATGCTGAAATCGATTTACAAAAGTGTTGTAAGTTTGATATTAAAATTTTTTCAAATAATTTTGGGATAACTGTCTGTTAGCTATGCCTCTATAATTTGAAATGTCAGACCTTCCACCTTTTTTATGTAATGGAATAATAAATGACTCTTTCCAAATAGATGGAAAAACAGAAGTCTCCAGGGACAAATTGAATAGTTTTAATAAAGGTAACTGTAACGAAGCACTGCATTCCTTTATAACACAACTTGGAATATTATCAGCACCAGGGGAAAAAGATGATTTCAATGTCCGAATGGCTGAAACCAGAGACACAAGGGAAACACTTGGAGCATTGATAATATTCGTTGCAGGACTTTCAAATGTGAGACATCGGAAGAATAAGTGGATTAAAAAAATTTTGCAAAAAGATCTGAGGAATCTTGATCATTACAAGTTTTTTCTTCACCAAGGATAATTTACGCTTCGAGTTTACAAACGAATAAAATTGCTTCGGATCACGAACGAATTTCCTTTTACAACGTAAAAGGTAATTCTCATAACACCTAGCATTTAAAAGATTAAAATTTGACTTGGCTATTGAGTATTTAGACCAGTCAACGATTGAACCAGACTTTTTAAAATTCTTAAAACATTTGGTTTTAATGTTTCTAAAATTAGAAAGAGTCTGAGTAAACCAGGGGGGCTTATTAGAAGCAGGCCTAGAGTGGTACGAAGGGACACAGACATCAAGGATAGAGCTTAAAGTTTCATAGAAAATATTAGCTGCCAAATTAACATCCACTGAGTCGTATAAAAGCGTCCAGTCATTTGCATTAATTAAATCATTAAGCAAGACAAAATTGCATTTATAAAAACAGCGACGCCTTATTTGGGGAATCGGGGCAGAAATAGGTGACATCTTTATGGAAAACAAGACATCTAAGGTGGGATGATGCAAATCTTCTGGCAAACAGATAGGGGTTGTTCTGGTAACATTAATGACAGAATCATCATTAATAAAAACCAGATCAAGTGAACGATTCAAATGATTCGAAATAGAGTTCATTTGAAACATTGAAAGACTAAACAGTTCATCAAAAAGATAATGATCTGTAGACGGAATAAGGTAGTTAAAATTGGGAGCTGACGACCAAGTAGTGTTAGGTATATTAAAGTCACCCAGCACTATAAATAAGTCATTATCATTTACATGTTCAAAAATTTCTTTAATACAAGTTATATGTTGTGCATCGACTTGTACATCAGAAGAGGGAGGAACATATGAGCAAGTGACATATATGCAAAGAGATGGGAGAGTTATTTTAACCCCAATAATCTCAGCATCATGAAGTGCTTTGAAACTTAATGATTCGGAGAGAATATCGGCCTTAACAGCTATTAAGACACCCC
Source organism: Drosophila meridiana (assembly GCA_035045185.1). NCBI lineage: Eukaryota > Metazoa > Arthropoda > Insecta > Diptera > Drosophilidae > Drosophila > Drosophila meridiana. The sequence continues at coordinate 27,213 of JAWNPF010000134.1, forward strand.
CTCCTCTGCGAATCAATCGATCACATCTATAAATAGTGAAGTTATTAGATAGAATCTCACTATTATAAATTTTAGGACTAAGCCACGTTTCAGTGAACACAATGACATCATATTGAAAACTGAAACTGCTCAAAAATAAACCATTAAGTTTGGAATTTAGACCTCGAACGTTTTGATATCCCAAAGACAGATTCGGTAAAGAATTTATACTATTTAGTTCTTTGATACAATACTAACTGAAGATTGTACCGAAGTAGGGTTCAGTGTTACGGGAGGTAATCGGTTTTGATTCTTAGGCTTGAATTCATGTACAACTATATGCGGTGGCCAAAACTTGGCGTCACATATAGTTGTAAAGTGCTCAACCGGCACACTGATTTTAAACGAAGCAATTTCACGTGGTGTTGCGAAATTAAACTTCGAGATAAAAACATTTGCTGCAGACTTACTAGCGATAAACGCTGATATTGCTTCGCACGTCGTGTCAGATGAAAGCCTGGATAAAAAAACCTGCTTTCGAGGAGACACAACTGATAAAGTGGGCACCATGGGTTCAGAGGTCGCTAACAGATTGTTATTCACTGTTTGAACAACAACCGGGGACGCTCTTACTTTTATAGTGGAACTTTGATTAGGCTCGACAGTTTTATTAGAAGTACCAGTAGCACCAGGTGGTGTTGACAAGTCTACAGAAGGTGGATTGGAAATAGATTCTGGATTAGAGGAAGTAGGAGCTAAAGAATTTGGAGACAACATTGGTACAGAAGGTGGTACCAATAATGTTGTAGTCTCCATTAGATTGTGTGAAGTTTAAAAATTATACTGTTTTAATATTTCTTCACCAGCTTCTATATCATTAGAAAGCTGTTTTGAAATATTGCACAGTTTTAAAAATTGAACTCTCACCGAATTATACATCTTGGAGAAATTAATTTGTTTTTCCAAGCAACTCGGGCAAGACCAACGTAAACCACCGCAACCAATTTTGGTAGTGGACATGATTTTGTCATAGTCATGCCCAGTGAGGCCAGCACATTTAGTGTGCATCAAGTTCTCACACAACCAGCAATTAACAAATTGTGCTTGTGCAGAGTCAACAACCTGCCTAAAAGAACATGATTTCTTACAGCATGTCATATTGGCAATTGGGGTTAAACAAAATTGAAGCGAGAAAGAAAAAAAAAACAAAAAGCGAAAGAATGCAAAACTAAAAGAGATAAGAACGTGTTGAGAGCACTAAAAACAAACAACAACAAAAAGAGCGGCAATACTAATAAGAATCGCGCACAAATAAGAATACTGTGCACAAAACAAACTAATGTGAGCAAATTCAGACACAAGTGTGTACGCAAGCAAAATGTAACATACAACAACAAGTGAGAGCAGATGAAACTGAAAGCCGGCAAACAGCGACGCAAATCAAAAACGATAATAGAAATCAAAATCGCCGATGCACCAAAACCGAAAATGAAAATCGGTAATAACTGAAGCACAAAGCACAGGGGATCAAACCTTGCACAGCAATGTAATGATAGTTATCCAAAGTTAACCGAGCGCGATAGTGTGACAATTATAGTGATATAATAAGTGATAATTTAATTAAAACTCAAGAGCACAAAAAAATACGTGTGGGCACAAATAAATTCAGCGCCATTCATTCTAGCATATTCTTCAACCAAAATTGTTATTGAGTTGTGTTTGCATTTTCAGCAGCTTCTTTAGTTTTGTATTTGTCAAATATCGCCCTTTATACGCATATATTCAAACCTACCAAAGATTTTGTATGTACACATACATATTTGTCAAAAGTAGCCCTTGTAGTGTACTAGAGTCGGATTTGCCAACAGGCAATGCAAAACTGATGTGGCGCAGCAGGTAAGTGCGAAGCGCATAAGCAAAAGGGTCCGAGTTCGTGACGCGGCGGCTACGGCATGAAAATAGTTTTTTTTTTCCCTTATTAAATAGGAAGTGGCTTTGTTAGTTGAGATGGTGTGTTTTAACGATACATATATAGTAGATGTAGGTTCAAATCCAGCGGCAGCGACTTTGGTTTTTCTCTTTATTTTGTTTGTTTAACTATCTATTTAATTATATAATTATTTCTGATTGACATACAAATCTCTTAGTCAGACACCCCCGACTAGAGCTTTCTTACTTATACATTAAATATAACATAATGCAAGACTTTCGCAAGCGTTTCGCACATGGGCAGATAAATGCATATACATATGCACATGTAAGCAAGCGAATGTCACAACAATTCAACAATTCAAATTCAATAATTGTGCGTGTATTGTCAATTTTTTTCTATGGAATAATTTGGTTCTGAATGTCGAGTCTATGTGTAATCGATAAAAAAATAAGTAAGAACGTTGCCTTAGGGCGAGACCTCGTTTCCCACAGGGGCATCTGGTATTTTAAATTTAATAATTTATCTCAAATTTTGCATTTATGTAAATTCATGTGAATTTTATGCAATTTCAATTTTTGCAAATATAACTATGTGAATGAGTTAGCATTTTTATAAAATGTAAAAAGTTCAATAGAATCATATGCTGAAAGTTTCATCAAGTTCCGTTAAGTCAGTCGCAATCACGTTTGGCCAATTATGACACGCACGCGTTAAGCAGCGACAGCAAAATACATTTACATTTACACATACATTGAAACGTGCAAGCGCGTTTGCTTATGCACGGTCACAAATAAATTCAGCGCCATTCATTCTAGCATATTCTTCAACCAAAATTGTTATAGTGGTGTTTTTGCATTTTCAGCCGGTTCTTTAGTTTTGTATTGGTCAAATATCGCAGTTTATACGCATACATTCAAACCGACCACCGTTTTTGTATGTACACATATAAATACATACGTTCATATGCGCGCATTTCAGCATTTTCTAAGAATCACAATTGCGATTGATTTATGTTTATAATGTGTTTTCATTAACAGCAGCTTCTATATTTTGTATTTGTCAATAGTCGCCCTTGTAGTGAAGTAGTTTCGGATTTGCCAACAGGCAATGCAAAACTGATGTGGCGCAGCAGGTAGATGAAAAGCGTGTAAGCAAAAGATTCCGCGTTCGAGACGCGGCGGCGACGGCATGAAAATAGTTGCGCAGCTGTTCATGCCTACATACATACATACATGATGGGTTCTATCGTCAAATTTTTTGTGTGGAATAATTTTGTTCGGACTAAGTCGATTACACAAATATCGATATTTATACCCTGAGCCCATTGAAAATGGGAAATCAGGGTATAATGGTTTTGTTAAATGTATGTAACAGGCAGAAGGAGGCGTGTCAGACCCCACAAAGTATATATATTCTTGATCAGGGCGACGAGCTGAGTCGATTTAGCCCTGTCCGTCTGTCTGTCCGTCCGTCTGTCCGTCCGTCCGTCTGTCCGTCTGTCCGTCTGTCCGTCCGTCCGTATGTTTGAACGCGTCGATTGAAGCATCTAGACAAGCTAGAGACTTGAATTTTTTTTGTTGGGTCCGTGGATAGCACGCGCAGGTCAAGTTTGTTACCAAAAAACGATGTCTATTTTTGTTGTTTTGTTATCGATTTTAAACCTTATCGAAAACAGGTTATAAAATTATATCTCCCACACCTTCATCATACTCAAATTTTGCATACAGATTCATGTGAATTTTATGCAATTTCTATTTTTTTATTTTTTGGATACCGGCTCTTTTTACTAATTAACCCCCCCCCCCCCCCTGTATTCAACCACCATTGAGAGTCTATTGTAAATATAACCATGTGAATAAATTAGCATTTTTATAAAATGTAAAAAATTCAATAGAATCAAATGCTGAAAGTTGCATCAAATTCCGTTAAGTCAGTCCCAATCTATGAAACAAAACGTTTGACCAATTAACACACGCACATGGCAAGCAGCGACGCGCAGCAAAAAACATTTACACATACACATACATTGGAACGTCTGCTTATGCATGTGTACAAATAATATCAAAGCTATTTATTCTAGCATATTCTTCAACCAAATCTGTGTGAATTCTGTTTTTGCATTTTCAGCCGCTTCTATAAAAACGAGCTAGCGGGTCTGCTTGTGCATGTGCACAAATAAAGTCAATTCTAGCATATTCTTCAACCAAATCTGTGTTTGAATTGTATTTGTATTTGTATTTGTCATATATCGCCCTTTACACGTATACATTAAAACAGACCACCGTTTTTGTATGTACACATACTCATACGTTCATATGCGTGCATTTCAGCATATTCTAAGAATTACAATTGCGATTGATCTGCTTCTTTAGTTTTGTATTTGTCACATATCGCCCTTGTAGTACTACTTTGGGTTTTGCCAACGAACAACGCAATTCTGGCGTGGCGCAGTGGGTAGACGCAAAGCACGTGAGCAAAAGGTCCCGAGTTCGAATCTCAGTGGCGACAGCGTAACTTTTAAAATTTTTTTTTTTTAATTTATAAACAGGAGGTGGTTGTGCTGATTGAGATGATGCGCTCTATCGTTACATATGTAGTAAATAGATGCAGGTTCGAGTCCAGGTGCGGTGATGTTTGTTTTTCTTTTCTTTTTTTGTTGATTTGTTTATTTATTTAATTATTTATTTATTTTTGATTTACATACATTCTAGTTGAATAAAATTTCAAAATTATAATTTTTAATGTTATATGCAAGCTATGGAGCGTATTAAACAATCCAAGTCGGACGGGGCTCAGGGTATCTCCTAGTCGGGCACATCCGACTAGAGTTTTCTTACTTGTTGATATTTACATTTTTTGTCAGGGTCACACACACAAAAAGAAAATAACATAACTGACGTAGGCTATACGAAAAATTATAATTTTAGCAGATAAATTATTTGCAGAACTTCAACATTAAATCGAGTTACATATATTTCTCAGAAGTGCAGTTTGTCGTCTTAGCAATTCTTATTAAGCTTATTTATATAGGTGGCACAGGCATTTGAATTTTGCAGCTGGGCGTTACAAATTTTGTTGCCAATTTTCCACGTCCCCAGTAGGCGTAGACATATCATATTTGGCAAGTTCCTAGAAGGCGTCGAGGGTAACGTAACTGTAAAACTTAGATGCTTACACTCCAAAAATGTGAAAGTTACAGGGTATTTTTTCGATATACCACGCCCCCGAAGGGGCGTAAGATTTATTTTTGGGGAATCAATAGAGGAGGCCCCCAGTAACACAAACATCAAATTTTGAACCGTCTAACTCTAAAACTGTAGGAGCTATAAGCTTTTTGCGATTTGCCACGCCCCCTGAAGGCGTAGGTATGTATGTATATCCGCCATATCTTTTTGATCTTGGGTTGCTTATCCGAGTATATATATCAAATTTCAAATCTCTAGCATCAATAGTGCTCAAAATATAGCTGATCTTGTAAAATCACTATATATTCAGATCCGATTTGCCACGCCCCCAGTGGGCGTAGACATCAAATCTTTTTATGAATCTTTATAGAATCGTAGCGTTAAGTTACGTGCCAAATTTCAGCATTCTAGCTTTAAAACTGTAGAAGTTACAGTTTTCCCGAGTTGCCACGCCCCCAATGGGCGTAGATATATCCGCCATATCTTTTTGAGCTTGGGTGGTCAACGCAAGTATACATTCCAAATTTCAACTCTCTAGCTCTTCAACTAATATGATTTCTATGATTTCTATTAACTATGGGCGCAGCCATTTTCCGATTTGCCACGCCCCTAGTGGGCGTATCCGGAAAATCTTGACACTTTATAATTCGAGGGTATACACGAGTATATGTTCCATTTCAAGTCTCTAGCTTCAATAGTGTAGGAAAATATTGCATTCATACGGACAGACGGACAGACGGCCAGACGGACGGACAGCAAGACGGACATTTCACAAAACCAATATACTCTTTTTCCCTTTGGGAAACGAGTATAAATATAACATGACGGTATGGTCACACACGCAAAAAAGGAAATAACATAACTGAAATATACGAAAAATGATAATTTTAGCAGATAAATTGTTTACAGAACTTCAACATTAAATCGAATTACTTATATTTCTTGAGTGAAACCGCGTCTGAGCGAGAATGTGACTTGCACAGACTTTTGGGCGTTCACCACTATTCTCCACCTTTTTAACCATACTTCAATTAGACCAAGTTCTTCTTGAAGTAGGTTGGTTGCAACAGTTGGGTCATTGTTCGTAGCAATAATTGCGGTGTCGTCAGCATATGTTGCTATCTGAACAGCATTTGTACTAGGCAAGTCTGCTGTGAAGACAGTGTACAAAACAGGGCCTAAAACACTGCCTTGAGGGACTCCAGCATCAACAGTGCATATAGTGGACGATTCATCCTGTTCTTGAACATAGAATATCCTGTTTTCTAAGTAGGATTTTATTATTAAGAAGTACGGAGCGGGCAACACTTTTTTAATTTTGTATAGCAGTCCTGCATGCCACACTCTATCGAAGGCCTGTTTAACATTCAAAAATACTCCAGTGCAATATTTTTTGCTTTCAAACGCATTTAGAATTTCCTGCGTAATGCGATGGCATTGTTCGATCGTACCATGTCCCCTTCTGAACCCAAACTGATGTTCGGGTATGATATTTAGCTCGTCCAGTACAGGTAACATTCTACTCAAAAGTATACGTTCAAATACTTTAGAGAACGTCACCAGCAAACTGTGAAATATTTGGGAGTACACTTGGACCGCCGGCTTACCTGGAAACAGCATATAAAAGCAAAGCAAGCTCAACTGAAAGCTAAGACAAAGAAAATGTACTGGCTCCTAGGTCCGCGATCACAGCTAAGCCTTGAAAATAAAATACGGTTATATAAGGCTGTTTTAAAACCAATATGGACCTACGCGTTGCAGCTTTGGGGAACAGCCAGTAAATCAAACATTGAAATTCTTCAGCGTTACCAGTCTAAAACACTGAGAACAATAACAGGTGCTCCATGGTATATGACAAACTTTGACATCCATAAAGACCTCAATCTTTCTCTTATCAAAGAGGAAATACAAAAAACCGCAGAGAGGTATTTAAATAGGCTACATGACCACTGCAATGCTCTAGCTTCTGGACTCCTCGACAACACAAATAACAGCGAACGGCGCTTAAAAAGATTCCAGTGCAATATTTTTTGCTTTCAAACGTATTTAGAATTTCCTGCGTAATGCGATGGCATTGTTCGATCGTACCATGTCCCCTTCTGAACCCAAACTGATGTTCGGGTATGATATTTAGCTCGTCCAGTACAGGTAACATTCTACTCAAAAGTATACTTTCAAATACTTTAGAGAACGTCACCAGCAAACTGTGAAATATTTGGGAGTACACTTGGACCGCCGGCTTACCTGGAAACAGCATATAAAAGCAAAGCAAGCTCAACTGAAAGCTAAGACAAAGAAAATGTACTGGCTCCTAGGTCCGCGATCACAGCTAAGCCTTGAAAATAAAATACGGTTATATAAGGCTGTTTTAAAACCAATATGGACCTACGCGTTGCAGCTTTGGGGAACAGCCAGTAAATCAAACATTGAAATTCTTCAGCGTTACCAGTCTAAAACACTGAGAACAATAACAGGTGCTCCATGGTATATGACAAACTTTGACATCCATAAAGACCTCAATCTTCCTCTTATCAAAGAGGAAATACAAAAAACCGCAGAGAGGTATTTAAATAGGCTACATGACCACTGCAATGCTCTAGCTTCTAGACTCCTCGACAACACAAATAACAGCGAACGGCGCTTAAAAAGATTCCACGTATTAGATTTGCCAAATAGATAATAGACTAGTAGAGAGTTAAACTAGTAGATTAGCTATAAATATGTAAATATGTAAATATATGGATTGATCTCGTTGGAGTTCAAACCATCCGGTTATTTATAGTTAGAGTTTAAAGATTTGCTTATTGTTTTGTATAAGACAGATTGCAAATAAAATATATATATATATAAAAAAAAAAAAAAAAAAAAAAAAAAAACTTATATTTCTTACTATTTCTTTGAAATGCCGTTTGTCGTCTTAGCAATTCTTACTAAGCATATTTATATAAGTGGCACAGACATATGAACTTTGCAGCTGAGCGTTACGAGGTTAGTCTCCTAGTAAGCGTAGACATATCATTTTTGGCAAGTTCCTAGAAGGAGTTGAGGGTAACGTAACTGTAAAACTTGGATGCTTACACTCCAAAAATGTGAAAGTAACGGGTATTGTTCGATATACCACGCCCCCAAAAGGTGGGAAGATTTATTTTTGGGTAATCGAATTTTATTCAATTTCAATTTTTGCAAATATAACCATTTGAATGAATTAGCATTTTTATAAAATGTAATAAATTCAATAGAATCAGTTTTATCAAGTTCCGTTAAACAAATAAATTCAGCGCCATTCATTCTAGCATATTCTTCAACCAAAATTGTTATTGAGTTGTGTTTGCATTTTCAGCCGTTTCTTTAGTTTTGTATATGTCAAATATCGCTCTTTACACGCATGCATGCAAACAGACCATAGTTTTTGTATGTACACATACTCATGCGTTCCTATGCGCGGATTTCAGCATATTCTAAGAATCACAATTGCGATTGATCTGCTTCTTTAGCTTATTTAGTTTTGTATTTGTCACATATCGCCCTTGTAGTACTACATTGCATTTTGCCAACAAGCAACGTAATACTGGTGTGGCGTAATGGATAGACGCAACGCGCATAATCGAAAGGTCCCGAGTTCGAAACTCAGTGACAACAGCGTAACTTTTTTAATTTTTATACCCTGAGGCCATTGAAATGCGAAATCAGGGTATAGTGGCTTTGTTAAATGTATGTAACATGCAGAAGGAGGCGTGTCAGACCCCACAAAGTATATATATTCTTGATCAGGGCGACGAGCTGAGTCGATTTAGCCCTGTCCGTCTGTCTGTCTGTCCGTCTGTCCGTCCGTCCGTCCGTCTCTCCGTATGTTTGATCCGTGGATAGCACGCGCAGGTCAAGTTTGTTACCAAAAAACGATATCTATTTTTGTTGTTTTGTTATCGATTTTAAACCTTATCGAAAATAGGTTATAAAATTATATCTCCCACACCTTTAGAGCTAGACCGCCTAGATTTTTGCATATAGATTAATGTTGAGAAACCAGTTGTCATTATTTAGCACATTTTTCATTATTTAGCATATTTTTGATTTTTTTAGTATATATGCAACTTTAATTATTATCGGCGAATGAACAGCTGTTTCAAGATAAATTATCGGTTAAGTCGATACATTATGTTAGTATTGAGTAAGCAAACGAACGGACAAGTTGAGCGTACCGGCAATTGGCTGATATAGTTCAAATAATATAATGATATGTTTAATTATTCATCATAAGATTTGGTCCTTCGAGCCGGATCCGTTGGTCATTACTATTGAATACTCACTTTGGATGTTGGGAAACGGCGCGCACTATTGGAAAAGTGGCGTGTTTTGTCTTGTCGTGTTTTTGCTGCTGGCGACGCAGCATTTGCACATTCTTGGAATTACGTATTGATATTTGGCATCATACGTAATAAACGGCGCGCACTATTGAAAAAGTGGCGTGTTTTGTCTTGTTGTGTTTTTGCTGCTGGCGACGCAGCATTTGCACATTCTTGGAATTACGTATTGATATTTGGCATCATACGTAATAAACGGCGCGCACTATTGGAAAGGTGCCGTGTTTTGTCTTGTCGTGTTTTTGCTGCTGGCGACGCAGCATTTGCACATTCTTGGAATTACGTATTGATATTTGGCATCATACGTAATAACCGGCGCGCACTATTGGAAAAGTGCTACTGACTACTTTGGACAACAACTTGAATTGACTGCGGGCAACGCAGCAAGCTGCAATGGGAGCCAAAAGTAGATTGAAGGCAACGATTACGCGCATTTCTGGATACGCGGAACATCCGCCTGATGGCTGCACATTCTACGATATTGATGCCAAATAGGACATGCTGGTTCAGGCTTGGAAAAAGTTTGTCAATCTTGGCGACGAACTTTATAAATATGAAGATGCGCAGGGATATGTGGATCCAGCAAGTGACAATAATGCATACGAGGAGCGCTTTGTTCGAGCTTGCCCTTCTTAAGGCACTACACACTGAGTACAAACCCCGCAAACTGGAAGAGGCCAATACTACATCAAATGTGCTCGGGAAAAGGGATGAATCGACCATTCAATGTATTTTGCAACAAATGCAGCAGTCTCAAACGCAAATGCAGCAACAATCTCAGATGCAAATACAACAAATGCAGCAGACGCGAATTGAGACTATGGAGATAAGTTGCGTAATGCCCAGGGCAACACAATCGCCATCGATTCCATATTTGGATGGATCATCACATCAACATGGAGCAACTACAACTACAACTACGTCACTCTTAGCTACCATGGACATCAACGCATTGTTGCAACGGTTTTGGGAACTGGAGGAAGTTCCATCGTTCACGTCTGCAAATACAGAAGATGATGTAGTGGAGACTCATTTCGTCCAAACACACTCCCGTAATGCTGAAGGGAGATACATAGTCGAGCTGGACAACCCAGAGTTCGCAGACACCTTTCATGGAGCCAAATCTCGCTTCTTGGCAGTTGAACGTTGTTTAATGAAGGATGCAGCTTTGCGATCAAGGTATGTACAATTCATGAGGGAGTACATACAACTGGACCACATGAAGGAGGTGGATGTAGAAGAAGACTCCACTTCGAAGAAGATTTTCTACATGCCGCACCATCCGGTGCTAGGTGCAAAGCTGCGTGTGGTATTTGATGGCTCATATCAAGACCAAGATGGCCGGTCTCTTAACGATGCGCTTCATATTGGTCCATGTATACAACGCAATCTGTTCAACGTATGCATGAGGTTTCGAATGCACAAGTTTGTATTTTCGGCTGATATTGTAAAGATGTTTAGACAGATTCTGGTTGCAGCTAAACATCAGGATTTCCAACGAATATTATGGAGAGAAGATCCGTAAGCACTATTGCAGCACTTCAGACTCTGCACAGTTACATACGGGACTGCGTCTGCGCCATTCCTGGCAGTCCGGGTGTTAGAGCAACTCGCCAAGGACCACGAGCATGAGTTTCCTAGAGCCGCTAGGATATTGCTTGAGGATTTCTACGTGGATGATATATTAACAGGAGCCATGACAGAGGAAGAACTCATTGACATTCAAACTGAGTTAGTTGCACTCATGTCACGTGCACAGTTGGAATTGGGAAAATGGATCTCAAATAGCACACGATTGAGCACCGTGCAAGGTAATAGAGTCAACATGTCCACAGCAACAGCAAAGGTACTTGGACTGCACTGGGATCCTAGAGAAGACAACCTTGCATACAACATTATATTATTGGAGACTGCAAGCTGTACAAAACGACAAGTGTATGTAGCACGCATTTTTGATCCTCTTGGTATTCTGGCGCCAGGGGTAGTCCAGTTCAAGATTCTACTGCAAGAACTTTGGTTGCTAGATTTGAATTGGGACTCTGAACTCCCAATGAAACAGGCGCGCTCTTGGCAGATGTGTCGCAAGGATATTTCGTCGCTACAACAGTTCAAGATACCTCGCTTCATAGACAGTCACAGGGATCACATCGAGTTACATGCATTCTCAGACGCTTCGCTTAAGGCTTACTCTGCAGTCGTCTACAGCAGAGTTGAGTATAGTGACGGCTCTACAGGAGTATATCTTGTTGCTGCTAAAACTCGAGTTGCACCTTTAAAACTAACAACGTTACCACGCCTCGAGCTGTGTGGAGCTCTACTACTGACTAGACTAGTTAAGGCAATTCAAGCTAGTCTGGGCAAGAAGGAAGTAAAAGTATATGCATGGTGCGATTCTACAATCGTGTTGTCCTGGCTGTCCAATCAACCCGGTAGATTGAAGATGTTTGTAGCCAATCGCACTGCAGAGATACTTAAAACAATCCCACGGGACGCTTGGAGGCATGTGAGTACCAAGGAAAATCCTGCGGATTGTGCATCCCGAGGGATGCTTGCCGGTGACCTTCTTAAATTTGACTTATGGTGGAAGGGACCGTCCTGGCTATATGATGCCCAAGAGTTTTTAGAGGTGCTACGACAATCAAAATTCTGCTGCTCTATCGTGCCGCCAGCAGCAGAAGCGGAATTCAAGGCCAATATTTTGACGGCAAGGAAGAAATTGGCATCGTCCCCCTGTGACCTTTTGCTCACTAGAGTATCATCATATCTGCGACTGATTCGAATCATCGCATACGTCCGGCGCTTTGTACACCGCGTCCGATCAAGGAAGCCACTTCACTCGGCAGTCTTAACGTTCCATGAAATTGACGCAGCAAGAAAGTTTTGTCTTGGGCAAGCACAAAACGCATTTGATGTTGATCGGCAGCGCTTGTTGAAGCACCGTTCCAAGTTAAGCAAGCTAGCTCCATTTGTTGACCAGGATGGCCTTATTCGAGTTGGTGGACGCTTAGAGAACTCCTACCTTCCTAGAGATGCCAAACACCCGATTGTACTGCCTAACCACAATCGACTAGTTGAGCTGTTACTGAAGCATGAGCATCAGTTCAACCTTCATCCTGGAGTTTCAGCAATGTTCGCCATAATTCGTCAGAAGTACTAAGTACTTGGATCCCGAAATCTCATCCGACGAATCACGCATGGATGCCTGAACTGTTTCAAGCAGCGTCATCACACTACACAACAGCTTATGGCAAACTTACCTGCTACTCGTGTGCGACAGGCATTTACATTTGAACACACTGGAGTCGATTACGCTGGACCTATCTCGCTAAAGGTGCACAGGGGACGCAACCCGCGTAAGGAGAAGGGCTACATTTGTCTCTTTGTTTGTATGGTGACATCAGCACTTCATCTGGAATTGGCAACAGACCTAAGCACAGATACCTTTCTGGCAGCCCTCAGACGCTTTATGGCCCGCCGTGGGAAGCCTGCCGAAATGTATAGCGACAATGGACGTAACTTCGTCGGTGCTAAGCGCACATTAAACGAGATGTTGCAATTGCACACTTCACGCGAACATAATGAGGTGGTAACAAGGAAACTGGCGGAGCAGAGTATCAAGTGGAATTTCATTCCACCATATACTCCACATTGGGGCGGAAAATGGGAGTCTGCTGTGCGTTCCGTGAAGCTACACTTGCGACGAGTGATCGGAAACACAGTGATTACCTTTGAGCAGATGCGCACACTGCTTACACAGATAGAAGCAGTTGTGAACTCCCGTCCATTATGCGCAACTTCGGACACAGAAATTGGATACTTATCACCAGCGCATTTTTTGATCGGACGAACGCACACCGCAGTTCCAGATAGGAGCTACGAAGAGGTACCAACCAATCGCTTGGGATATTGGCAACATATTCAGGCAATGCTTCAAGGATTTTGGAAACGTTGGCAACAGGAATATTTAACAGAATTGCAGCAACGACCAAAATGGACTACTAAGATGCCTAACATATCCCTTGAAAACATTGTACTCATCAAGGATTCGAATACGCCTCCAGCAACATGGAATCTAGGACGCGTAATCGAGGTGTACCCAGGAGAGGATGGATTAGTACGGGCAGTTAAGCTCAAGGTCGTTTCTAGAGAGATTATACGACCCATCACGAAGATTGCAGCCCTACCACATTCTGAAACAGAGTTTCAGGGGGGGCCGGGATGTTGAGGAACCATTTATCATTATTTAGCACATTTTTCATTATTTAGCATATTTTTTATTTTTTTTAGTATATATGCAACTTTAATTATTATCGGCGAATGAACAGCTGTTTCAAGATCAATTATCGGTTGTTTTGTTATCGATTTTAAACCTTATCGAAAATAAGTTATAAAATTATATCTCCCACACCTTTAGAGCTAGACCGCCTAGATTTTTGCATATAGATTAATGTTGAGAAACCAGTTGTCATTATTTAGCACATTTTTCATTATTTAGCATATTTTTGATTTTTTTAGTATATATGCAACTTTAATTATTATCGGCGAATGAACAGCTGTTTCAAGATCAATTATCCTTTAAGTCGATACATTATGTTAGTATTGAGTAAGCAAACGAACGGACAAGTTGAGCGTACCGGCAATTGGCTGATATAGTTCAAATAAAATAATGATATGTTTAATTATTCATCATAAGATTTGGTCCTTCGAGCCGGATCCGTTGGTCATTGCTACTGAATACTCACTTTGGATTTTTGCAAACGGCGCGCACTATTGGAAAAGTGGCGTGTTTTGTCTTGTCGTGTTTTTGCTGCTGGCGACGCAGCATTTGCACATTCTTGGAATTACGTATCGATATTTGGCATCATACGTAATAAACGGCGCGCACTATTGAAAAAATGGCGTGTTTTGTCTTGTCGTATTTTTGCTGCTGGCGACGCAGCATTTGCACATTCTTGGAATTACGTATTGATATTTGGCATCATACGTAATAAACGGCGCGCACTATTGGAAAGGTGCCGTGTTTTGTCTTGTCGTGTTTTTGCTGCTGGCGACGCAGCATTAGCACATTCTTGGAATTACGTATTGATATTTGGCATCATACGTAATAACCGGCGCGCACTATTGGAAAAGTGCTACTGACTACTTTGGACAACAACTTGAATTGACTGCGGGCAACGCAGCAAGCTGCAATGGGAGCCAGAAGTAGATTGAAGGCAACGATTACGCGCATTTCTGGATACACGGAACATCCGCCTGATGGCTGCACATTCTACGATATTGATGCCAAATAGGACATGCTGGTTCAGGCTTGGAAAAAGTTTGTCAATCTTGGCGACGAACTTTATAAATATGAAGATGCGCAGGGATATGTGGATCCAGCAAGTGACAATAATGCATACGAGGAGCGCTTTGTTCGAGCTTACCCTTCTTAAGGCACTACACACTGAGTACAAACCCCGCAAACTGGAAGAGGCCAATACTACATCTAATGTGCTCGGGGAAAGGGATGAATCGACCATTCAATGTATTTTGCAACAAATGCAGCAGTCTCAAACGCAAATGCAGCAACAATCTCAGATGCAAATACAACAAATGCAGCAGACGCAAATTGAGACTATGGAGCGCATAATGCAACGACTGCTACCGCAGCAGGTGGATTACGAGTCATCGTCAGGCTCACAGCAAGTCGCAGGACCATCAACGAATGATTGGGAACTGCCGCGAATTCATATCGAACCATTCGATGGAATCTATAAGAAATGGCACGCGTTTAAGGGTCTATTTGACAGTGCCGTTCACAGCAAGATGACGTTGACAAACATTCAGAAGTATCATCACTTGAAGTCTTGTTTAAAGGGAGAAGCTGCAAAACTTATCCAGCATCTGCCCTTAGCTGATGCCAACTATGAAATAGCTTGGAATTCATTAGTTGAGCGTTACGAGAAGCCTCGCTATTTGGTCATCTTGTTGTTGGATACATTTACTGGATTGCCCAAGGTTGCGGATCACAACCCAGCAGCGCTTCGATCGTTAACAAACGAAGCTGGTACTGTAATTCGGGCATTAGACGCTTCTGGACAAACGGATCGAGATTGTTGGCTGATTTACTTACTCATCGCAAAGGTTGATGACACCGCACGTCGTGAATGGTATGAGAAGAGTCAAGACATGGCTAATCCGTCGATAACGCAGTTGCTCAAGTTCCTGGATTCACGTTGTGATCGGCTGGAGCTTAGCCAATCTGCAACTCAGACAAGCAGCAAGCCTAGACAGGACAGAGGTACCAGGAACGCGCATGCGCTACTCGCTACTTCAAAGCGCTGTGCTAAGTGCAACAAGGAACACGCATTGATGACATGTACACAGTTCTTGGACCTATCTATTCAGCAACGATATGACTTTGCAAAGTCCAAACACATGTGTTTTAATTGTTTGAGACTTGGTCATGGAGTGAGCACTTGTACATCGAAGTCATCCTGTAAGTATTGCAAGCGCCGACATCACTCACTTTTGCATTTCGATCAAAGTAGCACTAGGGACAAGGGTGAGCCACAGCAGCACCAGAAGGATGAGTCAAATGAGGCACCAGGTGCTAGCACAGTAGTAGCACTGACGAACGCCATGAACATTGCGATATGTGGCAAGGGTGCAAATATGAGAAGTACACTGCCAACGGCGCAGGTGTATGTGCGCAATTCTCGAGGACAAGACGTTGTTTGCCGAATACTACTGGACTGCGGCTCGGAGTTGTCCTACGTTTCGGAACGCTGTATCCAGACATTGGGTCTGGCCCTCATCAATCTGGAATCTCATCAATCAAGGCAGAAACGACAAGAGGGCTCTGTTCACTACACATCAAGTCGCAAGTGTCAGAGGCATCGCTTGAGGTCAAGGCGCACGTGCTTGGAAACATTACTTCGACACTGATGAGAGAAACTATAGACGCAGCAGACCTCTCTATATTTAGCGGCCACACCCTAGCAAATGCTGTATTCAATACCAACGCATCAATCGACATTCTGATTGGTAACGATCACATTTGGACGGTTCTTACTGGAGATAAGTTGTGTAATGCCCAGGGCAACACAATCGCCATCGATTCCATATTTGGATGGATCATCACATCAGTGGTAGGAGCAACTACAACTACAACTACGTCACTCTTAGCTACCATGGACATCAACGCATTGTTGCAACGGTTTTGGGAACTGGAGGAAGTTCCATCGTTCACGTCTGCAAATACAGAAGATGATGTAGTGGAGACTCATTTCGTCCAAACACACTGCCGTAATGCTAATACATAGTCGAGCTACCGTTCAAGCAGGACAACCCAAAGTTCGCAGACACCTTTCATGGAGCCAAATCTCGCTTCTTGGCAGTTGAACGTCGTTTAATGAAGGATGCAGCTTTGCGATCAAGGTATGTACAATTCATGAGGGAGTACATACAACTGGACCACATGAAGGAGGTGGATGTAGAAGAAGACTCCACTTCGAAGAAGATTTTCTACATGCCGCACCATCCGGTGCTAGGTGCAAAGCTGCGTGTGGTATTTGATGGGTCATATCAAGACCAAGATGGCCGGCCTCTTAACGATGCGCTTCATATTGGTCCATGTATACAACGCAATCTGTTCAACGTATGCATGAGGTTTCGAATGCACAAGTTTGTATTTTCGGCTGATATTGTAAAGATGTTTAGACAGATTCTGGTTGCAGCTAAACATCAGGATTTCCAACGAATATTATGGAGAGAAGATCCGTAAGCACTATTGCAGCACTTCAGACTCTGCACAGTTACATACGGGACTGCGTCTGCGCCATTCCTGGCAGTCCGGGTGTTAGAGCAACTCGCCAAGGACCACGAGCATGAGTTTCCTAGAGCCGCTAGGATATTGCTTGAGGATTTCTACGTGGATGATATATTAACAGGAGCCATGACAGAGGAAGAACTCATTGACATTCAAACTGAGTTAGTTGCACTCATGTCACGTGCACAGTTGGAATTGGGAAAATGGATCTCAAATAGCACACGATTGGTAATAGAGTCAACATGTCAACAGCAACAGCAAAGGTACTTGGACTGCACTGGGATCCTAGAGAAGACATCCTTGCATACAACATTATATTATTGGAGACTGCAAGCTGTACAAAACGACAAGTGTATGTAGCACGCATTTTTGATCCTATTGGTATTCTGGCGCCAGTGGTAGTCCAGTTCAAGATGGTTGCTAGATTTGAATTGGGACTCTGAACTCCCAATGAAACAGGCGCACTCTTGGCAGATGTATCGCAAGGATATTTCGTCGCTACAACAGTTCAAGATACCTCGCTTCATAGACAGTCACAGGGATCACATCGAGTTACATGCATTCTCAGACGCTTCGCTTAAGGCTTACTCTGCAGTCGTCTACAGCAGAGTTGAGTATAGTGACGGCTCTACAGGAGTATATCTTGTTGCTGCTAAAACTCGAGCTGCACCTTTAAAACTAACAACGTTACCACGCCTCGAACTGTGTGGAGCTCTACTACTGACTAGACTAGTTAAGGCAATTCAAGCTAGTCTGGGCAAGAAGGAAGTAAAAGTATATGCATGGTGCGATTCTACAATCGTGTTGTCCTGGCTGTCCAATCAACCCGGTAGATTGAAGATGTTTGTAGCCAATCGCACTGCAGAGATACTTGAAACAATCCCACGGGACACTTGGAGGCATGTGAGTACCAAGGAAAATCCTGCGGATTGTGCATCCCGAGGGATGCTTGCCGGTGACCTTCTTAAATTTGACTTATGGTGGAAGGGACCGTCCTGGCTATATGATGCCCAAGAGTTTTTAGAGGTGCTACGACAATCAAAATTCTGCTGCTCTATCGTGCCGCCAGCAGCAGAAGCGGAATTCAAGGCCAATATTTTGACGGCAAGGAAGAAATTGGCATCGTCCCCCTGTGACCTTTTGCTCACTAGAGTATCATCATGGCTGCGACTGATTCGAATCATCGCATACGTCCGGCGCTTTGTACACCGCGTCCGATCAAGGAAGCCACTTCACTCGGCAGTCTTAACGTTCCATGAAATTGACGCAGCAAGAAAGTTTTGTCTTGGGCAAGCACAAAACGCATTTGATGTTGATCGGCAGCGCTTGTTGAAGCACCGTTCCAAGTTAAGCAAGCTAGCTCCATTTGTTGACCAGGATGGCCTTATTCGAGTTGGTGGACGCTTAGAGAACTCCTACCTTCCTAGAGATGCCAAACACCCGATTGTACTGCCTAACCACAATCGACTAGTTGAGCTGTTACTGAAGCATGAGCATCAGTTCAACCTTCATCCTGGAGTTTCAGCAATGTTCGCCATAATTCGTCAGAAGTACTGGGTACTTGGATCCCGAAATCTCATCCGACGAATCACGCATGGATGCCTAAACTGTTTCAAGCAGCGTCATCACACTACACAACAGCTTATGGCAAACTTACCTGCTACTCGTGTACGACAGGCATTTACATTTGAACACACTGGAGTCGATTACGCTGGACCTATCTCGCTAAAGGTGCACAGGGGACGCAACCCGCGTAAGGAGAAGAGCTACATTTGTCTCTTTGTTTGTATGGTGACATCAGCACTTCATCTGGAATTGGCAACAGACCTAAGCACAGATACCTTTCTGGCAGCCCTCAGACGCTTTATGGCCCGCCGTGGGAAGCCTGCCGAAATGTATAGCGACAATGGACGTAACTTCGTCGGTGCTAAGCGCACATTAAACGAGATGTTGCAATTGCACACTTCACGCGAACATAATGAGGTGGTAACAAGGAAACTGGCGGAGCAGAGTATCAAGTGGAATTTCATTCCACCATATACTTCACATTGGGGCGGAAAATGGGAGTCTGCTGTGCGTTCCGTGAATCTACACTTGCGACGAGTGATCGGAAACACAGTGATTACCTTTGAGCAGATGCGCACACTGCTTACACAGATAGAAGCAGTTGTGAACTCCCGTCCATTATGCGCAACTTCGGACACAGAAATTGGATACTTATCACCAGCGCATTTTTTGATCGGACGAACGTACACCGCAGTTCCAGATGGGAGCTACGCAGAGGTACCAACCAATCGCTTGGGATATTGGCAACATATTCAGGCAATGCTTCAAGGATTTTGGAAACGTTGGCAACAGGAATATTTAACAGAATTGCAGCAACGACCAAAATGGACTACTAAGATGCCTAACATATCCCTTGAAAACATTGTACTCATCAAGGATTCGAATACGCCTCCAGCAACATGGAATCTAGGACGCGTAATCGAGGTGTACCCAGGAGAGGATGGATTAGTACGGGCAGTTAAGCTCAAGGTCGTTTCTGGAGAGATTATACGACCCATCAGGAAGATTGCAGCCCTACCACATTCTGAAACAGAGTTTCAGGGGGGGCCGGGATGTTGAGGAACCATTTGTCATTATTTAGCACATTTTTCATTATTTAGCATATTTTTGATTTTTTTAGTATATATGCAACTTTAATTATTATCGGCGAATGAACAGTTGTTTCAAGATCAATTATCGGTTAAGTCGATACATTATGTTAGTATTGAGTAAGCAAACGAACGGACAAGTCGAGCGTACCGGCAATTGGCTGATATAGTTCAAATAAAATAATGATATGTTTAATTATTCATCATAAGATTTGGTCCTTCGAGCCGGATCCGTTGGTCATTACTATTGAATACTCACTTTGGATGTTGGGAAACGGCGCGCACTATTGGAAAAGTGGCGTGTTTTGTCTTGTCGTGTTTTTGCTGCTGGCGACGCAGCATTTGCACATTCTTGGAATTACGTATTGATATTTGGCATCATACGTAATAAACGGCGCGCACTATTGAAAAAGTGGCGTGTTTTGTCTTGTTGTGTTTTTGCTGCTGGCGACGCAGCATTTGCACATTCTTGGAATTACGTATTGATATTTGGCATCATACGTAATAAACGGCGCGCACTATTGGAAAGGTGCCGTGTTTTGTCTTGTCGTGTTTTTGCTGCTGGCGACGCAGAATTTGCACATTCTTGGAATTACGTACTGATATTTGGCATCATACGTAATTACTAGTACGCACTATTGGAAAAGTGCTACTGACTACTTTGGACAACAAGTTTAAATGACTGCGGGCAACGCAGCAAGCTGCAATGGGAGCCAGAAGTAGATTGAAGGCAACGATTACGCGCATTTCTGGATACGCGGAACATCCGCCTGATGGCTGCACATTCTACGATATTGAATTTTATGCAATTTCTATTTTTTTATTTTTTGAATACTGGCTATTTTTGCTAATTAACCCACCCCCCTCCTCCCCTTCGCCACTCATGGAGAGTCTGTTGCAAATATAACCATGTGATGAATTAGCATTTTTATAAAATGTAAAAAATTCAATAAAATCATATGCTGAAAGTTTCATCAAATTCCGTTAAGTCAGTCCCGATTTATTAAACAAAACGTTTAGCTGCACGTGGCAATCAGCGACGCGCAGCAAAAAACATTTAAATATATTCTCACATACACACATTGAAACGAGCAAGCGCGTCAGTTATCGCCAACGGCTCTACGTCGCCCCCTCCGAAACCCGCTCGTACTATTCTGACCTGATCAACAATGTCATCGAACTCTTACATTGTTGACCCGCTCCACTTAAAGCACTTGACAATATTTAGCTGATGCAACAGAAATCGAACTAAAGATTTGATGTAAAAAATTTCTGAATCTGGGACTCGACATCCGGCAACAACCCGACTCAGCGGTCCCACATTACATAGCCCTTAGATTTATACATAATGTACTTTACTATACATAGCCTCTGCGTAGGCTTATATAAAGCAAGATTGAATAAACCACACTTGACTTGGTAGCGAACTCACAAAAAGAACGGTCGTGTTTTATTCGAGTGTTTCACTCAGTTCAAGTGCAAAGTCAAAACTACTTAAATACAAAAACCCTTACAAACCATGTTCACACTCGGGACAACCCAGGGATCCAGGCACCCACAGGACTGGACTGGTAATTGGCGCAGCCGGCATACAGAACCAAGGATCGCAAGGATGCTTCTCGGAATCACCACGATATTAATAATGGAAAGACAGGTGAGCTAGTGGCAAAGAGTAGGGAAAGAAGACTCATTTGGCAAAAGAGTAACACAAGAGAAAAAAAGAAAAGAAAAAAAGAGAGTAAAAATGATTTGTATGGCAGGCATCATTGCTTATTTTTAACAACACATATATAACAAAACAAACACAAAAAAAAAAAAGAAAAAATTTTTTTTTATTCCTTTATTATTGCTATGACAAGGATCTAGTGCAGATCATTGTTTGGCACTAATGGAAACAATATATATATAACCAGGCAAGCGTTCCTTTATTATTGCTATGGCGAGCATCTAGTGCAGATCAGTGCCTAGTACTAATGGAAACGGTATATATATATATACAGATAAAAAAAGAAAAAACAAAAATATTCCTTTATTATTGCTATGGCGAGCATCTAGTGCAGATCAGTGCCTAGTACTAATGGAAACAGTATATATATAACCAAGAAGTGTTCCTTTATTATTGCTATGGCGAGCATCTAGTGCAGATCAGTGCCTAGTACTAATGGAAACGGTATATATATATATATATATATATATATATATATATATATATATATATATAAATAAAAAAAAAAGAAAAAACAAAAATATTCCTTTATTATTGCTATGGCGAGCATCTAGTGCAGATCAGTGCCTAGTACTAATGGAAACAATATATATATAACCAAAAAGTGTTCCTTTATTATTGCTATGGCGAGCATCTAGTGCAGATCAGTGCCTAGTACGAATGGAAATAATATATATGTAAAGAAGCAATGAGTATGCCCTACAAAACAAAACAAAAAAGAATAATAAATTTTGCTTATATTATACAATACACATATTCTGCCTAGCTTGCATTTCGGCTCGACATACATAAAATTACAACAAATAAATTCCATGCCCTTCCCCAACATAAGTACTTTCGTATCGAATTACATTACCAACAGCAACCACTTACAAATGAAAAATCAGCATAAAAATATATATCAAGTTCAAGAACACTCAAGACATACAAAAAACAAAATAATATATTTTACACTACAAATTCTTTTGCCACTTACGGTTCCCTGACTCGTACGCCCTTTGCCACTAGGTTCATAGTTCTTAAGACAAACACAAACACAAATATAAATAAACGAAAAAAAAATGTCTTACAGACGGCCACAGTAATAATAAATACAACATTTTGTAAATCTAAGAAATATAAGTAACAAAACACACAAACCCTTTTATATTTTCATATTGTGCTACATATATACACAATTATAATAACACTTTACACACAAAAGAAAAATATCAATGTTTACACATACAAAATAAATTAAGCTCCACCATTTATAAATTTATCCACTTTAAATTACACAATTATTAATTATATATATACACAAAGATTTACACTACAGAAAATACGTAGTTACCATAAAGAAAAACTATTCTATGTAAAAATACTACACTCTTAACCAAAAAAAAGGGAACATTTTTTTTTACGAATACAACTGGTTAAATAATAGGCTTCACTGCAGATGTCAAAAAATATTAAAAGTAGCATAGTAAATAGGACAAGAAATAGATTAGGTTTTAGGAGTAGCACCAGCTTATCTGAAATACTTTACAAAGTAGTTAGATGTTTACTCTTCTTATCGGAACCCACGGACCCAGAGGAGATTACAAATCTAATCAAAACTTACCACATTAATAACAACCACAGAGGAATTGATGAAACGTACGAACACTTAAAACGGGAAATTTATACCCCTTTGTTAAAGGACAAAATCTCACAGGTTATTCGAGAATGCGAAATATGTCTCGCACTTAAGTATGACAGACAACCACAGAAACCACCCTTTGTTTTACCAGAAATACCGAACGGTCCGTTAAATATTATCCAAACCGAGATTTATACTATAAATAATAACTACAATTTAACTATAATCGACAAATTTTCTAAATTCGCACAAGCCTACCCACTGACTAATAGGAACTGTATTAGTGTTGTAAAAGCTCTTAAAACTTTCATGAAGCAATTCGGACTACCTAAGAAAATCATACTTGACCAGGGGGCCGAATTTTCAGGAGCAATGTTTAAAGACTTTATAGATCAATATAATATTGAGCTTCACATTACTTCCTTCCAACAATCTAGCAGCAACTCAACAGTTGAGAGATTACATTCAACATTGACCGAGATATATGGAATAGTCCTCAATAAGAGAAAAGAACTAAAACTTACATTGGACCACGACGAAATAATCGACGAAACTATCATAACTTATAATAATGCTATTCACTCAAGCACTAATCTTACTCCTTATGAACTATTCACAGGACGGACACATATTTTTGACAAGACTATCAAATTTAATAACGAACACGATTACTTAACAAAATTAAATCAGTATCAAAACACATTATACCCGGCTATCAAGGCACTTCTCAAGCAACAGACCTCAAAACGGACAGAGAAATTGAACGAGACAAGGATGGAACCTCCCTCCATACCATCGGGCAATATAGTATTTAGGAAGGAAAATAGAAGAAACAAACTTACACCTAGATTCAGCAAACATAAAATAATACTGGACAACGGTATAACAATCAGAACTGCTAAAAGACAAAAACTACATAAACAGAAAATAAGGAAAATAACAAAGAATTTAAGCGACACACGAACACATAGCCTGCCACCAGTAACACTAACCCTACAATAAATTGAATACTTACAGGTTGTCTGTAGGCATTTCCCAACGCCTAGTAATCAACAGTTTGGACGAGGACCAACCTTTTGTTAAAGTTAACAGCAACAGGTCTAAGAGAAGTTTAATTAACGGACTAGGTAGTGTAGTGAAATTCGTTACCGGGAATTTGGACGCTGAAGTCGAAACAAAAATAAATAAAAAACTAATAGACCTTCACAAGAACATCGAACTTACACAGTCATTTCAAAAAGAAACATTTATTAGATTCAAGACTATCACGGATCATATAAATAAAGAACACGCAACAATCAGCGATTTTATTAATAACTATCAGAATAAAATTTACAAACAATTAGATTCGGAAGACCGAAGCCTAAAATTAGATCAGTATATTGCTAGAATTAATTACAATATAGACATTTTACTCAATCATTTAAACAACATTGCAGAAAGCCTATTGTTCACGAAATTAAATATAATCCCTAAGTATATCTTAAATACAGAAGAAATTATAAAAATAAAAAATATCTTTCAACAACAAAATGTAACAATAGACTTAGAGCACGAAATGTACAATGTTCTGTCTCTAGAATCATTAACAAAAAATAAAACACTTATTTTTAAGATAAAGATTCCTATACTGTCAAAAGAACACTATGAATACGACCAATTAATAGCCCTACCGATTAATAACACGAAATTTGTTACAATATCAAAATACATTATTAGAAATAAGTTAACAATTAAAGAAATAAATTCACCTTGTTGGGCAAAGTATATGTATGTGAGACCCCTACCTTACCACTGAATCCGCTCTGCCTGGCAAATCTACTCAACAGTAGAATGGCAACTTGCAACATCGTCGACGGTGGCCATCTTCAACAAATCTTCACACCAATAAAAGGACTGCTGCTCATATTTAACGCAAAGAACATAAACCTTACTTCTACTTGCATACGAGATAAAACACTTGATGGTTCAATGATCATTTACTATAACAACTGCTCAATAACTGTGGATGGCATCAAGTATGTAGATGCCGCCACCACCGTCGAAGATAAACTTGAAATAAACTTACGACACATCAGCAACTTGACAATAAACACTTCTACAAAAAACTTGAGCTTGCACAACCTACATCTATACGACCTACAAAACGACCAGATAGTTTCCTCAAATAAAAAACCAAGCTAACACACATCTGACAACCGTCTACATACTCATCATCGGATTAGCAATAGCTGCAACCTTAACGTGGATCTACAAACATAAAACTGTTATGTATTCGCCCTCCATCCAGGACCCAATTGTCACTCCAGCCACAACGATCTTGGAAATGCCTTCGTTATGGCCTTCGTTCCAAGTTAAGGGGGGAGGAGTTATCGCCAACGGCTCTACGTCGCCCCCTCCGAAACCCGCTCGTACTATTCTGACCTGATCAACAATGTCATCGAACTCTTACATTGTTGACCCGCTCCACTTAAAGCACTTGACAATATTTAGCTGATGCAACAGAAATCGAACTAAAGATTTGATGTAAAAAATTTCTGAATCTGGGACTCGACATCCGGCAACAACCCGACTCAGCGGTCCCACATTACATAGCCCTTAGATTTATACATAATGTACTTTACTATACATAGCCTCTGCGTAGGCTTATGTAAAGCAAGATTGAATAAACCACACTTCACTTGGTAGCGAACTCACAAAAAGAACGGTCGTGTTTTATTCGAGTGCTTCACTCAGTTCAAGTGCAAAGTCAAAACTACTTAAATACAAAAACCCTTACAAACCATGTTCCCACTCGGGACAACCCAGGGATCCAGGCACCCACAGGACTGGACTGGTAATTCGTCTGCTTATGCATGTGCACAAATAAATTCAACTCTAGCATATTCAACCAAATCTGTGTTTGAATTGTATTTGTATTTGTCATATATCGCCCTTTACACGCATACATTAAAACAGACCACCGTTTTTGTATGTACACGTACTCATGCGTTCATATGCGCGGATTTCAGCATATTCTAAAAATTTCAATTGCGATTGATCTGCTTCTTTAGCTTCTTCAGTTTTGTATTTGTCACATATCGCCCTTGTATTACTATTTGGCGTTTCGCCAACAACAAACGCATTACTGGTGTGGCGTGGTGGATAGACGCAACGCGCGTAAACGAAAGGTCCCGAGTACGAATCTCAGTGACGACAGCGTATCTTTTTAAATTTTTTTTTTAAATTTATAAACATGAGGTGGTTGTGCTAGTTGAGATGATGCGCTCTATCGTTACATATGTATGTAGTAAATAGATGCAGGTTCGAGTCCAGGTGCGGTGATGTTTGTTTTTCTTCTTCTTTTTTTGTTGATTTGTTTATTTATTTAATTATATATTTTTTATTTACATACATTCTAGTTGAATAAAATTTCAAAATTATAATTTAATTTTGTAAAATTTAATGTTATATGCAAGCTATATAGCGTATTAAACAATGCAAATCGGACGGGATTCAGGGGATCTCCTAGTCGGGCACCTCCGACTAGAGTTTTCTTACTTGTTTAAAAGTGAACTAGTTTCGGATTTGCCAACGGGTAATGAAAAACTGATGTGGCGCAGCAGGTAGATGCAAAGCTCGTAAGCAAAAGGGTCCGAGTTCGAGACGCGACAGCGACGGCATGAAATTAGTTATCTTTTCTTTTTTTTCCCCCTTAATAAATAGGAAGTGGCTTTGCTAGTTAAGTTGCTAGTGTGCTTTAACAATACATACATATGTATGTAGTAGATGTAGGTTAAAATCCAGCGGCAACGACTTTTGTTTTTGTTCTCTTTATTTGCTTTATTCAATTGTTTATTTAATTATATAATTATTTATGATTGACATACAAATCTCCTAGTCAGACACCCCCAACTAGAGCTTTCTTATACAATATACTTATACATTAAGTATAACATAATGAAAGACTTTCGCAGTCGTTTCGCACATGGGCAGATATATGCATATACATATGCACATGTAAGCAAGCGAATGTAAGTGTAAGTAACGTGTACATCATCACAACAAATTCAAATTCAATGATTGTGCGCTGCTGTTCGTGCCTACATACATACATACATACATGATGGGCGCTATTGTCAATTTTTATGTAGAATAATTTTGTTCTGAATTACGAGTCTATGTGTAATCAAAAAGAAAATAACATAACTGACCTGGGCTATATGAAAAATGATCATTTTAGCAGATAAATTGATTGCAGAACTTCAACATTAAATCGAATTACTTATATTACTTACTATTTTTTTGAAATGCCGTTTGTCGTCTCAACAATTCTTATTAAGCTTATTTATATAGGTGGCACAGATATATGAATTTTGCATCTGGGCGTTAAAAACTTTGTTGCCAATTTGTCACGCCCCCAGTAAGCGTAGACATATCATATTTGGCAAGTTCCTAGAAGGAGTCATAAGATTTATTTTTCTTTTGGGTAATCGATAGAGGAGGCCTCCAGTAACACAAGCACCTAATTTTGAAGCGTCTAGCTCTAAAACTGTGGGAGCTATAAGGCTTTGCGATTTGCCACGCCCCCTGAAGGCGTAGGTATGCCCGCTACATCTTTTTGATCTTGGGTTGCTTATCCGAGTATATATAACAAATTTCAAGTCTCTAGCATCAATAGTGCTCAAAATATAGTTGAACTTGTAAAATAACTACAATTTCATATCCGATTTGCCACGTCCCAGTGGGCGTGGGCATAAAATCTTCTCATCAATCTTTATAGCATCGTAGCGTTAAGTTCTAGCATTCAGCATTCTAGCTTTAAAACTGTAGAAGATACAGTTTTCCCGATTTACCACGCCCCAATGGGCGTAGATATATCCGCCATATCTTTTTGAAGCAAGTATACATTCCAAATTGCAACTGTCTAGCTCTTCAACTAAGATGATTTCTTGTCTATGGGCGCAAGCATTTTCCGATTTGCCACGCCCCAAGTGGGCATATCCGGAAAATCTTGACACTTTATAATTCCACATATTAACAACATTTCCTTGCAACGAATTTTGACTGTCAAAGATCTGGGTGTTATTTTTGACACAAAATTTTCTTTCAATCTTCATGTCTCTACTAAAGGTGCTCTTGGTTTTATTAAACGTTGGTTAAAGGAGTTTTAAGATCCCTTTATAACCAAACTGTTATATACATCGCTGGTTTGACCTATTTTAGAATATTGTTCAATTATTTGGTCTCCATAGCATAAATTGTATCAGAACCGTATTGAATCGATCCAGGAACAGTTTCTTATTTTTGTGTTCCGTGATCTAAACTGGGATCCAAATCTTCGTTTACCGTCTTATCAGAGTAGGCTTCTTCTTATTAATTCTTCCATTATTAATTAACCCAAGAACAATTATGGGGGTTGTTTTCCTACATAATTTGATTATGGGTAAAATTGATTCGCCATGTTTGTTAAATCGGCTTAATTTTTCTTTTCCTTCTAGAACAACCAGACACTTTCGCCCGTTGTATTTATCTGTATATGCACATCGGATTATTCTTGGCATAGCGCGTTTCACGTGTTATGCATAAATTATAATAAATTTTATCATGTGTACTCTTTTGAACTCTCTCTGCCCTTAATAAAATCCTTGCTTGCAGATCATCTTCGTGGTATCACTAATAGTGCCCATGAGTGAGCCGTTAGTTTCTAGATTTTTACTTATATCTAAGATTATAATTTATTTATTATATAAGTTTTCTGCAATTACTCTGGATCTTTTATAGCGTCAATAATATCACTGACTAAAATGGCTGTGAATTGGGGCATAGCTGGCCGTACTGGCAAATAAAGTACCCCCCAAGTTAATAATTTATGCTATTTTAGGCATTTTATATATAAATTGTTTACATTTAAGTTGACTCCAGTTTTGTCAATGTCTTTTTAATAATAAATATTAAATACTAAATATACATACATTAAGCATAACCGAAATATGATCAGATGGGAGCCGCAGCGTAAGCACTCTTATGCTTAGCGATCCCGTAGATGCCTTATGTACAATATATATATATACCATCTGCAAACACAAACATAATTACTACGCTCTCTCGTTCTGTCGTTGCTCGCGGTGGCAGAACCTTATTTATAAGATTCTTATGTATTAGACTAAGCTCAAAATATATAGTAATAATAAATAATAAAAATCATTCAGAATCAAGCAAGCAACCGATGCGCGACAACGATCCAATTATTTTCAATTCAATTATTTTTCTGAATTAATACATAGCAACCGTGACAAGTGTCACGAAGTGTCTTGTGAAATAAATAAAAACCAATGAAAGAACAAGTAAGAAAACTCTAGTCGGTGGTGCCCGACTAGGAGAGGAGTTACAGGGTATTTTTTCGATATACCACGCCCCCAAAGGGGCGTAAGATTTATTTTTGGGGAATCAATAGAGGAGGCCCCCCGTTTGGAAGGGGCAGGGTTCGCGTACCTCGGGGCAGGTGTTGGCGCGGCAGGACTGGACCTGTCAGTTTCTATAGCTTCGAGTGCTCGCGCACGCTCGCTGAGGAAACGACTAACGTCCTGCCAAGCTGGAATTTATGACTTATTTGTCAGAGAATGCTCCCAGAGAGATCGAGTGTGTTCTGGCAATTTGGAAGTGCACAGGAACACAAGGATGCAGTCCCAATTCTCCGTGGAGATTTGAGCATGCTCGATCACAGTGACACATCTGCTCATGGTGCCATGCAACTCTCTGAGAGCCGCGCCTGATTCCTTGGAGACCTTGGTTAGGCTGAGAAGGATTTTAAGCTGGCTGTTGACTAGCAGCAGCTTATTCTCGAACCGGTCGCACAAGGCGCCCCAAGCCGATGAAAAGCCGTTGTTAGTGAGAGGACACTCTGCGACTATAGCATTTGCATCGCCTGCGGTTTTGGAATTAAGGTGGAAGAGTTTTTCCACCGCAGTCAGCCAGGGATCGTTAATATATATGGCTGTGAAGAGGTCGCGAAACGTTGGCCAGCGCAAGTAATCGCCGTGGAACACTTCTGTGTCGATGGGAGGAAGGCGACAGCCGCTCGAAGAAACAATAGCGGACACAGGAGCGGGCGGTGCACTCGGTGCGGACACGGCGGCAATTTGCCTGCTCAATTGGGCGGCACTCCGCTCGTAGACTGTATAGTAGTGGTCGAATTTGGCTTCCAACTTCTCCACTGCCTGCCCCCTGACTAACCGCTTTGGAGCACGCTTATACCGCAGCTCGGCTTTTTCCCACAGAACCTTGACTCGATCCCGTCGGATCTCTAAGGCCTGGAGTTGATCTGCAGGGGTCGAACCAGTCTCTCCGGAATGGTCGATGCGGGCCTCAAATTTAATGAGCCTGTCCGCAGTAGAAATGAACTCGGACAGCGACATTTTAGTCAACGGAATGGTGGACTTTGGAGCGGATCGAGTTACCACCGGACCGTAGTCAAGCGTATTGAGTGTGCTGGAAGTCTGCTGTTTTCCGGACGGAATGGGAGACGCAGAGGAACTGCGCTTGATAAAACGCGAAGGAGGTGCACTCAGTTGCGATCGGCTAGAACGATCCGACATGGAGACTAACTAGAAGTTAGCTGTCGGAAAGGTTAGCGTTAGGGACAGACGATTACTCAGAGAGTGAGTAAGGAAGTTGACGAAATGGCAGGATTTGTCAACCGAACAGGGCACAAATATAGATAAACTGCGTTTTGGAAGCGAAGAGAAGCAATAAGATAAAAAAAATAAAAACAATAATAGAGAATAAAAAAATAAATAAACTGAAAGTGAAAATAAAAAATATGTATGTATACAAGAATTTAAACAAAAACAATAAAATGGTTGAATAAAACGAAAATATTTATATATTTTTTATTTAAGTATATTTATAATGAAAGTCGAAAAAAAACCTGTTTATTATTTTTATATGTTCTCAAAGTATACCTGCTGGAGCAATGACGTCACAAAAAAAACGTTCCACCCCTGAACTAAGTATCGGATGGATTATCGAGTTGCGCTTGTGTGTCGGAGTGCGGTTCGGACTGATATATAGGAGTTATATACCAAGTACATATGTACATTTATATTTGTGGAGAAATATATACATACGTATTTGACGGACGCGAGGTTAATGACCTAAGTATACACACACACACTAAGAAGTGATTGCTGATGCAAATAGAAATTTAGCACAGCTGAATACGCTCCTATATCTATAAGAATATATAGATATCGAAACGTTTGCATATATAGACTTAGAGTATGGCGGACTAGGTGCCACTATATATGTTCGCTCTGTGCACGGAAATTGAGGAAAAAGAAAAGTGTTACTTATCTCGTTGCCTGTAAATCGCTGGGGTTAAAGATGCTGATATCCGTTGGATATATCTCCGGCTCGAAGGACCAATGTTTGTAGGGGGGCGTCGCAGATAAATATAAAACACTTTTCTCTTTTGGGTTTTGTTGGAAATTACTTTCGCTTTTTATTATACCCTGAGCCCATTGAAAATGGGAAATCAGGGTATAATGGTTTTGTTAAATGTATGTAACAGGCAGAAGGAGACGTGTCAGACCCCACAAAGTATATATATTCTTGATCAGGGCGACGAGCTGAGTCGATTTAGCCCTGTCCGTCTGTCCGTCTGTCTGTCTGTCCGTCCGTCTGTCCGTATGTTTGAACGCGTCGATTGAAGCATCTAGACAAGCTAGAGACTTGAATTTTTTATTGTTGGGCCCGTGGATAGCATGCGCAGGTCAAGTTTATTTCGTATGAACGATAACTATTTTTATTGTAATGTTATCGATTTTAATGCTTATCGAAAATACGTTTTTAAGGCGTAGTTTGTACGTCGTTTGAGCTAGAGACTTCAAATTTGCTGTATAGTTGCGTGTAATGAATACGGAGATTACGTAATCTTTAGATTTTTGTTGCCACGCCCCATTCGCCCCTAATAGTCCCCTATTTGTAAAAGGCGCAATTAAATACTAGAGACTTCTTCTTTGGCAAATACACACATATGAATGCCATTAATAAGTTGTGAAAGTTTGATGAAGTTATTTCATCGCTAAGAAAAGTTATTAAACAATTAAGTTCTCATAGTAATGCCCACATTGCAGTCCAAGCGCAGTAGCTGCGTCAACTGCGCAGTTGGCAGAGCGCGCGCTTATGCGTGCGTGTATATGTGTGTGTATGTGTTGTTTGTATGTATGCATAACAAAAGCGTAGAATGATTTGATACTTGGCTCTTCACAGGGCTCAGGGTATCCCCTAGTCGAGCAGCCTCGACTAGAGCCCTCTTACTTGTTTTAAATATAAAATTGCACAGTCAGTGTGCGTACAAGGCGAAAAGAAGATAAGATTCAAGTATAAAACAAGTAAGAACGTTGCCTTAGGACGAAACCTAAAGCGTGAAACTCGTTTCCCAGAGGGGTATCTGGTATTTTAAATTTAATAATTTATCTCAAATTTTGCATTTATGTAGATTCATATGAATTTTATGCAATTTCAATTTTTGCAAATATAACTATGTGAATAATTTAGCATTTTTATAAAATGTAAAAAATTCAATAGAATCATATGCTGAAAGTTTCATCAAGTTCCGTTAAGTCAGTCGCAATCTATTAAACAAAACGTTTGGCCAATTATGACACGCACGCGTTAAGCAGCGACAGCAAAATATATTTACATTTACACATACATTGAAACGTGCAAGCGCGCAAATTAAGATATTATGATTAACTGAATCAAATGCTTTGCTGAAATCAGTATAAATAACATCAGTTTGCATTTTATTTAAAAAGCTATAGTTAATTAGAGAAGAAAATTCTAATAAATTAGTTGAAGTTGATCGATTCTGGAAAAAACCATGCTGAGATGGCGAAATAATCGATTTACAAAAGTGTTGTAAGTTTGATATTAAAATTTTTTCAAATAATTTTGGGATAACAGACAGTTTAGCTATGCCTCTATAATTTGAAATGTCAGACCTTCCACCTTTTTTATGTAATGGAATAATAAATGACTCTTTCCAAATAGATGGAAAAACAGAAGTCTCCAGGGACAAATTGAATAGTTTTAATAAAGGTAACTGTAACGAAGCACTGCATTCCTTTATAACACAACTTGGAATATTATCAGCACCAGGGGAAAAAGATGATTTCAATGTCCGAATGGCTGAAACCAGAGACACAAGGGAAACACTTGGAACATTGATAATATTCGTTGCAGGACTTTCAAATGAGTACGACGGGGCGTGTGAGACATCGGAAGAATAAGTGGATTAAAAAAATTTTGCAAAAAGATCTGAGGAATCTTGATCATTACAAGTTTTTTCTTCACCAAGGATAATTTACGCTTCGAGTTTACAAACGAATAAAATTGCTTCGGATCACGAACGAATTTCCTTTTACAACGTAACTCATAACACTCATAACACCTAGCATTTAAAAGATTAAAATTTGACTTGGCTATTGAGTATTTAGACCAGTCAACGATTGAACCAGACTTTAAAATTCTTAAAACATTTGGTTTTAATGTTTCTAAAATTAGAAAGAGTCTGAGTAAACCAGGGGGGCTTATTAGAAGCAGGCCTAGAGTGGTACGAAGGGACACAGACATCAAGGATAGAGCTTAAAGTTTCATAGAAAATATTAGCTGCCAAATTAACATCCACTGAGTCGTATAAAAGCGTCCAGTCATTTGCATTAATTAAATCATTAAGCAAGACAAAATTGCATTTATAAAAACAGCGACGCCTTATTTGGGGAATCGGGGCAGAAATAGGTGACATCTTTATGGAAAACAAGACATCTAAGGTGGGATGATGCAAATCTTCTGGCATACAGATAGGGGTTGTTCTGGTAACATTAATGACAGAATCATCATTAATAAAAACCAGATCAAGTGAACGATTCAAATGATTCGAAATAGAGTTCATTTGAAACATTGAAAGACTAAACAGTTCATCAAAAAGATAATGATCTGTAGACGGAATAAGGTAGTTAAAATTGGGAGCTGACGACCAAGTAGTGTTAGGTATATTAAAGTCACCCAGCACTATAAATAAGTCATTATCATTTACATGTTCAAAAATTTCTTTAATACAAGTTATATGTTGTGCATCGACTTGTACATCAGAAGAGGGAGGAACATATGAGCAAGTGACATATATGCAAAGAGATGGGAGAGTTATTTTAACCCCAATAATCTCAGCATCATGAAGTGCTTTGAAACTTAATGATTCGGAGAGAATATCGGCCTTAACAGCTATTAAGACACCCCCTCCTCTGCGAATCAATCGATCACATCTATAAATAGTGAAGTTATTAGATAGAATCTCACTATTATAAACTTTAGGACTAAGCCACGTTTCAGTGAACACAATGACATCATATTGAAAACTGAAACTGCTCAAAAATAAACCATTAAGTTTGGAATTTAGGCCTCGAACGTTTTGATATCCCAAAGACAGATTCGGTAAAGAATTTATACTATTTAGTTTTTTGATACAATACTAACAGAAGATTGTACCGAAGTAGGGTTCAGTGTTACGGGAGGTAATCGGTTTTGATTCTTAGGCTTGAATTCATGTACAACTATATGCGGTGGCCAAAACTTGGCGTCACATATAGTTGTAAAGTGCTCAACCGGCACACTGATTTTAAACGAAGCAATTTCACGTGGTGTTGCGAAATTAAACTTCGAGATAAAAACATTTGCTGCAGACTTACTAGCGATAAACGCTGATATTGCTTCGCACGTCGTGTCAGATGAAAGCCTGGATAAAAAAACCTGCTTTCGAGGAGACACAACTGATAAAGTGGGCACCATGGGTTCAGAGGTCGCTAACAGATTGTTATTCACTGTTTGAACAACAACCGGGGACGCTCTTACTTTTATAGTGGAACTTTGATTAGGCTCGACAGTTTTATTAGAAGTACCAGTAGCACCAGGTGGTGTTGACAAGTCTACAGAAGGTGGATTGGAAATAGATTCTGGATTAGAGGAAGTAGGAGCTAAAGAATTTGGAGACAACATTGGTACAGAAGGTGGTACCAATAATGTTGTAGTCTCCATTAGATTGTGTGAAGTTTCAAAATTATACTGTTTTAATATTTCTTCACCAGCTTCTATATCATTAGAAAGCTGTTTTGAAATATTGCACAGTTTTAAAAATTGAACTCTCACCGAATTATACATCTTGGAAAAATTAATTTGTTTTTCCAAGCAACTCGGGCAAGACCAACGTAAACCACCGCAACCAATTTTGGTAGTGGACATGATTTTGTCATAGTCACGCCCAGTGAGGCCAGCACATTTAGTGTGCATCAAGTTCTCACACAACCAGCAATTAACAAATTGTGCTTGTGCAGAGTCAACAACCTGCCTAAAAGAACATGATTTCTTACAGCATGTCATATTGGCAATTGGGGTTAAACAAAATTGAAGCGAGAAAGAAAAAAAAAAAAACAAAAAGCGAAAGAATGCAAAACTAAAAGAGATAAGAACGTGTTGAGAGCACTAAAAACAAACAACAACAAAAAGAGCGGCAATACTAATAAGAATCGCGCACAAATAAGAATACTGTGCACAAAACAAACTAATGAGAGCAAATTCAGACACAAGTGTGTACGCAAGCAAAATGTAACATACAACAACAAGTGAGAGCAGATGAAACTGAAAGCCGGCAAACAGCGACGCAAATCAAAAACGATAATAGAAATCAAAATCGCCGATGCACCAAAACCGAAAATGAAAATCGGTAATAACTGAAGCACAAAGCACAGGGGATCAAACCTTGCACAGCAATGTAATGATAGTTATCCAAAGTTAACCGAGCGCGATAGTGTGACAATTATAGTGATATAATAAGTGATAATTTAATTAAAACTCAAGAGCACAAAAAAATACGTGTGGGCACAAATAAATTCAGCGCCATTCATTCTAGCATATTCTTCAACCAAAATTGTTATTGAGTTGTGTTTGCATTTTCAGCAGCTTCTTTAGTTTTTTATTTGTCTAATATCACCCTTTATACGCATATATTCAAACCTACCAAAGATTTTGTATGTACACATACATATTTGTCAAAAGTAGCCCTTGTAGTGTACTAGAGTCGGATTTGCCAACAGGCAATGCAAAACTGATGTGGCGCAGCAGGTAAGTGCGAAGCGCATAAGCAAAAGGGTCCGAGTTCGTGACGCGGCGGCTACGGCATGAAAATAGTTTTTTTTTTTCCCTTATTAAATAGGAAGTGGCTTTGTTAGTTGAGATGGTGTGTTTTAACGATACATATATAGTAGATGTAGGTTCAAATCCAGCGGCAGCGACTTTGGTTTTTCTCTTTATTTTGTTTGTTTAACTATCTATTTAATTATATAATTATTTTTGATTGACATACAAATCTCTTAGTCAGACACCCCCGACGAGAGCTTTCTTACTTATACATTAAATATAACATAATGCAAGACTTTCGCAAGCGTTTCGCACATGGGCAGATAAATGCATATACATATGCACATGTAAGCAAGCGAATGTCACAACAATTCAACAATTCAAATTCAATAATTGTGCGTGTATTGTCAATTTTTTTCTATGGAATAATTTTGTTCTGAATGTCGAGTCTATGTGTAATCGATAAAAAAATAAGTAAGAACGTTGCCTTAGGGCGAGACCTAATGCGTGATACTCGTTTCCCACAGGGGCATCTGGTATTTTAAATTTAATAATTTATCTCAAATTTTGCATTTATGTAAATTCATGTGAATTTTATGCAATTTCAATTTTTGCAAATATAACTATGTGAATGAGTTAGCATTTTTATAAAATGTAAAAAGTTCAATAGAATCATATGCTGAAAGTTTCATCAAGTTCCGTTAAGTCAGTCGCAATCACGTTTGGCCAATTATGACACGCACGCGTTAAGCAGCGACAGCAAAATACATTTACATTTACACATACATTGAAACGTGCAAGCGCGTTTGCTTATGCACGGTCACAAATAAATTCAGCGCCATTCATTCTAGCATATTCTTCAACCAAAATTGTTATAGTGGTGTTTTTGCATTTTCAGCCGGTTCTTTAGTTTTGTATTGGTCAAATATCGCAGTTTATACGCATACATTCAAACCGACCACCGTTTTTGTATGTACACATATAAATACATACGTTCATATGCGCGCATTTCAGCATTTTCTAAGAATCACAATTGCGATTGATTTATGTTTATAATGTGTTTTCATTAACAGCAGCTTCTATATTTTGTATTTGTCAATAGTCGCCCTTGTAGTGAAGTAGTTTCGGATTTGCCAACAGGCAATGCAAAACTGATGTGGCGCAGCAGGTAGATGAAAAGCGTGTAAGCAAAAGATTCCGCGTTCGAGACGCGGCGGCGACGGCATGAAAATAGTTGCGCAGCTGTTCATGCCTACATACATACATACATGATGGGTTCTATCGTCAATTTTTTTGTGTGGAATAATTTTGTTCGGACTAAGTCGATTACACAAATATCGATATTTATACCCTGAGCCCATTGAAAATGGGAAATCAGGGTATAATGGTTTTGTTAAATGTATGTAACAGGCAGAAGGAGGCGTGTCAGACCCCACAAAGTATATATATTCTTGATCAGGGCGACGAGCTGAGTCGATTTAGCCCTGTCCGTCTGTCTGTCCGTCCGTCTGTCCGTCCGTCCGTCTGTCCGTCTGTCCGTCTGTCCGTCCGTCCGTATGTTTGAACGCGTCGATTGAAGCATCTAGACAAGCTAGAGACTTGAATTTTTTTTGTTGGGTCCGTGGATAGCACGCGCAGGTCAAGTTTGTTACCAAAAAACGATGTCTATTTTTGTTGTTTTGTTATCGATTTTAAACCTTATCGAAAACAGGTTATAAAATTATATCTCCCACACCTTTAGAGCTAGACGCCTCAAATTTTGCATACAGATTCATGTGAATTTTATGCAATTTCTATTTTTTTATTTTTTGGATACCGGCTCTTTTTACTAATTAACCCCCCCCCCCCCTGTATTCAACCACCATTGAGAGTCTATTGTAAATATAACCATGTGAATAAATTAGAATTTTTATAAAATGTAAAAAATTCAATAGAATCAAATGCTGAAAGTTGCATCAAATTCCGTTAAGTCAGTCCCAATCTATGAAACAAAACGTTTGACCAATTAACACACGCACATGGCAAGCAGCGACGCGCAGCAAAAAACATTTACACATACACATACATTGGAACGTCTGCTTATGCATGTGTACAAATAATATCAAAGCTATTTATTCTAGCATATTCTTCAACCAAATCTGTGTGAATTCTGTTTGTGCATTTTCAGCCGCTTCTATAAAAACGAGCTAGCGGGTCTGCTTGTGCATGTGCACAAATAAAGTCAATTCTAGCATATTCTTCAACCAAATCTGTGTTTGAATTGTATTTGTATTTGTATTTGTCATATATCGCCCTTTACACGTATACATTAAAACAGACCACCGTTTTTGTATGTACACATACTCATACGTTCATATGCGTGCATTTCAGAATATTCTAAGAATTACAATTGCGATTGATCTGCTTCTTTAGTTTTGTATTTGTCACATATCGCCCTTGTAGTACTACTTTGGGTTTTGCCAACGAACAACGCAATTCTGGCGTGGCGCAGTGGGTAGACGCAAAGCACGTGAGCAAAAGGTCCCGAGTTCGAATCTCAGTGGCGACAGCGTAACTTTTAAAATTTTTTTTTTTTTAATTTATAAACAGGAGGTGGTTGTGCTGATTGAGATGATGCGCTCTATCGTTACATATGTAGTAAATAGATGCAGGTTCGAGTCCAGGTGCGGTGATGTTTGTTTTTCTTTTCTTTTTTTGTTGATTTGTTTATTTATTTAATTATTTATTTATTTTTGATTTACATACATTCTAGTTGAATAAAATTTCAAAATTATAATTTTTAATGTTATATGCAAGCTATGGAGCGTATTAAACAATCCAAGTCGGACGGGGCTCAGGGTATCTCCTAGTCGGGCACATCCGACTAGAGTTTTCTTACTTGTTGATATTTACATTTTTTGTCAGGGTCACACACACAAAAAGAAAATAACATAACTGACGTAGGCTATACGAAAAATTATAATTTTAGCAGATAAATTATTTGCAGAACTTCAACATTAAATCGAGTTACATATATTTCTCAGAAGTGCAGTTTGTCGTCTTAGCAATTCTTATTAAGCTTATTTATATAGGTGGCACAGGCATTTGAATTTTGCAGCTGGGCGTTACAAATTTTGTTGCCAATTTTCCACGTCCCCAGTAGGCGTAGACATATCATATTTGGCAAGTTCCTAGAAGGCGTCGAGGGTAACGTAACTGTAAAACTTAGATGCTTACACTCCAAAAATGTGAAAGTTACAGGGTATTTTTTCGATATACCACGCCCCCAAAGGGGCGTAAGATTTATTTTTGGGGAATCAATAGAGGAGGCCCCCAGTAACACAAACATCAAATTTTGAACCGTCTAACTCTAAAACTGTAGGAGCTATAAGCTTTTTGCGATTTGCCACGCCCCCTGAAGGCGTAGATCAGCTGATCTTGTAAAATCACTATATATTCAGATCCGATTTGCCACGCCCCCAGTGGGCGTAGACATCAAATCTTTTTATGAATCTTTATAGAATCGTAGCGTTAAGTTACGTGCCAAATTTCAGCATTCTAGCTTTAAAACTGTAGGAGTTACAGTTTTCCCGAGTTGCCACGCCCCCAATGGGCGTAGATATATCCGCCATATCTTTTTGAGCTTGGGTGGTCAACGCAAGTATACATTCCAAATTTCAACTCTCTAGCTCTTCAACTAATATGATTTCTATGATTTCTATTAACTATGGGCGCAGCCATTTTCCGATTTGCCACGCCCCTAGTGGGCGTATCCGGAAAATCTTGACACTTTATAATTCGAGGGTATACACGAGTATATGTTCCATTTCAAGTCTCTAGCTTCAATAGTGTAGAAAAATATTGCATTCATACGGACAGACGGACAGACGGCCAGACGGACGGACAGCAAGACGGACATTTCACAAAACCAATATACTCTTTTTCCCTTTGGGAAACGAGTATAAATATAACATGACGGTATGGTCACACACACACAAAAGGAAATAACATAACTGACCTAGGCTATACGAAAAATGATAATTTTAGCAGATAAATTGTTTACAGAACTTCAACATTAAATCGAATTACTTATATTTCTTGAGTGAAACCGCGTCTGAGCGAGAATGTGACTTGCACAGACTTTTGGGCGTTCACCACTATTCTCCACCTTTTTAACCATACTTCAATTAGACCAAGTTCTTCTTGAAGTAGGTTGGCTGCAACAGTTGGGTCATTGTTCGTAGCAATAATTGCGGTGTCGTCAGCATATGTTGCTATCTGAACAGCATTTGTACTAGGCAAGTCTGCTGTGAAGACAGTGTACAAAACAGGGCCTAAAACACTGCCTTGAGGGACTCCAGCATCAACAGTGCATATAGTGGACGATTCATCCTGTTCTTGAACATAGAATATCCTGTTTTCTAAGTAGGATTTTATTATTAAGAAGTACGGAGCGGGCAACACTTTTTTAATTTTGTATAGCAGTCCTGCATGCCACACTCTATCGAAGGCCTGTTTAACATTCAAAAATACTCCAGTGCAATATTTTTTGCTTTCAAACGCATTTAGAATTTCCTGCGTAATGCGATGGCATTGTTCGATCGTACCATGTCCCCTTCTGAACCCAAACTGATGTTCGGGTATGATATTTAGCTCGTCCAGTACAGGTAACATTCTACTCAAAAGTATACGTTCAAATACTTTAGAGAACGTCACCAGCAAACTGTGAAATATTTGGGAGTACACTTGGACCGCCGGCTTACCTGGAAACAGCATATAAAAGCAAAGCAAGCTCAACTGAAAGCTAAGATAAAGAAAATGTACTGGCTCCTAGGTCCGCGATCACAGCTAAGCCTTGAAAATAAAATACGGTTATATAAGGCTGTTTTAAAACCAATATGGACCTACGCGTTGCAGCTTTGGGGAACAGCCAGTAAATCAAACATTGAAATTCTTCAGCGTTACCAGTCTAAAACACTGAGAACAATAACAGGTGCTCCATGGTATATGATAAACTTTGACATCCATAAAGACCTCAATCTTTCTCTTATCAAAGAGGAAATACAAAAAACCGCAGAGAGGTATTTAAATAGGCTACATGACCACTGCAATGCTCTAGCTTCTGGACTCCTCGACAACACAAATAACAGCGAACGGCGCTTAAAAAGATTCCACGTATTAGATTTGCCAAATAGAGAATAGACTAGTAGAGAGTTAAACTAGTAGATTAGCTATAAATATGTAAATATGTAAATATATGGATTGATCTCGTTGGAGTTCAAACCATCCGGTTATTTATAGTTAGAGTTTAAAGATTTGCTTATTGTTTTGTATAAGACAGATTGCAAATAAAATATATATATATATAAAAAAAAAAAAAAAAAAAAAAAAAAAAAAAAACTTATATTTCTTACTATTTCTTTGAAATGCAGTTTGTCGTCTTAGCAATTCTTACTAAGCATATTTATATAAGTGGCACAGACATATGAACTTTGCAGCTGAGCGTTACGAGGTTAGTCTCCTAGTAAGCGTAGACATATCATTTTTGGCAAGTTCCTAGAAGGAGTTGAGGGTAACGTAACTGTAAAACTTGGATGCTTACACTCCAAAGGGGCGTAAGATTTATTTTTGGGGAATCAATAGAGGAGGCCCCCAGTAACACAAACATCAAATTTTGAACCGTCTAACTCTAAAACTGTAGGAGCTATAAGCTTTTTGCGATTTGCCACGCCCCCTGAAGGCGTAGATCAGCTGATCTTGTAAAATCACTATATATTCAGATCCGAATTGCCACGCCCCCAGTGGGCGTAGACATCAAATCTTTTTATGAATCTTTATAGAATCGTAGCGTTAAGTTACGTGCCAAATTTCAGCATTCTAGCTTTAAAACTGTAGGAGTTACAGTTTTCCCGAGTTGCCACGCCCCCAATGGGCGTAGATATATCCGCCATATCTTTTTGAGCTTGGGTGGTCAACGCAAGTATACATTCCAAATTTCAACTCTCTAGCTCTTCAACTAATATGATTTCTATGATTTCTATTAACTATGGGCGCAGCCATTTTCCGATTTGCCACGCCCCTAGTGGGCGTATCCGGAAAATCTTGACACTTTATAATTCGAGGGTATACACGAGTATATGTTCCATTTCAAGTCTCTAGCTTCAATAGTGTAGAAAAATATTGCATTCATACGGACAGACGGACAGACGGCCAGACGGACGGACAGCAAGACGGACATTTCACAAAACCAATATACTCTTTTTCCCTTTGGGAAACGAGTATAAATATAACATGACGGTATGGTCACACACACACAAAAGGAAATAACATAACTGACCTAGGCTATACGAAAAATGATAATTTTAGCAGATAAATTGTTTACAGAACTTCAACATTAAATCGAATTACTTATATTTCTTGAGTGAAACCGCGTCTGAGCGAGAATGTGACTTGCACAGACTTT
This sequence comes from Drosophila meridiana, assembly GCA_035045185.1. NCBI lineage: Eukaryota > Metazoa > Arthropoda > Insecta > Diptera > Drosophilidae > Drosophila > Drosophila meridiana. The sequence goes on from JAWNPF010000134.1 coordinate 70,097, forward strand.
TGGGCGTTCACCACTATTCTCCACCTTTTTAACCATACTTCAATTAGACCAAGTTCTTCTTGAAGTAGGTTGGCTGCAACAGTTGGGTCATTGTTCGTAGCAATAATTGCGGTGTCGTCAGCATATGTTGCTATCTGAACAGCATTTGTACTAGGCAAGTCTGCTGTGAAGACAGTGTACAAAACAGGGCCTAAAACACTGCCTTGAGGGACTCCAGCATCAACAGTGCATATAGTGGACGATTCATCCTGTTCTTGAACATAGAATATCCTGTTTTCTAAGTAGGATTTTATTATTAAGAAGTACGGAGCGGGCAACACTTTTTTAATTTTGTATAGCAGTCCTGCATGCCACACTCTATCGAAGGCCTGTTTAACATTCAAAAATACTCCAGTGCAATATTTTTTGCTTTCAAACGCATTTAGAATTTCCTGCGTAATGCGATGGCATTGTTCGATCGTACCATGTCCCCTTCTGAACCCAAACTGATGTTCGGGTATGATATTTAGCTCGTCCAGTACAGGTAACATTCTACTCAAAAGTATACGTTCAAATACTTTAGAGAACGTCACCAGCAAACTGTGAAATATTTGGGAGTACACTTGGACCGCCGGCTTACCTGGAAACAGCATATAAAAGCAAAGCAAGCTCAACTGAAAGCTAAGATAAAGAAAATGTACTGGCTCCTAGGTCCGCGATCACAGCTAAGCCTTGAAAATAAAATACGGTTATATAAGGCTGTTTTAAAACCAATATGGACCTACGCGTTGCAGCTTTGGGGAACAGCCAGTAAATCAAACATTGAAATTCTTCAGCGTTACCAGTCTAAAACACTGAGAACAATAACAGGTGCTCCATGGTATATGATAAACTTTGACATCCATAAAGACCTCAATCTTTCTCTTATCAAAGAGGAAATACAAAAAACCGCAGAGAGGTATTTAAATAGGCTACATGACCACTGCAATGCTCTAGCTTCTGGACTCCTCGACAACACAAATAACAGCGAACGGCGCTTAAAAAGATTCCACGTATTAGATTTGCCAAATAGAGAATAGACTAGTAGAGAGTTAAACTAGTAGATTAGCTATAAATATGTAAATATGTAAATATATGGATTGATCTCGTTGGAGTTCAAACCATCCGGTTATTTATAGTTAGAGTTTAAAGATTTGCTTATTGTTTTGTATAAGACAGATTGCAAATAAAATATATATATATATAAAAAAAAAAAAAAAAAAAAAAAAAAAAAAAAACTTATATTTCTTACTATTTCTTTGAAATGCAGTTTGTCGTCTTAGCAATTCTTACTAAGCATATTTATATAAGTGGCACAGACATATGAACTTTGCAGCTGAGCGTTACGAGGTTAGTCTCCTAGTAAGCGTAGACATATCATTTTTGGCAAGTTCCTAGAAGGAGTTGAGGGTAACGTAACTGTAAAACTTGGATGCTTACACTCCAAAAATGTGAAAGTAACGGGTATTGTTCGATATACCACGCCCCCAAAAGGTGGGAAGATTTATTTTTGGGTAATCGAATTTTATTCAATTTCAATTTTTGCAAATATAACCATTTGAATGAATTAGCATTTTTATAAAATGTAATAAATTCAATAGAATCAGTTTCATCAAGTTCCGTTAAGTCACAAATAAATTCAGCGCCATTCATTCTAGCATATTCTTCAACCAAAATTGTTATTGAGTTGTGTTTGCATTTTCAGCCGTTTCTTTAGTTTTGTATATGTCAAATATCGCTCTTTACACGCATGCATGCAAACAGACCATCGTTTTTGTATGTACACATACTCATGCGTTCATATGCGCGGATTTCAGCATATTCTAAGAATCACAATTGCGATTGATCTGCTTCTTTAGCTTATTTAGTTTTGTATTTGTCACATATCGCCCTTGTAGTACTACATTGCATTTTGCCAACAAGCAACGTAATACTGGTGTGGCGTAATGGATAGACGCAAAGCGCATAATCGAAAGGTCCCGAGTTCGAAACTCAGTGACAACAGCGTAACTTTTTTAATTTTTATACCCTGAGGCCATTGAAATGCGAAATCAGGGTATAGTGGCTTTGTTAAATGTATGTAACAGGCAGAAGGAGGCGTGTCAGACCCCACAAAGTATATATATTCTTGATCAGGGCGACGAGCTGAGTCGATTTAGCCCTGTCCGTCTGTCTGTCTGTCCGTCTGTCCGTCCGTCCGTCCGTCTCTCCGTATGTTTGATCCGTGGATAGCACGCGCAGGTCAAGTTTGTTACCAAAAAACGATATCTATTTTTGTTGTTTTGTTATCGATTTTAAACCTTATCGAAAATAGGTTATAAAATTATATCTCCCACACCTTTAGAGCTAGACCGCCTAGATTTTTGCATATAGATTAATGTTGAGAAACCAGTTGTCATTATTTAGCACATTTTTCATTATTTAGCATATTTTTGATTTTTTTAGTATATATGCAACTTTAATTATTATCGGCGAATGAACAGCTGTTTCAAGATAAATTATCGGTTAAGTCGATACATTATGTTAGTATTGAGTAAGCAAACGAACGGACAAGTTGAGCGTACCGGCAATTGGCTGATATAGTTCAAATAATATAATGATATGTTTAATTATTCATCATAAGATTTGGTCCTTCGAGCCGGATCCGTTGGTCATTACTATTGAATACTCACTTTGGATGTTGGGAAACGGCGCGCACTATTGGAAAAGTGGCGTGTTTTGTCTTGTCGTGTTTTTGCTGCTGGCGACGCAGCATTTGCACATTCTTGGAATTACGTATTGATATTTGGCATCATACGTAATAAACGGCGCGCACTATTGAAAAAGTGGCGTGTTTTGTCTTGTTGTGTTTTTGCTGCTGGCGACGCAGCATTTGCACATTCTTGGAATTACGTATTGATATTTGGCATCATACGTAATAAACGGCGCGCACTATTGGAAAGGTGCCGTGTTTTGTCTTGTCGTGTTTTTGCTGCTGGCGACGCAGCATTTGCACATTCTTGGAATTACGTATTGATATTTGGCATCATACGTAATAACCGGCGCGCACTATTGGAAAAGTGCTACTGACTACTTTGGACAACAACTTGAATTGACTGCGGGCAACGCAGCAAGCTGCAATGGGAGCCAAAAGTAGATTGAAGGCAACGATTACGCGCATTTCTGGATACGCGGAACATCCGCCTGATGGCTGCACATTCTACGATATTGATGCCAAATAGGACATGCTGGTTCAGGCTTGGAAAAAGTTTGTCAATCTTGGCGACGAACTTTATAAATATGAAGATGCGCAGGGATATGTGGATCCAGCAAGTGACAATAATGCATACGAGGAGCGCTTTGTTCGAGCTTGCCCTTCTTAAGGCACTACACACTGAGTACAAACCCCGCAAACTGGAAGAGGCCAATACTACATCAAATGTGCTCGGGAAAAGGGATGAATCGACCATTCAATGTATTTTGCAACAAATGCAGCAGTCTCAAACGCAAATGCAGCAACAATCTCAGATGCAAATACAACAAATGCAGCAGACGCGAATTGAGACTATGGAGATAAGTTGCGTAATGCCCAGGGCAACACAATCGCCATCGATTCCATATTTGGATGGATCATCACATCAACATGGAGCAACTACAACTACAACTACGTCACTCTTAGCTACCATGGACATCAACGCATTGTTGCAACGGTTTTGGGAACTGGAGGAAGTTCCATCGTTCACGTCTGCAAATACAGAAGATGATGTAGTGGAGACTCATTTCGTCCAAACACACTCCCGTAATGCTGAAGGGAGATACATAGTCGAGCTGGACAACCCAGAGTTCGCAGACACCTTTCATGGAGCCAAATCTCGCTTCTTGGCAGTTGAACGTTGTTTAATGAAGGATGCAGCTTTGCGATCAAGGTATGTACAATTCATGAGGGAGTACATACAACTGGACCACATGAAGGAGGTGGATGTAGAAGAAGACTCCACTTCGAAGAAGATTTTCTACATGCCGCACCATCCGGTGCTAGGTGCAAAGCTGCGTGTGGTATTTGATGGCACATATCAAGACCAAGATGGCCGGTCTCTTAACGATGCGCTTCATATTGGTCCATGTATACAACGCAATCTGTTCAACGTATGCTGATATTGTAAAGATGTTTAGACAGATTCTGGTTGCAGCTAAACATCAGGATTTCCAACGAATATTATGGAGAGAAGATCCGTAAGCACTATTGCAGCACTTCAGACTCTGCACAGTTACATACGGGACTGCGTCTGCGCCAGTCCTGGCAGTCCGGGTGTTAGAGCAACTCGCCAAGGACCACGAGCATGAGTTTCCTAGAGCCGCTAGGATATTGCTTGAGGATTTCTACGTGGATGATATATTAACAGGAGCCATGACAGAGGAAGAACTCATTGACATTCAAACTGAGTTAGTTGCACTCATGTCACGTGCACAGTTGGAATTGGGAAAATGGATCTCAAATAGCACACGATTGAGCACCGTGCAAGGTAATAGAGTCAACATGTCCACAGCAACAGCAAAGGTACTTGGACTGCACTGGGATCCTAGAGAAGACAACCTTGCATACAACATTATATTATTGGAGACTGCAAGCTGTACAAAACGACAAGTGTATGTAGCACGCATTTTTGATCCTCTTGGTATTCTGGCGCCAGGGGTTGTCCAGTTCAAGATTCTACTGCAAGAACTTTGGTTGCTAGATTTGAATTGGGACTCTGAACTCCCAATGAAACAGGCGCGCTCTTGGCAGATGTATCGCAAGGATATTTCGTCGCTACAACAGTTCAAGATACCTCGCTTCATAGACAGTCACAGGGATCACATCGAGTTACATGCATTCTCAGACGCTTCGCTTAAGGCTTACTCTGCAGTCGTCTACAGCAGAGTTGAGTATAGTGACGGCTCTACAGGAGTATATCTTGTTGCTGCTAAAACTCGAGTTGCACCTTTAAAACTAACAACGTTACCACGCCTCGAGCTGTGTGGAGCTCTACTACTGACTAGACTAGTTAAGGCAATTCAAGCTAGTCTGGGCAAGAAGGAAGTAAAAGTATATGCATGGTGCGATTCTACAATCGTGTTGTCCTGGCTGTCCAATCAACCCGGTAGATTGAAGATGTTTGTAGCCAATCGCACTGCAGAGATACTTGAAACAATTCCACGGGACGCTTGGAGGCATGTGAGTACCAAGGAAAATCCTGCGGATTGTGCATCCCGAGGGATGCTTGCCGGTGACCTTCTTAAATTAGGGACCGTCCTGGCTATATGATGCCCAAGAGTTTTTAGAGGTGCTACGACAATCAAAATTCTGCTGCTCTATCGTGCCGCCAGCAGCAGAAGCGGAATTCAAGGCCAATATTTTGACGGCAAGGAAGAAATTGGCATCGTCCCCCTGTGACCTTTTGCTCACTAGAGTATCATCATGGCTGCGACTGATTCGAATCATCGCATACGTCCGGCGCTTTGTACACCGCGTCCGATCAAGGAAGCCACTTCACTCGGCAGTCTTAACGTTCCATGAAATTGACGCAGCAAGAAAGTTTTGTCTTGGGCAAGCACAAAACGCATTTGATGTTGATCGGCAGCGCTTGTTGAAGCACCGTTCCAAGTTAAGCAAGCTAGCTCCATTTGTTGACCAGGATGGCCTTATTCGAGTTGGTGGACGCTTAGAGAACTCCTACCTTCCTAGAGATGCCAAACACCCGATTGTACTGCCTAACCACAATCGACTAGTTGAGCTGTTACTGAAGCATGAGCATCAGTTCAACCTTCATCCTGGAGTTTCAGCAATGTTCGCCATAATTCGTCAGAAGTACTAAGTACTTGGATCCCGAAATCTCATCCGACGAATCACGCATGGATGCCTGAACTGTTTCAAGCAGCGTCATCACACTACACAACAGCTTATGGCAAACTTACCTGCTACTCGTGTGCGACAGGCATTTACATTTGAACACACTGGAGTCGATTACGCTGGACCTATCTCGCTAAAGGTGCACAGGGGACGCAACCCGCGTAAGGAGAAGGGCTACATTTGTCTCTTTGTTTGTATGGTGACATCAGCACTTCATCTGGAATTGGCAACAGACCTAAGCACAGATACCTTTCTGGCAGCCCTCAGACGCTTTATGGCCCGCCGTGGGAAGCCTGCCGAAATGTATAGCGACAATGGACGTAACTTCGTCGGTGCTAAGCGCACATTAAACGAGATGTTGCAATTGCACACTTCAAGCGAACATAATGAGGTGGTAACAAGGAAACTGGCGGAGCAGAGTATCAAGTGGAATTTCATTCCACCATATACTCCACATTGGGGCGGAAAATGGGAGTCTGCTGTGCGTTCCGTGAAGCTACACTTGCGACGAGTGATCGGAAACACAGTGATTACCTTTGAGCAGATGCGCACACTGCTTACACAGATAGAAGCAGTTGTGAACTCCCGTCCATTATGCGCAACTTCGGACACAGAAATTGGATACTTATCACCAGCGCATTTTTTGATCGGACGAACGCACACCGCAGTTCCAGATGGGAGCTACGCAGAGGTACCAACCAATCGCTTGGGATATTGGCAACATATTCAGGCAATGCTTCAAGGATTTTGGAAACGTTGGCAACAGGAATATTTAACAGAATTGCAGCAACGACCAAAATGGACTACTAAGATGCCTAACATATCCCTTGAAAACATTGTACTCATCAAGGATTCGAATACGCCTCCAGCAACATGGAATCTAGGACGCGTAATCGAGGTGTACCCAGGAGAGGATGGATTAGTACGGGCAGTTAAGCTCAAGGTCGTTTCTAGAGAGATTATACGACCCATCACGAAGATTGCAGCCCTACCACGTTCTGAAACAGAGTTTCAGGGGGGGCCGGGATGTTGAGGAACCATTTATCATTATTTAGCACATTTTTCATTATTTAGCATATTTTTTATTTTTTTTAGTATATATGCAACTTTAATTATTATCGGCGAATGAACAGATGTTTCAAGATCAATTATCGGTTGTTTTGTTATCGATTTTAAACCTTATCGAAAATAAGTTATAAAATTATATCTCCCACACCTTAAGAGCTAGACCGCCTAGATTTTTGCATATAGATTAATGTTGAGAAACCAGTTGTCATTATTTAGCACATTTTTCATTATTTAGCATATTTTTGATTTTTTTAGTATATATGAAACTTTAATTATTATCGGCGAATGAACAGCTGTTTCAAGATCAATTATCGGTTAAGTCGATACATTATGTTAGTATTGAGTAAGCAAACGAACGGACAAGTTGAGCGTACCGGCAATTGGCTGATATAGTTCAAATAAAATAATGATATGTTTAATTATTCATCATAAGATTTGGTCCTTCCAGCCGGATCCGTTGGTCATTGCTACTGAATACTCACTTTGGATTTTTGCAAACGGCGCGCACTATTGGAAAAGTGGCGTGTTTTGTCTTGTCGTGTTTTTGCTGCTGGCGACGCAGCATTTGCACATTCTTGGAATTACGTATTGATATTTGGCATCATACGTAATAAACGGCGCGCACTATTGGAAAGGTGCCGTATTTTGCCTTGTCGTGTTTTTACTGCTGGCGGCGCAGAATTTGCACATTCTTGGAATTACGTATCGATATTTGGCATCATACGTAATTACTAGTACGCACTATTGGAAAAGTGCTACTGACTACTTTGGACAACAACTTGAATTGACTGCGGGCAACGCAGCAAGCTGCAATGGGAGCCAAAAGTAGATTGAAGCCAACGATTACGCGCATTTCTGGATACGCGGAACATCCGCCTGATGGCTGCACATTCTACGATATTGAATTTTATGCAATTTCTATTTTTTTATTTTTTTAATACTGGCTATTTTTGCTAATTAACCCACTCCCCTCCTCCCCTTCGCCACTCATGGAGAGTCTGTTGCAAATATAACCATGTGATGAATTAGCATTTTTATAAAATGTAAAAAATTCAATAAAATCATATGCTGAAAGTTTCATCAAATTCCGTTAAGTCAGTCCCGATTTATTAAACAAAACGTTTAGCTGCACGTGGCAATCAGCGACGCGCAGCAAAAAACATTTAAATATATTCTCACATACACACATTGAAACGAGCAAGCGCGTCAGTTATCGCCAACGGCTCTACGTCGCCCCCTCCGAAACCCGCTCGTACTATTCTGACCTGATCAACAATGTCATCGAACTCTTACATTGTTGACCCGCTCCACTTAAAGCACTTGACAATATTTAGCTGATGCAACAGAAATCGAACTAAAGATTTGATGTAAACAATTTCTGAATCTGGGACTCGACATCCGGCAACAACCCGACTCAGCGGTCCCACATTACATAGCCCTTAGATTTATACATAATGTACTTTACTATACATAGCCTCTGCGTAGGCTTATATAAAGCAAGATTGAATAAACCACACTTCACTTGGTAGCGAACTCACAAAAAGAACGGTCGTGTTTTATTCGAGTGTTTCACTCAGTTCAAGTGCAAAGTCAAAACTACTTAAATACAAAAACCCTTACAAACCATGTTCACACTCGGGACAACCCAGGGATCCAGGCACCCACAGGACTGGACTGGTAATTGGCGCAGCCGGCATACAGAACCAAGGATCGCAAGGATGCTTCTCGGAATCACCACGATATTAATAATGGAAAGACAGGTGAGCTAGTGGCAAAGAGTAGGGAAAGAAGACTCATTTGGCAAAAGAGTAACACAAGAGAAAAAAAGAAAAGAAAAAAAGAGAGTAAAAATGATTTGTATGGCAGGCATCATTGCTTATTTTTAACAACACATATATAACAAAACAAACACAAAAAAAAAAAAAGAAAAAATTTTTTTTATTCCTTTATTATTGCTATGACAAAGATCTAGTGCAGATCATTGTTTAGTACTAATGGAAACAATACATATATAACGAAACAAGTGTTATACTCTACAAAAAGAAAAATATAAAATATTCCTTTATTATTGCTATGACAGGGATACAAAATAAAAAAGTGTTCCTTTATCATTGCTATGGCAAGGATCTAGTGCAGATCAGTGCCTAGTACTAATGGAAACGGTATATATATATATATACAGATAAAAAAAGAAAAAACAAAAATATTCCTTTATTATTGCTATGGCGAGCATCTAGTGCAGATCAGTGCCTAGTACTAATGGAAACGGTATATATATATATATACAGATAAAAAAAGAAAAAACAAAAATATTCCTTTATTATTGCTATGGCGAGCATCTAGTGCAGATCAGTGCCTAGTACTAATGGAAACAGTATATATATAACCAAGAAGTGTTCCTTTATTATTGCTATGGCGAGCATCTAGTGCAGATCAGTGCCTAGTACTAATGGAAACGGTATTATATATATATATATATATATATATATATATATATATATATATATATATATATATATATATATATATATATATATATATATATATATATATATATATAAATAAAAAAAAGAAAAAACAAAAATATTCCTTTATTATTGCTATGGCGAGCATCTAGTGCAGATCAGTGCCTAGTACTAATGGAAACAATATATATATAACCAAAAAGTGTTCCTTTATTATTGCTATGGCGAGCATCTAGTGCAGATCAGTGCCTAGTACGAATGGAAATAATATATATGTAAAGAAGCAATGAGTATGCCCTACAAAACAAAACAAAAAAGAATAATAAATTTTGCTTATATTATACAATACACATATTCTGCCTAGCTTGCATTTCGGCTCGACATACATAAAATTACAACAAATAAATTCCATGCCCTTCCCCAACATAAGTACTTTCGTATCGAATTACATTACCAACAGCAACCACTTACAAATGAAAAATCAGCATAAAAATATATATCAAGTTCAAGAACACTCAAGACATACAAAAAACAAAATAATATATTTTACACTACAAATTCTTTTGACAAACACAAACACAAATATAAATAAACGAAAAAAAAATGTCTTACAGACGGCCACAGTAATAATAAATACAACATTTTGTAAATCTAAGAAATATAAGTAACAAAACACACAAACCCTTTTATATTTTCATATTGTGCTACATATATACACAATTATAATAACACTTTACACACAAAAGAAAAATATCAATGTTTACACATACAAAATAAATTAAGCTCCACCATTTATAAATTTATCCACTTTAAATTACACAATTATTAATTATATATACACAAAGATTTACACTACAGAAAATACGTAGTTACCATAAAGAAAAACTATTCTATGTAAAAATACTACACTCTTAACAAAAAAAAACAAGTAAGAAAACTCTAGTCGGAGGTGCCCGACTAGGAGATACCCTGAGCCCCGTCCCATTTGCATTGTTTAATACGCTATGTAGCTTGCATATAACATTACATTTTGCAAAATTAAATTATAATTTTGAAATTTTATTCAACTAGAATGTATGTAAATCAAAAATAAATTAATAATTAAATAAATAAACAAACAAGTAAGAAAACTCTAGTCGGAGGTGCCCGACTAGAAGATCCCCTGAGCCCAGTCCGATTTTCATTGTTTAATATGCTATATAGCTTGCATATAACATTAAATTTAAAAAAAATTAAATTATAATTTTGAAATTTTAATCAACTAGAATGTATGTAAATCAAAAATAAATAATTAAATAAATAAACAAATCAACAAAAGAGAAGGAAGAAAAACAAACAACATCGCACCTGGACTCGAACCTGCATCTATTTACTACATATGTAACTTTAAAGCGCATCATGTCAGCTAGCACAATCACTTAATGTTTTTAAATAAAAAAAAAAAATTAAAAAAGTTATGCTGTTGTCAGTCACTGATTTTCGAACTCGGGACCTTTCGTTTATGCGCTTTGCGTCTACCCACTACGCCACACCAGTATTACATTGGTTGTTTGTAAAACGCAAAGTAGTACTACACGGCGATATGTGACAAATACATAACTAAAGAAGCAGATCAATCGCAATTGTAATTCTTAGAATATGCTGAAATGCGCGCATATGAACGTATTAGTATGTGTACATACAAAAACGGTGGTCTGTTTGAATGTATGCGTGTAAAGGGCGATATATGACAAATACAAATACAATTCATACACAGATTTGGTTGAAGAATATGCTAGAATTGAATTTATTTGTACACATGCATAAGCAGACCCGCTTGCTCGTTTCAATGTGTGTATGTGAATGTTTTTTGCTGCGCGTCGCTGCTTGCCACGTGCAGCTAAACGTTTTGTTTAATAAATCGGGACTGACTTAAGGGAATTTGATGAAACTTTCAGCATATGATTAAATGAATTTTTTACATTTTATAAAAATAATAATTTATTCACATGTTTATATTTGCAACAGACTCTCCATGAGTGGCGAAGGAGAGGAGGGGGTGGGTTAATTAGCGAAAAGACCCGGTATCCAAAAAATAACAAGTAAGAGTGCTCTAGTCGAGACTGCTCGACTAGGGGATACCCTAAGCCCTGTGAAGAGCCAAATATCAAATAATTCTACGATTTTGTAAGCACACATACAAACAACATATACACCCATACATATGCACGCACGCATAAGCGCGCGCTCTGCCAACTGCGCAGTTGACGCAGCGACTGCGCTTGGGCTGCAATGTGGGCATTACTATGGGAATTTAATTGTTTAATAACTTTTCTTAGCGATGGACTAAGTGCATCAAACTTTTACAACTTATTTATGACATTCATATGTGTGTATGTGCCAAAGCACAAGTCTCTAGTATTTGATTTGCGCTTTTTACAAATAGGGGGCTATTGGGGGCGAATGGGGCGTGGCATCCAAAATCTAAAGATTACGTAATCTCCGTATTCATTACACGCAACTACACAGCAAATTTGAAGTCTTTAGCTCAAAAGATGTACAAACCAAGCCTTAAAAACACATTAAAATTATCGATAAATGCTCATAAAATCGAAATGGAATGAGTTATCGGAAAAATTTTATAAACTTGTGCAGCGTATGGTATTATCGAGTATTCATGTAAAATTTCAAGTCTCTACGTTGCGTACTTACAAATATCTCAGCGTTCACACGGACGGACGGACGGACGGACGGACGGACGGACAGACGGACAGACGGACAGACGGACAGACGGACTGACGGACATGGCTATATCGACTCGTCTTGTCGCGCTGATCAAGAATATATATACTTTATGGGGTGTGGCACGCCTCCTTCTGCCTGTTACATACATTTTCACAAAACCATTATACCCTGATTTCCCATTTTCAATGGGCTCAGGGTATAAAAAATGAAAAGAAAGCAAACATCACCGCACCTGGGCTCGAACCTGCATATATTTACTACATGTGTAACGTTAAAGCGCGTCATCTCAACTAGCACGACCACCTTATGTTTATAGATTAAAAAAAAAAAATAATAAAAGTTACGCTGTTGTCACCGAGTTTTGAACCCGCGACCTTTCGTTCACGCGCTTTGTGTCTATGCACTACGCCACACCAGTATTGCGTTGCTTGTTGGCAAAACGCAAAATAGTACTACAATGCGATATGTTACAAATACAAAACTAAAGAAGCAGATCAATCGCAGTTGTAATTCTTAGAATATGCTGAAATGCGCGCATATGAACGTATGAGTATGTGTACATACAAAAACGGTGGTCTGTTTCAATGTATGCGTGTAAAGGGCGATATATAACAAATACAAAACTACAGAAGCGGCTGAAAATGCAAACAGAATTTGGTTGAAGAATATGCTAGAACGAATGGCCTTGAATGTATTTCTGCACATGCATAGTAGACGCGCTTGCACGTTTCAATGTATGTGTATTTGTAAATGTTTTTTGCTGCGCGTCGCTGCTTGCCACGTGCATGTGATAATTAGCTAAACGTTTTGTTTAATAAATCGGGACTGACTTAACGGATTTTGATGAAACTTTCAGCATATGATTCTATTGAATTTTTTACATTTTATAAAAATGCTAATTTATTCACATGCTTATATTTGCAACAGACTCTCAATGGGTGTTGGTGGCTGAGGGGGGGGGGGGTAATTAGTAAAAAGAGCCGGTACGCAAAAAATAAAAAATAGAAATTGCATAAAATTCACGTGAATCTATATGCAAAATTTGAGGGGTCTAGCTCTAAAGGTGTGGGAGATAGAATTTTATAACCTATATTCGATAAGGTTTAAAATCGATAACAAAACAACAAAAATAGATATCGTTTTTTGGTAACAAACTTGACCTGCGCGTGCTATCCACGGACCCAACAAAAAAAATTCAAGTCTCTAGGTCAACTACGTTCTGAGATCGACGCGTTCAAACATACGGACGGACGAACGGACGGACGGACGGACGGACGGACAGACGGACAGACGGACGGACAGACAGACGGACAGGGCTAAATCGACTCAGCTCGTCGCCCTGATCAAGAATATATATACTTTGTGGGGTCTGACACGCCTCCTTCTGCCTGTTACATACATTCAACAAAACCATTATACCCTGATTTCCCATTTTCAATGGGCTCAGGGTATAAAAAGGGAACATTTTTTTTTACGAATACAACTGGTTAAATAATAGGCTTCACTGCAGATGTCAAAAAATATTAAAAGTAGCATAGTAAATAGGACAAGAAATAGATTAGGTTTTAGGAGTAGCACCAGCTTATCTGAAATACTTTACAGACTCTAATATTTACAAAGTAGTTAGATGTTTACTCTTCTTATCGGAACCCACGGACCCAGAGGAGATTACAAATCTAATCAAAACTTACCACATTAATAACAACCACAGAGGAATTGATGAAACGTACGAACACTTAAAACGGGAAATTTATACCCCTTTGTTAAAGGACAAAATCTCACAGGTTATTCGAGAATGCGAAATATGTCTCGCACTTAAGTATGACAGACAACCTCAGAAACCACCCTTTGTTTTACCAGAAATACCGAACGGTCCGTTAAATATTATCCAAACCGAGATTTATACTATAAATAATAACTACAATTTAACTATAATCGACAAATTTTCTAAATTCGCACAAGCCTACCCACTGACTAATAGGAACTATATTAGTGTTGTAAAAGCTCTTAAAACTTTCATGAAGCAATTCGGACTACCTAAGAAAATCATACTTGACCAGGGGGCCGAATTTTCAGGAGCAATGTTTAAAGACTTTATAGATCAATATAATATTGAGCTTCACATTACTTCCTTCCAACAATCTAGCAGCAACTCAACAGTTGAGAGATTACATTCAACATTGACCGAGATATATGGAATAGTCCTCAATAAGAGAAAAGAACTAAAACTTACATTGGACCACGACGAAATAATCGACGAAACTATCATAACTTATAATAATGCTATTCACTCAAGCACTAATCTTACTCCTTATGAACTATTCACTGGACGGACACATATTTTTGACAAGACTATCAAATTTAATAACGAACACGATTACTTAACAAAATTAAATCAGTATCAAAACACATTATACCCGGCTATCAAGGCACTTCTCAAGCAACAGACCTCAAAACGGACAGAGAAATTGAACGAGACAAGGATGGAACCTCCCTCCATACCATCGGGCAATATAGTATTTAGGAAGGAAAATAGAAGAAACAAACTTACACCTAGATTCAGAAAACATAAAATAATACTGGACAACGGTATAACAATCAGAACTGCTAAAAGACAAAAACTACATAAACAGAAAATAAGGAAAATAACAAAGAATTTAAGCGACACACGAACACATAGCCTGCCACCAGTAACACTAACCCTACAATAAATTGAATACTTACAGGTTGTCTGTAGGCATTTCCCAACGCCTAGTAATCAACAGTTTGGACGAGGACCAACCTTTTGTTAAAGTTAACAGCAACAGGTCTAAGAGAGGTTTAATTAACGGACTAGGTAGTGTAGTGAAATTCGTTACCGGGAATTTGGACGCTGAAGTCGAAACAAAAATAAATAAAAAACTAATAGACCTTCACAAGAACATCGAACTTACACAGTCATTTCAAAAAGAAACATTTATTAGATTCAAGACTATCACGGATCATATAAATAAAGAACACGCAACAATCAGCGATTTTATTAATAACTATCAGAATAAAATTTACAAACAATTAGATTCGGAAGACCGAAGCCTAAAATTAGATCAGTATATTGCTAGAATTAATTACAATATAGACATTTTACTCAATCATTTAAACAACATTGCAGAAAGCCTATTGTTCACGAAATTAAATATAATCCCTAAGTATATCTTAAATACAGAAGAAATTATAAAAATAAAAAATATCTTTCAACAACAAAATGTAACAATAGACTTAGAGCACGAAATGTACAATGTTCTGTCTCTAGAATCATTAACAAAAAATAAAACACTTATTTTTAAGATAAAGATTCCTATACTGTCAAAAGAACACTATGAATACGACCAATTAATAGCCCTACCGATTAATAACACGAAATTTGTTACAATATCAAAATACATTATTAGAAATAAGTTAACAATTAAAGAAATAAATTCACCTTGTTGGGCAAAGTATATGTATGTGAGACCCCTACCTTACCACTGAATCCGCTCTGCCTGGCAAATCTACTCAACAGTAGAATGGCAACTTGCAACATCGTCGACGGTGGCCATCTTCAACAAATCTTCACACCAATAAAAGGACTGCTGCTCATATTTAACGCAAAGAACATAAACCTTACTTCTACTTGCATACGAGATAAAACACTTGATGGTTCAATGATCATTTACTATAACAACTGCTCAATAACTGTGGATGGCATCAAGTATGTAGATGCCGCCACCACCGTCGAAGATAAACTTGAAATAAACTTACCACACATCAGCAACTTGACAATAAACACTTCTACAAAAAACTTGAGCTTGCACAACCTACATCTATACGACCTACAAAACGACCAGATAGTTTCCTCAAATAAAAAACCAAGCTAACACACATCTGACAACCGTCTACATACTCATCATCGGATTAGCAATAGCTGCAACCTTAACGTGGATCTACAAACATAAAACTGTTATGTATTCGCCCTCCATCCAGGACCCAATTGTCACTCCAGCCCCAACGATCTTGGAAATGCCTTCGTTATGGCCTTCGTTCCAAGTTAAGGGGGAGGAGTTATCGCCAACGGCTCTACGTCGCCCCCTCCGAAACCCGCTCGTACTATTCTGACCTGATCAACAATGTCATCGAACTCTTACATTGTTGACCCGCTGATGCAACAGAAATCGAACTAAAGATTTGATGTAAACAATTTCTGAATCTGGGACTCGACATCCGGCAACAACCCGACTCAGCGGTCCCACATTACATAGCCCTTAGATTTATACATAATGTACTTTACTATACATAGCCTCTGCGTAGGCTTATATAAAGCAAGATTGAATAAACCACACTTCACTTGGTAGCGAACTCACAAAAAGAACGGTCGTGTTTTATTCGAGTGCTTCACTCAGTTCAAGTGCAAAGTCAAAACTACTTAAATACAAAAACCCTTACAAACCATGTTCACACTCGGGACAACCCAGGGATCCAGGCACCCACAGGACTGGACTGGTAATTCGTCTGCTTATGCATGTGCACAAATAAATTCAACTCTAGCATATTCAACCAAATCTGTGTTTGAATTGTATTTGTATTTGTCATATATCGCCCTTTACACGCATACATTAAAACAGACCACCGTTTTTGTATGTACACGTACTCATGCGTTCATATGCGCGGATTTCAGCATATTCTAAAAATTTCAATTGCGATTGATCTGCTTCTTTAGCTTCTTTAGTTTTGTATTTGTCACATATCGCCCTTGTAGTACTATTTGGCGTTTCGCCAACAACAAACGCATTACTGGTGTGGCGTGGTGGATAGACGCAACGCGCGTAAACGAAAGGTCCCGAGTACGAATCTCAGTGACGACAGCGTATCTTTTTAAATTTATAAACATGAGGTGGTTGTGCTAGTTGAGATGATGCGCTCTATCGTTACATATGTATGTAGTAAATAGATGCAGGTTCGAGTCCAGGTGCGGTGATGTTTGTTTTTCTTCTTCTTTTTTTGTTGATTTGTTTATTTATTTAATTATTTATTTTTTATTTACATACATTCTAGTTGAATAAAATTTCAAAATTATAATTTAATTTTGTAAAATTTAATGTTATATGCAAGCTATATAGCGTATTAAACAATGCAAATCGGACGGGATTCAGGGGATCTCCTAGTCGGGCACCTCCGACTAGAGTTTTCTTACTTGTTTAAAAGTGAACTAGTTTCGGATTTGCCAACGGGTAATGAAAAACTGATGTGGCGCAGCAGGTAGATGCAAAGCTCGTAAGCAAAAGGGTCCGAGTTCGAGACGCGACAGCGACGGCATGAAATTAGTTATCTTTTCTTTTTTTCCCCCTTAATAAATAGGAAGTGGCTTTGCTAGTTAAGTTGCTAGTGTGCTTTAACAATACATACATATGTATGTAGTAGATGTAGGTTAAAATCCAGCGGCAGCGACTTTTGTTTTTGTTCTCTTTATTTGCTTTATTCAATTGTTTATTTAATTATATAATTATTTATGATTGACATACAAATCTCCTAGTCAGACACCCCCAACTAGAGCTTTCTTATACAATATACTTATACATTAAGTATAACATAATGAAAGACTTTCGCAGTCGTTTCGCACATGGGCAGATATATGCATATACATATGCACATGTAAGCAAGCGAATGTAAGTGTAAGTAACGTGTACATCATCACAACAAATTCAAATTCAATGATTGTGCGCTGCTGTTCGTGCCTACATACATACATACATACATGATGGGCGCTATTGTCAATTTTTATGTAGAATAATTTTGTTCTGAATTACGAGTCTATGTGTAATCAAAAAAGAAAATAACATAACTGACCTGGGCTATATGAAAAATGATCATTTTAGCAGATAAATTGATTGCAGAACTTCAACATTAAATCGAATTACTTATATTACTTACTATTTTTTTGAAATGCCGTTTGTCGTCTCAACAATTCTTATTAAGCTTATTTATATAGGTGGCACAGATATATGAATTTTGCATCTGGGCGTTAAAAACTTTGTTGCCAATTTGTCACGCCCCCAGTAAGCGTAGACATATCATATTTGGCAAGTTCCTAGAAGGAGTCATAAGATTTATTTTTCTTTTGGGTAATCGATAGAGGAGGCCTCCAGTAACACAAACACCTAATTTTGAAGCGTCTAGCTCTAAAACTGTGGGAGCTATAAGGCTTTGCGATTTGCCACGCCCCCTGAAGGCGTAGGTATGCCCGCTACATCTTTTTGATCTTGGGTTGCTTATCCGAGTATATATAACAAATTTCAAGTCTCTAGCATCAATAGTGCTCGAAATATAGTTGAACTTGTAAAATAACTACAATTTCATATCCGATTTGCCACGTCCCAGTGGGCGTGGGCATAAAATCTTCTCATCAATCTTTATAGCATCGTAGCGTTAAGTTCTAGCATTCAGCATTCTAGCTTTAAAACTGTAGAAGATACAGTTTTCCCGATTTACCACGCCCCAATGGGCGTAGATATATCCGCCATATCTTTTTGAAGCAAGTATACATTCCAAATTGCAACTGTCTAGCTCTTCAACTAAGATGATTTCTTGTCTATGGGCATATCCGGAAAATCTTGACACTTTATAATTCCACATATTAACATTTCCTTGCAACGAATTTTGACTGTCAAAGATCTGGGTGTTATTTTTGACACAAAATTTTCTTTCAATCTTCATGTCTCTACTAAAGGTGCTCTTGGTACTTATATCTAAGACTATAATTAATTTAATTTGTAAGTTTCCCACAAATACTCTCTATCTTGTATAGCTTCTATAATATCACTGACTAAAATGGCTGTGAATTGGGGCATAGCTGGCCGTACTGGCAAATAAAGTACCCCCCCCCCCCAAGTTAATAATTTATGCTATTTTAGGCATTTTATATATAAATTGTTTACATTTAAGTTGACTCCAGTTTTGTCAATGTCTTTTTAATAATAAATATTAAATACTAAATATACATACATTAAGCATAACCGAAATATGATCAGATGGGAGCCGCAGCGTAAGCACTCTTATGCTTAGCGATCCCGTAGATGCCTTATGTACAATATATATATATACCATCTGCAAACACAAACATAATTACTACGCTCTCTCGTTCTGTCGTTGCTCGCGGTGGCAGAACCTTATTTATAAGATTCTTATGTATTAGACTAAGCTCAAAATATATAGTAATAAAAATCATTCAGAATCAAGCAAGCAACCGATGCGCGACAACGATCCAATTATTTTCAATTCAATTATTTTTCTGAATTAATACATAGCAACCGTGACAAGTGTCACGAAGTGTCTTGTGAAATAAATAAAAACCAATGAAAGAACAAGTAAGAAAACTCTAGTCGGTGGTGCCCGACTAGGAAAGGAGTTACAGGGTATTTTTTCGATATACCACGCCCCCAAAGGGGCGTAAGATTTATTTTTGGGGAATCAATAGAGGAGGCCCCCAGTAACACAAACATCAAATTTTGAACCGTCTCACTCTAAAACTGTAGGAGCTATAAGCTTTTTGCGATTTGCCACGCCCCCTGAAGGCGTAGGAATGTATGTATATCCGCCATATCTTTTTGATCTTGGGTTGCTTATCCGAGTATATATATCAAATTTCAAGTCTCTAGCATCAATAGTGCTCAAAATATAGCTGATCTTGTAAAATCACTATATATTCAGATCCGATTTGCCACGCCCCCAGTGGGCGTCGACATCAAATCTTTTTATGAGTTACGTGCCAAATTTCAGAATTCTAGCATTAAAACTGTAGAAGTTAGTTTTCCCGATTTGCCACGCCCCCAATGGGCGTAGATATATCCGCCATATCTTTTTGAACTTGGGTGGTCAACGCAAGTATACATTCCAAATTTCAAATTTCTCTCTAGCTCTTCAACTAATATGATTTCTTGACTATGGGCGCAAGCATTTTCAGATTTGCCACGCCCCTAGTGGGCGTATCCGGAAAATCTTGACACTTTATAATTCGAGGGTATACACGAGTATATGCTCCATTTCAAGTCTCTAGCTTCAATAGCGTAGAAAAATATTGCATTCATACGGACAGACGGACAGACGGCCAGACGGCAAGACGGACAGACGGACGGACAGCAAGACGGACATTTCACAAAACCAATATACTCTTTTTCCTTTTGGGAAACGAGTATAAATATAGCATGACGGTATGGTCACACACACAAAAAAGGAAATAACATAACTGAAATATACGAAAAATGATAATTTTAGCAGATAAATTGTTTACAGAACTTCAACATTAAATCGAATTACTTATATTTCTTGAGTGAAACCGCGTCTGAGCGAGAATGTGACTTGCACAGACTTTTGGGCGTTCACCACTATTCTCCACCTTTTTAACCATACTTCAATTAGACCAAGTTCTTCTTGAAGTAGGTTGGCTGCAACAGTTGGGTCATTGTTCGTAGCAATAATTGCGGTGTCGTCAGCATATGTTGCTATCTGAACAGCATTTGTACTAGGCAAGTCTGCTGTGAAGACAGTGTACAAAACAGGGCCTAAAACACTGCCTTGAGGGACTCCAGCATCAACAGTGCATATAGTGGACGAATCATCCTGTTCTTGAACATAGAATATCCTGTTTTCTAAGTAGGATTTTATTATTAAGAAGTACGGAGCGGGCAACACTAGGAGATCCCCTGAGCCCCGTCCGATTTGCATTGTTTTATACGCTATATAGCTTGCATATAACATTAAATTTTCCATAATTAAATTATAATTTTGAAATGTGGGGTGGGGGGGGGGGGGTAATTAGTAAAAAGAGCCTGTATCCAAAAAATAAAAAAATAGAAATTGCATAAAATTCGCGTTAATCTATATGCAAAATTTGAGGAGTCTAGCTCTAAAGGTGTGGGAGATATAATTTTATAACCTGTTTTCGATCAGGTTTAAAATCGATAACAAAACAACCAAAATAGATATCGTTTTTTGGTAACAAACTTGACCTGCGCGTGCTATCCACGGACCCAACAAAAAAAATTCAAGTCTCTAGCTTGTCTAGATGCTTCAATCGACGCGTTCAAACATACGGACGGACGGACGGAGACGGACGGTCGGACAGACGGACAGACAGACAGACGGACAGGGCTAAATCAACTCAGCTCGTCGCCCTGATCAAGAATATATATACTTTGTGGGGTCTGACACGCCTCCTTCTGCCTGTTACATACATTTAACAAAACCATTATACCCTGATTTCCCATTTTCAATGGGCTCAGGGTATAAAAAAAAAAACAGAAAAATAAAAGAAAAAAAAAAAAAACATTAAAAAAGTTACGCCGTTGTCACTGAGTTTCAAACTCGGGACCTTTCGTTTATGCGCTTTGCGTCTATCCACTACGCCCCACCAGTAATGCGTTGCTTGTTGGCAAAACGCAAAGCAGTACTACAAGCGCGATATGTGACAAATACAAAACTAAAGAAGCAAAGAAACAGATCAATCGCAATTGTGATTCTTAGAATATGCTGAAATGTGCGCATATGAACGTATGAGTATGTGTACATACAAAAACGGTGGTCTGTTTCAATGTATGCGTGTAAAGGGTATAGAAAAAAAAAGGAGGGAAAGAAAAATAAAAAGATTTGGGTGAAGAATATGTAGAATGAATGGTTGAATGTATTGGTGAATGATAAAGAGGCTTGCACGTTTCAATATATGTGTATGTGTATGTGATAATTAGCAAACGTTTTCTTTAATAAAGGTTTTTTTTTTTTTTTTATATTTTAAAAAATGTGTTTCTGTTCGGCGCAGCAGCTAATAATTGCTCTTAAATAAGCTTCTCTTAAGCCATCTGTTCTTTATCACATTCTCATTCGCTCATAGTGCAGTTAGGCACAAAAAGAAACTGTAACACACATACATATGTAAATTTATGCTGCTCGGTCACTTGCTTATCATTTTGTATTCTATTCTTTAAGTTCGAAAATCACCTTCAAGCGAGCAACACCTACATCTCTCTATTGTAAACTGTATTAACTTTGCCTACACGATCATCGCGGACTAGGCATTAAACTAATAAATAATAAGCTAAATTAAATCGTGGTTTTATTATTTGCCTTCGTAAATGATTGGAGCCAGAGTTGCCGAAAAAGCTCGGCAGCTTCCAACATTTTGGTGACCCCGACGTGATTTATACACTCCGTGGTGTTTCGTTTAGTGTATCAAGTTAGTACTCAACTTCGTCAAAGTACAACGGTGTGAATCATTAACATTTGTGCAAAATAGTGCATTCAAATTAATAACACATCGCGTTGTACGACGAAACAGTGTAAAACATTAACATTTGTGCAAAATAGTGCATTCAAATTAACAATAAACTTCGTCGTACACGACAGTGCAAAGCGTTATAATTTGTGCAAAATAGTGCATTCAAATTAATAACAAATCTCGTCGTGTAAAACATTAATATTTATGCTCAAGTTATATATTAATTTGTGTATATAATAGTGCATGGCATTGTGCGTACATTATCTCGAGTTTTTCTTATTCCTCTTTAATCGTCTGTTTCGTTCGTCGCGTTTGGCGCCTGCTGTGCATCGTCTGCATATAGGGCCCGCTAAGCCGAAAAAGCTGTGTCAATCATAGAAGACACACATACAGACATATATAAAAGCTCAGATAAGCTTGCGGTCGCGCTTGCGTTCTGCTTATCTGTATCATATTCTTGTTCGTCGGTTGTTCGTCGCGGTTTTTGGCGCTTCTTTGTGCAGCGTTTGCATAGAAGGCCCGCTAATCCGAAAATAGCTGTGTCGATCACACACATACAAACACACGCATTTACAGTGAAAGAGTGAACCTGCATATTAGATCAGCTAAACTCGAAGTGCATTAGAGAGTATATTAGCTTGTGCATTCATTTTGTAACCAAACGTTTTTTTCGCGAGTAAACAAACTCTAATGAATAACTCAGAGTCGAATGTTGATCAAGTGCCTGCATCTCAGGTTACTTTCTTAAAACTCAAAACAAACGCGCTTTTCGATAGACTTGAAAGGTTATATGCCGATATGGACATTGACAAATTAAGTCACATGGACTCGTGTGATTTACGTGTGCTTTTGGATTCGCTAACCAAGTTAGAGTCAAACTTTGATTCAGTCCATACTAGCCTAGAAGAATCTAACTTTGAGTCCATATCTAGTGATTTGCCTGCGCGGTTTGAATCAACCTTGTTAAAGTTTAAAGCCTTGCTTCAACGTGAACTAGGAAATCGGTCGGATCAACAACTTTCGTCGACGCTTAATACAAGTGGTTCAAATGCTCATCCAACACTCGTCATGGCTAATCGATCGCGTTTGCCGCAGCTGGAGCTGCCAAAATTTAGTGGAGTCTACACTGAGTGGGAAAACTTCTACTCTATGTTCAAGACGATAATAGATGCTGATCCGGATCTCAGTCCTATTGAGAAGTTCCAGCATCTTCGATCCTGTTTAAGTGGTTCTGCGTTGGATACCATCAGCTCATTGGAAATCAACAAAGCCAACTATCTCGTCGCTCTGGATATTCTTCAACGTCGATTTGATAATAAGCGTTTTATTGTACAGGCACACATCAGAGCAATCTTCCGGCTTGAGAAAGTTGATGCATCTGTGGGCAGGCTGAGGCAGTTGGTGGATAAAGTTACGTCTCACATTCGTGCTATGGATTCTTTAGCATCGCGGGAAGAAGTTGCTGACTGTGTCATCGTGCAAACAGTGTTGCAAAAGCTGGACAAGGCTACTCAGGCTAAATGGGAGGAAGGCTCATCTACTAATGAGTTGCCATCTTGGTCGAGATTGTCAGAATTCTTGCAAGGACGGTGTCGAGTCCTTGAAAATGTGGATCAAGTCTTGCAGGATGGTCAGGTTGGCAAGTCAGGAAAGATCGTGAGTACTCCTTTAAGAAAAGCATTTGTTGCTTCGAAGACTCCTATTCGTTGTGTCTTTTGTGACGATCCAAGTCACGCGCTATTCCAATGTAAGCGTTTTGAGCAATTGTCCCCAATGGCAAGGCATAAGGAGGCCAAGAGGCTCGCCCTTTGCCTCAATTGCCTAAGAAAAGGACATCAGCTGAAGGATTGCAAATCTGGTTCCTGCCGTACCTGCCAATTGAAGCACCATACTTTATTGCATTACAATCAGTCTTCAACAGTTACATCGAACGTAGTCCCTCAACTTAAACAACAAGCAAATGCAATACATCCCACTGCCATGGTTGCAATGTCACCTTCTCTGCCTCAAGTCCACATATCTCCTAACTCGTCTGATGTGGTGCTTCTAGCCACTGCTATAATCCTTGTCAAGAACCGAGCTGGCACATTCGTTCCGTGTCGTGCGCTCTTGGACTCAGGATCTCAACTTCACTTCGTCACCAGTCGGTTTGCAAATCAGCTTCAGCTTCGAAAATGTAAATCACTGACTGCAGTGTCTGGCATTGGAGATGCCAGCTTCTCAACTGAAGGATATTCAGTCAATCTCGTTCTGAAATCGCGGATTTCTGATTATTCTGCCTCCATCACTGCCATCGTCGCCCAGACTATTACTGACAACCAGCCTGGCATCTCAATTTCTACTAACACTTGGAATATACCCTCAAACTTACAGCTAGCTGATCCCTTGTTCCATAAGTCACAACGGATTGATCTTCTCATCGGAGCTGGTCTCTTCTTCGAGCTGATGTGTGTTGGGCAAATTCAGTTGGCACCTGGATTACCAGTTGTGCAGAAAACGCAGCTCGGCTGGATCATTTCAGGTGGCGGGCAACATGCCCCCAAACTCTGTTCGTTTATCGCAACCCAAAGAAATTCGGATCACGCCAATCACAGCACTCGGCTTGATGAGTTGGTGCGTCAGTTTTGGGAAGTGGAACACGTTTTCGAGCCTATTGCCAAGGTAACCACAGAAGAACTTAATTGCGAGCAGCATTTCATTACAAACTATCGTCGATTACCTTCTGGGGAATATTCAGTCTGCTTGCCAAAAAAGCAAGGCGTTGAATCTTTGGGCGATTCCTATTTGCAGACCAAGCGTCGATTGTTGAATTTAGAGCGTAAGTTCGCTCGAAATCAAACTTTAAAGGAGAAATACTCAGCATTTATAAAGGAGTATATTGATCTCAATCATATGCCTTTGGTTCCCAGCGAAGAGATCAATAAATGCAAATATTTCTTACCTCATCATTGCGTATACAAAGAAGAGAGTTCGACAACAAAGCTGAGAGTTGTCTTCGATGGCTCGGCAGCTACCACATCTGGTTTCTCATTAAACGATTTGCTTATGTCAGGACCGACTATTCAAGCTACCTTGTTTCACACACTCGTTCGTTTTCGTACATTTTCGATTGCACTTACTGGTGATATTGGTAAAATGTATAGGTGTGTGAAGGTCGTGGAGCCTGATTCTATGCTCCAGTGCATTTTATGGCGAAACTCATCAGACGATGCTAGCGAAGTCTTCAAATTGAATACTGTCACTTATGGGACCAAACCCGCTTCATTTTTGGCCATTCGTGCAATGCATCAACTAGCAATAGATGAGTCGTCGGCATACTCATTAGGATCTAGAACGGTTTTGCGAGATTTCTACGTTGATGACCTGATCTCAGGAGGCAATTCAGTTGAAGAAGTTCGCGACATAATGCAACAAACCACAGGTCTTCTTGCTCGAGGAAACTTTAAGTTGAGAAAATGGTGTTCCAATTCAAGAGACGCACTTCGCGGAGTTCCAGAAACTGAACAGGAAAGTTTTCTCAAACTCGATGACGGCAGCGACGTAACAAAGGCACCTGGATTGTCAGCGGACGATCTTCGTCAAGGATCGCACATATTGTGTCGTCTTGTTCAAAGAACTCAGCTGCACCGAGAATACTCTGCACTACGAAATGGAAAGAATGTTCATTCGTCAAGCGCCATTCTTTCGCTCTCTCCGTTTATGGATGACTTTGGTCTACTTCGAGTTGGTGGCCGCTTGCGGCACTCTACTCTCGGCTTCGATGCGCGCCACCCAATTATCTTGCCCAAAGAACATCCCTTGACCTTCTCTATAGTATCTCATCTTCATCTGGCGCATCATCATGCAGGACCGCAGGCCTTGCTTGGAGTAATTCGACTCCAGTTTTGGCCCATAGGCGGCATGAAAACTGTCTCCCGAGCATTGCGAAAATGTGTCATATGCTGTAGATCCCGGCCTCGTCTAGTGGAGCATATAATGGCGGACTTGCCTAAGGATCGTATACAGTTTTCACCGGCATTTACTGTCACTGGAATCGACTACTGTGGACCATTTTACTACAAACCCGATGGACGAAACCGAACTTCAATAAAATGCTACATCTGCGTATTCGTTTGCTTCGCAACTAAGGCTGTATGGTTGGAGCTCGCAAAGGATCTGTCGACCGCAGCTTTCTTGGGCGCCCTTAAGCGTTTCATCAGTACGCGCGGCATTCCAAGATGCATTTGGTCTGACAACGCTACTAACTTTGTGGGTGCACGGAACGAGCTAGCGGATCTGAAACGTTTATTGTTGAGCCAGGAACATCGCACTGAAGTTCAGAACTACTGCATCAACAACAGTTTTGATTGGAAGTTCATACCTCCTCGCTCGCCACATTTCGGTGGCCTATGGGAAGCAGCAGTGAAGACCGCAAAGAGTCATCTATACCGCGCTATGGGATCATCACTTCTCGGCTTCGATGAACTTCGCACCTTGGTATGCCAAATTCAGGCTATAATCAATTCTCGTCCTCTTGTTCCACTTTCAGAAAATCCCGATGATCTTGGAGTTCTCACTCCAGGACATTTTTTGATTGGTCGACCACTCATCGATTTTCCCGAGCCAGACGTAACTGGGCTCGACCACAATCGCCTCGGTCAATGGCAACGCATTGCTTACATACAGCAATTGTTCTGGAAGCGCTGGAGTGAGGAGTACCTTACTATTCTTCAACAGCGTGGAAAATGGGTCACCTCGCAGCCTCCGATCAAGATCAATGATGTCGTATGTGTGAAGGATGAAAACTTGCCGCCGTTGAAATGGCCATTAGCTCGAGTCGTTGAGACCATCGCTGGAGCTGATGGTGCTGTGAGAGTCGCTGTTCTGCGCACACCCACTGGAACTACACGTCGAGCTGTCAATAAGCTGTGCGTCCTTCCGGTTGATGATCCTGTTAAAAGACTTGGTCTTTCAACGGGGGGGAGGATGTTCGGCGCAGCAGCTAATAATTGCTCTTAAATAAGCTTCTCTTAAGCCATCTGTTCTTTATCACATTCTCATTCGCTCATAGTGCAGTTAGGCACAAAAAGAAACTGTAACACACATACATATGTAAATTTATGCTGCTCGGTCTCTTGCTTATCATTTTGTATTCTATTCTTTAAGTTCGAAAATCACCTTCAAGCGAGCAACACCTACATCTCTCTATTGTAAACTGTATTAACTTTGCCTACACGATCATCGCGGACTAGGCATTAAACTAATAAATAATAAGCTAAATTAAATCGTGGTTTTATTATTTGCCTTCGTAAATGATTGGAGCCAGAGTTGCCGAAAAAGCTCGGCAGCTTCCAACAGTTTCAATGTATGCGTGTAAAGGGCGATATATGACAAATACAAAAATACAGAAGCGGCTGAAAATGCACAGGAGCGACAGTGCTTATGCATATGCAGACGCGCTTGCTCGTTTCAATGTATGTATGTGAGAATATATGTAAATGTTTTTTGCTGTGCGTCGCTGCTTGCCACATGCGTGTGATAATTGGCTAAACGTTTTGTTTAATAAATCGGAACTGACTTAACGGAATTTGATGAAACTTTCAGCATATGATTCTATTGAATTTTTTACATTTTATTCACATGTTAATATTTGCAACAGACTCTCCTTGAGTGCCGAAGGGGAGGAGGGGGGTGGGTTAATTTGCAAAAAGAGCCGGTATCCAAAAAATAAAAAAATAGAAATTGCATAAAATTCACATTAATCTATAAGCAAAAATCTAGGGAGTCTAGCTCTAAAGGTGTGGGAGATAGAATTTTATAACCTATTTTCGATAAGGTTTAAAATCGATAACAAAACAACCAAACTAGATATCGTTTTTTGGTAACAAAGTTGACCTGCGCGTGCTATCCACGGACCCAACAAAAAAAATCAAGTCTCTAGCTTGTCTAGACGCTTCAATCGACGCGTTCAAACATACGGACGGACGGACAGACGGGGACGGACAGACGGACGGACGGTCAGACAGACAGACGGACAAGGCTAAATCGACTCAGCTCGTCGCCCTGATCAAGAATATATATACTTTGTGGGGTCTGACACGCCTCCTTCTGCCTGTTACATACATTTAACAAAACCATTATACCCTGACTTCCCATTTTCAATGGCCTCAGGGTATAACAATTAAAAAAGTTACGCTGTTGTCACTGAGTTTCGAACTCGGGACCTCTCGTTTATTCTCTTTGCGTCTACCCACTACAGTAATGCATTGCTTTTTGGCAAAACGCAAAGCAGTACTACAAGCGCGATATGTGACGAATACAAAACTAAAGAAGCTAAAGAAACAGATCAATCGCAATTCTGATTCTTAGAATATGCTGAAATGCGCGCATATGAACGTATGAGTATGTGTACATACAAAAACGGTGGTCTGTTTCAATGTATGCGTGTAAATGGCGATATATGACAAATACAAAAATACAGAAGCGGCTGAAAATGCACAGAAGCGACTGTGCACAAGCATATGCAGACGCGCTTGCTCGTTTCAATGTATGTATGTGAGAATATATGTAAATGTTTTTTGCTGTGCGTCGCTGCTTGCCACATGCGTGTGATAATTGGCTAAACGTTTTGTTTAATAAATCTGAATTGACTTAACGGAATTTGATGAAACTTTCAGCATATGATTCTATTGAATTTTTTACATTTTATAAAAATGCTAATTTATTCACATGGTTATATTTGCAACAGACTCTCCATGAGTAGCGAAGGGGGGAGGTGGGGGTGGGTTAATTAGTAAAAAGAGCCGGTATCCAAAAAATAAAAAATAGAAATTGCATAAAATTCACATGAATCTATATGCAAAATTTGAGGTGTCTAGCTCTAAAGGTGTGGGAGATATAATTTTATAACCTATTTTCGATAAGGTTTAAAATCGATAACAAAACAACCAAAATAGATATCGTTTTTTGGTAACAAAGTTGACCTGCGCGTGCTATCAACTGACCCAACAAAAAAAAATCAAGTCTCTAGCTTGTCTAGATGCTTCAATCGACGCGTTCAAACATACGTACAGACGGACGGACGGACCGACAGACGGACAGACGGACGGACAGACGGACAGACAGACAGACGGACAGGGCTAAATCGACTCAGCTCGTCGCCCTGATCAAGAATATATACACTTTGTGGGGTCTGACACGCCTCCTTCTGCCTGTTACATACATTTAACAAAACTATTATACCCTGACTTCCCATTTTCAATGGCCTCAGGGTATAAAAATTAAAAAAGTTACGCTGTTGTCACTGAGTTTCGAACTCGGGACCTTTCGATTATGCGCTTTGCGTCTATCCATTACGCCACACCAGTATTGCGTTTCTTGTGAAAATACAAAGCGATATGTGACAAATACAAAACTAAAGAAGCTAAAGAAGCAGATCAATTGCAATTGTGATTCTTAGAATATGCTGAAATGCGCGCATATGAACGTATGAGTATGTGTACATACAAAAACGGTGGTCTGTTTCAATGTATGCGTGTAAATGGCGATATATGACAAATACAAAAATACAGAAGCGGCTGAAAATGCACAGAAGCGACTGTTTGCACAAGCATATGCAGACGCGCTTGCTCGTTTCAATGTATGTATGTGAGAATATATGTAAATGTTTTTTGCTGTAATTCGCTGCTTGCCACATGCGTGTGATAATTGGCTAAACGTTTTGTTTAATAAATCGGAACTGACTTAACGGAATTTGATGAAACTTTCAGAATATGATTCTATTGAATTTTTTACATTTTATAAAAATGCTAATTTATTCACATAGTTAACTCTCCATGAGTGGCGAAGGGGAGGAGGGGGTTGGGTTAATTAGCAAAAAGAGCCGGTATCCAAAAAATAAAAAAATAGAAATTGCATATAATTCACATTAATCTATATGCAAAACTCTAGGGGGTCTAGCTCTAAAGGTGTGGGAGATATACTTTTATAACCTATAACCGATAACAAAACAACAAAAATAGATATCGTTTTTTGGTAACAAACTTGACCTGCGCGTGTTATCCACGGACCCAACAAAAAAAAATCAAGTCTCTAGCTTGTCTAGATGCTTCAGTCGACGCGTTCAAACATACGCACAGACAGACGGACGGACGGACGGACGGACGGACGGACAGACAGACAGACGGATAGGGCTAAATCGACTCAGCTCGTTGCCCTGATCAAGAATATATATACTTTGTGGGGTCTGACACGCCTCCTTCTGCCTGTTACATACATTTAACAAAACCATTATACCCTGATTTCCCATTTTCAATGGGCTCAGGGTATAAACATTAAAAAAGTTACGCTGTTGTCACTGAGTTTCGAACTCGGGACTTTTCGATTATGCGCTTTGCGTCTATCCATTACGCCACACCAGTATTACGTTGCTTGTTGGCAAATGACTACAAGGCGATATGTGACAAATAAAAACAAAAAAAAAGAGTTGTATTTAGAAATGGGAATGGGGTGTAAAAAGTGGTTTTGGTGGGGAAAAAAAAAATGGTGTTTAGATGTATATGCATATATGTAAATGTTTTTTGCTGTGCGTCGCTGCTTGCCACATGCGTGTGATAATTGGCTAAACGTTTTGTTTAATAAATCGGAATTGACTTAACGGAATTTGATGAAACTTTCAGCATATGATTCTATTGAATTTTTTACATTTTATAAAAATGCTAATTTATTCACATGGTTATATTTGCAACAGACTCTCCATGAGTGGCGAAGGGGAGGTGGGGGTGGGTTAATTAGTAAAAAGAGCCGGTATCCAAAAAATAAAAAATAGAAATTGCATAAAATTCACATGAATCTATATGCAAAATTTGAGGTGTCTAGCTCTAAAGGTGTGGGAGATATAATTTTATAACCTATTTTCGATAAGGTTTAAAATCGATAACAAAACAACCAAAATAGATATCATTTTTTGGTAACAAAGTTGACCTGCGCGTGCTATCGACGGATCCAACAAAAAAAAATCAAGTCTCTAGCTTGTCTAGATGCTTCAATCGACGCGTTCAAACATACGTACAGACGGACGGACGGACCGACAGACGGACAGACGGACGGACAGACGGACAGACAGACAGACGGACAGGGCTAAATCGACTCAGCTCGTCGCCCTGATCAAGAAAATATACACTTTGTGGGGTCTGACACGCCTCCTTCTGCCTGTAACATACATTTAACAAAACTATTATACCCTGACTTCCCATTTTCAATGGCCTCAGGGTATAACAATTAAAAAAGTTACGCTGTTGTCACTGAGTTTCGAACTCGGGACCTTTCGATTATGCGCTTTGCGTCTATCCATTACGCCACACCAGTATTTCGTTGCTTGTTGGCAAAATGCAATTTAGTACTACAACGCGATATGTGACAAATACAAAACTAAAGAAGCTAAAGAAGCAGATCAATTGCAATTGTGATTCTTAGAATATGCTGAAATGCGCGCATATGAACGTATGAGTATGTGTACATACAAAAACGGTGGTCTGTTTCAATGTATGCGTGTAAAGGGCGATATATGACAAATACAAAACTACAGAAGCGGCTGAAAATGCACAGAAGCGACTGTGCACCTGCATAAGCAGACGCGCTTGCTCGTTTCAATGCATGTATGTGAGAATATATGTAAATGTTTTTTGCTGTGCGTCGCTGCTTGCCACGTGCGTGTGATTGGTTTAATAATCGGAACTGACTTAACAGAATTTGATGAAACTTTCAGAATATGATTCTATTGAATTTTTTACATTTTATAAAAATGCTAATTTATTCACATGGTTACTCTCCATGAGTGGCGAAGGGGAGGAGGGGGTTGGGTTAATTAGTAAAAAGAGCCGGTATCCAAAAAATAAAAAAATAGAAATTGCATAAAATTCACATTAATCTATATGCAAAATTTGAGGAGTGTAGATCTAAAGGTGTGGGAGATATAAATTTATAACCTGTTTTCGATAAGGTTTAAAATCGATAACAAAACAACCAAAATAGATATTGTTTTTTGGTAACAAACTTGACCTGCGCGTGCTATCCACGGACCCAACAAAAACAAGTAAGAAAACTCTAGTCGAGAGTACTCGACTTGAAAATACCCTGAACCAAACCAAAATAAAGAAGCACATTTAAAAGTTTTAAATAATAAAATTCAAAAAATATATATTTTAAAATTGTTAATTTGATACAAATAAAATTTTTTTCACATTGTTAAGGTAATACAAAAAAATTTTTTACATATATTTAAAACTATTTAAATTTAAAATATTACATTTAATCTATGATACTAAAGTTCCCTATCCTGAATACTTAACGAAATACCACTGTGGTAACTATAAACTGTTTCAAAGGTCCTAGCGCTAATATATTCATTAGACAGATTTGAAAACGCCCAATCAATATGCGATTCACTATTGGTCGTAGGCGTTTTCAAATCCAATAAGCTTCTAAAGCTTCTGCTAACTAACTCTTCATATAGCGATCTAGCTGATTCAAACTTGCTCAAACACAAATTAAAATCTCCTAAAATAATAAAATTTTCTCTCAAAAAAGGAAATTGCAGAAATAGATCCTGAAATTCTGTCTTAAATAATCGGACTGGGTAAGACGGACTTTTATATACAACTACGAAGCTTAACGACTTATACCTAAAAACTGCATATTCTAAAGCAGATGATCCATTAATTTTTCTGAAGCTCACACAGCTTGATATGTTATTTAATATTTCGTCCCTAACATAAATGATGATTCCCCTCTTAGGTCGGATTGCATTTGGTATTACCTCGCAATCAAGATGGACAACAATACTAAAATCAAGTATATTTACATTTTCGTTTGCATACGTAGACGCTTCAACGAAACATAGAACGGACGACTGGAGCATTAATCTGTCAGATCGAATGTCTTCAATATGACAATTAATGCTCTGAGTGTTATGGAAAAAAATATCTAAGGTGGAACTTTCAACTAAGTGATCATAATGTGATCGAAGTAGTTTTTCTGTGCGCAATCGGACTATTTGGGTTTGGACCTTATCATCATTTTTGGGAGGCTTAGGAGGAACAAAATCTCCTATAATAAACAACCCCGAAGCAGTTGTTGCCCTACTACAAGCTACGTATATTGCAGCACGCTGCATTCGAGAGCAAGTGTAGACCACCACTTTGCTATACGTAGCTCCCTGGCTTTTATGAATAGTTATACCTTCTGCAGGTACAACCGGAAACTGCCTACGGTCAATTGAAACTTGCTCATTTTTCCTATATTGAAAATTTCGAACTATTTTATGAATTGGGGTCCAAGAAGATTCAGTACGATGTGTACATTTTGAGCGAGCAAGTACTCCTACACTATTCTCAGGAAATTGCATCCATAAAACATTTGGAGCGTTAGATGCATCGAAATCTATTTGCATCAAAATTCCTGTTGCGCCATTAACTAGCCCATCTTCAGTATCTACATTGACCGTAATCATATACTTGGCAGTTCTTTTTAAAGTAAGGGATCTACACAGTCCCTGTGTTTCGGACGACCTAAAGCTACCCACGACTTCTAAAATTCTTTCCCTACTTGCTGTATTTAAATGGGTGGCTTTTATATAATCCTCAGCAATAGAAATAAATGGATCCGTTTCTATAGCGTTAAGCTTTATAGTATTGTAGCTATCTGTCGCCGCATTTGTGCTAAACAGATGAATTGCGTCATCGGGAATATCCGATGGCTGACAAATGCGGGATCGGATAAGAGTAATATCATCGGCTGTCATAATTCCCGATGCCATATTATTTAAAGCAGAAGCAAATGTTTGATCCTCCCGTTGTCGCATTATTTCTGTGAGCTCAAAATACTTAAAGAGGTCCCAGAGCGAAGAAGCGTATATTGCACTGTAGGGATCATGGGAGTTGGATTCGAAAATCCAACGATCGCCTACTGGTGACAACTGTCGTAGATCCCCAAATACTATGACAGAAATACCACCAAATGGAGATGTATTTTTGAAAATTTGTTTTAGACGGGAGTCTAACTGTGAAAACATTTTAGAGCCTACCATAGATATTTCATCAATAATAATTAATTTAAGGTCTATTAACCTTGAATGTAAACTATTGACTAAGTCATTACTTAATGCTCTCAAATCAGAACCAGATTGATTAACTGGAAGAGAGAACATGGAATGTAGTATCGAACCACTAATTCCGAAAGCAGCTTTACCTGTTGGGGCACAGAGTAGTATTTTTATTGAGTCATTATTCCCAGGCCTACTATTAAACATGTGGGATAATGCTTTAAAAATGGAGGTGATTAATCGGCTCTTTCCGACACCAGCACCACCTCCAACGAACTCGTAAAATATTGACTTACTTTTCACATTGTGTAATACATGTGTAAAGTAAGTTTTCTGCTTCAAATTTAAAGATCTTACTATATCTTGGATTCTATCGGACGGAAATAAAGCTGGAAGCTTAATTACTCGGACATTGCTATTTTCTGAGTCGCGATTCTCATCCCTTTCATTAATATTTAAAACATTAATTCTAGGATCTATTTCTGGAAGCCCTAACACTCTGAACCTATCATCTACTACCTCTCTACTTTCAGTACTATCCTCATTTTCTTCCTGCACTGCGACGTTAAGAGCATTCTGAAGCTCACTATCATCTAAGCTATTATACTTCCTACGGTTTGATTCAACTAACTCCTGATTTTGGCTACAAAATGATTCGCAGTCTCTATTAACTAGTTCTGCCTCCTCGTCTCTCCATGGGACGTATAACATAACTAATTCTCTAAAATATTGGCTTCTCTCAGTATTAATATTAAATCTCCTATACCTAATAATACTGGGAGAGCGTCTTTTCCTAACGAAACCACTACCATTACGAAGTTCAAAAACTAATGATTCTGATGTTGATGTTTGGGGGTCATCCTGTTCTTCTGTAGCTTGACGAGCTCCACCATGCTGTTTGCTATAACTATAAAAAGCAGCAAAATCAGCTAGGCATAAACTTCCTAAAGCGTCTGGACGCTGCACATAGTGCTCTAAAAGACCTAATAAAAATATATCAGTAGAGCCATCGGGTAAATTTTCTAATTGTTGTCTAGACTTAAGCATCCTAACCCGATGCTCTGGCAATGAAGTATTAATATATACTTCAGCGTTACTGCTTTCGGACAGATGCATACCTAAACAGCAGTAGAGCTTCCTGGGCAGAGATTTCTGTGCCCGAAATAAATTTGTGGCCTATGTGTTGTAACTTTTGTTTATTTGTTACGTTGCCCCTACTAATCTCACTAACTGCTTCACGCATTAATTTCGAAATACCTCTCTGAGACTTGTTAATATAATTAACGACATAGCTGCAACAAGCATAGGGATCTAATATGAACTGAATATCTATATTAGCTCGCTGCAGTTGAAGAAGATATTTATTATAAGCGTTAAGCTTAATTGCAGCGAATGAACGCTTCAAATATATCTTTGGCTTCTTGATGCTAGACCTAAGTGCATTAATATAGCACTCATAACTAAGGTTAAGTTGATCGTGGGACAAAAAGCTATCAAAATTTTCAAGAGAATCTAAAGTTGCACGATCAAACGAATTCTCCAAGAAGCCCTGAATCTTTAGGAAATTTCTACGATGCTCATTAATGTTTTGAGCATCGTCTTCTAACGGAAATAAAATTTCTGTTTGGGGCATAGGAGGGTATGTAATACCGAATCTACAAACTTTTTGGGCCCTAACTTCTCGCCTACATGAATGACCGTGATTATGCATTTGATACTCCAAGAATGGAGCCACATCCGGACAATTAGTTTCAGTTGTGATAAACTGATCAATAAATGATTTTACTCTAGGTATGCTTGACTCATCAGTCGAGTCAAACCTGGGGGCATCTTTCAGCCAAAACATGCCATGAATATGAGGGGAACCTCTCTGTTGGAACTCAACTCGCCAATAAAACCTAAGAACACAATGCCTACCAAAAACACCGTTTTCTTTTTTCATTAGTTTTAAAACTTGTCTATAGCGAAAATCAAAATACCTAGCACATGTTACAGGATCGGCTCTAATTAGACGGGCTTTATTTTCAAAACTTAAGCAGCCTGCTACTTCTGATATATCCATCTTATCTACATTCCTAGAAAGTATTACCAATAGCTCCGTCCACTTAGTTTCTGCTGCCGAAAATGTAATAAAAAAGGTCGGAAGACCAAACTGCCTGATCATAGCCATAACTTTTTTCTTTTCTGCTTCCCAGTGAGCAGGCGAAGTCCTAATGCCTTTTAAAACTCTATAGCCATCATCGTGGCGAACTAATTGTTCTATTTGCTCTTCATTAAGAGCGTGTGCTGCTGTAATGCCGTGAGTGGCGCTGTGCTTACGTAAGCAAATAGATGTATTATTCCTAATATTAATCATTTCTAACTTTTTATAGTTAAGAAATAATTTGTCAGTTCTACAACCTCTCCTATCAAAATTCCTGAGCTCTGACCTAACTATGGTTGTAAAACTTTCCTTGCTCTTTCTCTTCAAGCCTGCAAAGATTGTTGGGAAGGCCAGTTCCTCTGAATCGCAATCTTCGATCATATCTAATGGTCTCTGACCTTCTCCAGGGGCTATAACTATTCTTTGCAGTGCTATATTTTCTACAGGGACATTTTCTAAAAGAGTTTCCTGGCCTCCTGGGTTCACATCTTCTGGCTCTCTACTATTCTGCTCGATGGTTGAGGCTTGAGCAGATCTTTCTACCAATTCTGAAACTAAGTCCCTGTCTTCAGCTGATGCAACGAATGGAATTTCGTCAGACGAAAAGGAAGTCAGCCACTGTTCATTAACAGTAACCTGGTGCTTCCTGTAAAGCTCAGTGTCAACTAAAAATTTAATTGCATCAGCCACTTTTGATGGCCTAATGGTTTCAGTCATGAAATCATGACTATATTCCATCCTACGCTTCAAATGAATCTGAACTACCTCCGCTTCACTAAACGCCCTTGGAAGAGACGTTACAACATTGGCCACAGGAATAGGTATATTGACCACTGCTCCTTTAATGGCATTTTGGCGGCCATATCCCAGAGACTTAATTATCATAAAAGGAAGGCGTGGGGAGATAAGCCTTTCCTCAAGAGGCGTTAAGCCCTTTAAGCAATTTGGAAGCTCTGGAAAATCCAAGCCATTTGTAATGGAAGCTTTTGGTTTTTTACCTAATTTAATGCTATGGCTACATGTCTTGCAGAAGTTGTATTTGTTATTTTCTGAAGGGAACCTAGACGATAGATATAAAATATCTGAAGTAACTTCTGCACTACACTTGCTTTCAATAGTCTCTCTGGAAATTTTATCTACTTGGTGGTCCTCAGTGTTTTGTCTCTGTTCGTTTGCCCTTTAAACAGGGTCTTGTCTGCGTCTCGATCGGCGCGAAGTGTTAGCCAATTGCTCCTGTTGTCTAATAGGAGAATTGGCTCGTCGAGTCGAGTGGGCCTCAGTATTCTGTCTCTGTTCGTTTGCCCTATAAACAGGGTCTTGTCTGCGTCTCAATCGGCGCGAAGTGTCAGCGAATTGCTCCTGTTGTCTAATAGGAGAATTGGCTCGTCGAGTCGCGTGGTCCTCAGTGTTCTGTCTCTGTTCGTTTGCCCTATAAAAAGGGTCTTGTCTGCGTCTCGATCGGCGCGAAGTGTTTTGTTCTTGCTCTATCTGCCTATTTTGAGAGCTTGTGCGTATTGTAGCTCGAAAAAGGGTATTTTGGCTTTGATCAGAAAGTCTAAGTAAGGAATTGTTTCTACGTACTTGGTTTCGCTGTCTATTCTATTCTACTATTCTACTTCTCTCACTTTGACTAAACTCTTCATTTGCTCTACGCTCTCGTAAAGACTCTAAATTAGCAATTCCTGCTCAGAATATTCAGCATTTGACCTATTTAATAAATTTCTATTTCTTTGTCTCTGAGACCTATTAGAAGCTGAAATTCTCTTAGTCCTCGGCATTTTATATTATTTATATATTTATTTATTTATATATATTACTTAAAAATATATTTTATTAATATTTAGTTAATATTAATCATTAATAATTTCAACTATATAAGTAAATAATTAATATGTTAATATGTTATATATTACATATAATATTATTTTATATATATAAATAAATATTTTATAATAAACAAAAAAAATTTTTTTAATATGATTTAAAGTCTTTAAAAAGACTGAAAGAATTAATAAATAAATACTTAAATATTTTATAATTAACAATAAATTATTTAATATAATTTAAAGTGTTTAAAAAGACTGAAATAATTAAATTAATAACTTGCCGGGCTCAGAGATGAAAAACGCTCGAAACTATCGCCTCTTCTCTCAAAACGAAATTCACTCACTCAAAATACATATGCATACATACACAAACGAATATGTATATATGTATGCATATGTGCACACACACTCAGGTTCTACCGTAACAGTCGTTACACTCTCACACACAGTATGTATGTATATATACATACATACGCACGAGCAACACACGAAGGTTTCGGCCGTTACGCGACGCGCCAAGCACATAGAATTCGCACAGACACGTCTTCGATTGCCAACAAATTTCTCGCTTGCCGTCAAATCGGTTGATCGGCGCGAACGAAATTGGTTTCTAACCAAAGAAATCTTCAATTTGAGTCTCGGTAAATTCACTTGCACGCATAAAATGTATTATATAAAATGTATATGTAGTATATGTAGTTATTATACATATATATTATGTATATTATTATTACCACTCGCACATAGACGCAACACTTTACGAGCGATTATTTATAAAAACACAATTTATATTAATAAGACGTAATAAACTACACACTGCTGTATAACCGTAAAGTTACTCTAAACTTAAGTTAATTAATATAAAAAGCTTTAAATAATAATTAATTTTTGTAAAATCGGATATCGAACGGAGAAAATCGAGAGCTCGAAATAATCTGTAGTGTGATGTCAATCGCAGGCTACAGACTAAATCGGACATGCCGCCACAATCGTGAAAGAACACATAATCGAAATTTCAGTGTTGCATAACGCAACAAACCTGCTGAACATATGTTTTTTCTACCAATGAACAATTAGAAATATTCAAATAATACAATTTATAACCATCTGTAAGTTAAGATTATAATCATATTTAATAAATATTAGCTTATTAGTCACCGAAACGTATAAAAGCCAACATTTATAATTTTTTTAAACAGCGCGCCCTTAAAATTTATCGAATCAGTGCATCAATGGGTAATGAGACTTTTAAATAGTGATGAGACTTTTAAGCAAATACATACATACATATAGTTACATATATAACTAAGAGTATGCATATGTATATAAAGTTGTATGTGTGTAACGCTCGAAATGACTTGTTAAAACCCAAGACCTTTGCATACGCATATACATATGTACATACATACTACACACATAGCTACATACATACATAGATACATGCATGTATAGCGGCAGGCGATTTCTAAATAATATAATTAAGAATCCATAAATACGTATGTACATACATTGTACAATAATTTACTTATTTACTTTTAATTTTCATGTATAATTACATTTTTGTATATACTTTTCGAAACATATTGTAAGATACGTATACATACCTATGTATGTAAATGATCTTAAATGATAGCGCTAAGCGATTTTATTAGTAGTAGTTTCTGGGACTTTTATACCATCATAATCATTATGTTTCATATTTAGCATATACATTGCTAATGATAATGCTGATATAAAATGTGCAAATAGAAAACAAACCAAAAAAAATGCATAAAACACTTTCTTCCCCCTTGTGTTAATATTTTATTTATGTCTTTAAATTTTTGCCGCGATTTGAACCCGGGACCCCACGTACATATGAGTCCTTTTTTACGCCATCGTCTCATTCCTCACAGCCACTGAGGATCATTTATGTACTACATATGTAACGTTAAAGCGCATCATCATAAATAGCACAACCACTTCATATTTATAAATTTAAAAAAAATACAAAAAGTCATTCCGTCGTCACTGAGTTTCGAACCCGGGACCTTTCGTTTACGCGCTTCGCGACTACCCACTACGCCACACCAGTATTGCGTTGATTGTTGGCAAAACGCAAAGTAGTACTACAAGGGCGATATGTGACAAATACAAAACTAAAGAAGCTAAAGAAGCAGATCAATCGCAATTGTAATTCTTAGAATATGCTGAAATCCGCGCATATGAACGCATGAGTATGTGTACATACAAAAACGGTGGTCTGTTTCAATGTATGCGTGTAAAGGGCGATATATGACAAATACAAAACTACAGAAGCGGCTGAAAATGCACAGAAGCGACAGTGCTCATGCATAAATGTTTTTTGCTGTTCGTCGCTGCTTGCAACATGCGTGTGATAATTGGCTAAACGTTTTGTTTAATAAATCGAAACTGACTTAACGGAATTTGATGAAACTTTCAGCATATGATTCTATTGAATTTTTTACATTATATAAAAATGCTAATTTATTCACATGTTTATATTTGCAACAGACTCTCCATGATTGGCGAAGGGGAGAAGGGGGGTGGGTTAATTAGCAAAAAGAGCCGGTATCCAAAAAATAAAAAAATAGAAATTGCATAAAATTCATATTAATCTATAAACAAAAATCTAGGGGGTCTAGCGCTAAAGGTGTGGGAGATATAATTTTATAACCTATTTTCGATAAGGTTTAAAATCGATAACAAAACAACCAAAATAGATATCGTTTTTTGGTAACAAAGTTGACCTGCGCGTGCTATCCACGGACCCAACAAAAAAAATCAAGTCTCTAGCTTGTCTAGACGCTTCAATCGACGCGTTCAAACATACGGACAGACGGACGGACCGACAGACGGACAGACAGACATCGGACAGGGCTAAATCGACTCAGCTCGTCGCCCTGATCAAGAATATATATACTTTTTGGGGTCTGACACGCCTCCTTCTGCCTGTTACATACATTTAACAAAACCATTATACCCTGATTTCCCATTTTCAATGGCCTCAGGGTATAATAAAAACAGAATCCAAGTGAACTACAAGTGAAGTCGAACCAACACAAAAGAATAGCCTCGCAAAACACCTCGGCGAAGACGATGGATGATCAATAAAAACAACAATGAGGGCTCTGTATAAATAACAATTCGAAACAAGTGAAAAAAAAAAAAAAAAAAAAAAAAACAAGTAAGAAAACTCTAGTCGGAGGTGCCCGACTAGGAGATATCCTGAGCCCCGTCCGATTTGCATTGTTTAATACGCTATATAGCTTGCATTTAACATTAAATTTTCCAAAATTAAATTATAATTTTGAAATTTTATTCAACTAGAATGTATGTAAATAAAAAAAAAAGAAATAATTAAATAAATCAAAAAATTATCAAAAAAAAAAGAAGATAAACAAACATCACCGCACCTGGACTCGAATCTGCATCTACTTACTACATATATAACGTTAAAGCGCATCATCTCAACTAGCACAACCACTTTATGTTTATAAATTAAAAAAAAAAAAAATTAAAACAATTACGCTGTCGTCACTGACTTTCGAGCTCGGAACCCCTTTGTTTACGCACTTTGCGTCTATCCACTACGCTACACCAGTATTGCATTGCTTTTTGGCAAAACGCAAAGCAATACTACAAGCGCGATATGTGACGAATACAAAACTAAAGAAGCTAAAGAAACAGATCAATCGCAATTCTGATTCTTGGAATATGCTGAAATGCGCGCATATGAACGTATGACTATGTGTACATACAAAAACGGTGGTCTGTTTGAATGTATGCGTGTAAAGGGCGATATATGACAAATACAAAAATACAGAAGCGGCTGAAAATGCAAACACAATTCAAACACTGATTTGGTTGAGGACTATGATAGAATAAATAGTCGTGAATTTATTTGTGTACATGCATAAGAAGAAGCGCTTGCACGCTTCAATGTATGTACATATGTGAGAATATATGTAAATGTTTTTGATGCGCGTCGCTGCTTGCCGCGTGCGTGTGATAATTGGCTAAGCGTTTTGTTTAATAAATCGGGTCTGACTTAACGGAATTTGATGAAACTTTCAGCATATGAGTGTATTGAAATTTTTACATTATATATAAAAATGATAATTTAAAAAAAAAATAGTTATATTTGAAACAGACCCCAATTGATCAGAAAGGCAGAGAGGGGGGGGGGGGTAATTTGTAAAAAGAGCCGGTATCCAAAATATAAAAAAAAAATTAAGAAAACTCTAGTCGGAGGTGCCCGACTAGGAGATCCCCTGAGCCCCGTTCGATTTGCAATGTTTAATACGCTATATAGCTTGCATATAACATTAAATTTTACAAAATTAAATTATAATTTTGAAATTTTATTCAACTAGAATGTATGTAAATAAAAAATAAATAATTAAATATATAAACAAATCAACAAAAAAAGAAGAAGAAAAACAAACATCACCGCACCTGGACTCGACCTGCATATATTTACTACATAATGTAACGTTAGACCGCATCATCTCAACTAGCACAACAACCTCATCTTTATAAATTAAAAAAAAAAAAATTTAAAAAGTTTCGCTGTCGTCACTGAGTTTTGAACTCGAGACCTTTCGTTTATGCGCTTTGCGTCTACCCACTGCGCAATACCAGTATTGAGTTGCTTGTCGGCAAAACGCAAAGTAGTACTACAAGGCGATATGTGAAGTTAAAGAAGCTGATCAATCGCAATTGTAATTCTTAGAATATGCTGAAATGCGTGCATATGAACGTATGAGTTGTGTACATACAAAATCGGTGGTCTGTTTTAATGTATGCGTGTATAGGGCGATATATGACAAATACAAATACAATTCAAACACAGATTTGGTTGAAGAATATGCTAGAATTGAATTTATTTGTTCATATGCATAAACGGACACGCTTGCTCGTTTCAATATGTGTATGTAAGAATATATGTAAATGTTTTTTGCTGCGCGTCGCTGCTTGCCACGTGCAGCTAAACGTTTTGTTTAATAAATCGGGACTGACTTAACGGAACATGATGAAACTTTCAGCATATGATTCTATTGAATTTTTTACATTTTATAAAAACGCTATCTCATTCACATGGTGATATTTGCAACAGACTTTCAATTAGCATTATATGAGGGGTAGGTAATTAGTAAAAGAGCCGGTATCTAAAAAATAAAAAAAATAGAAATTGCATAAAATTCACATTAATCTATATACAAAATTTGAGGGGTCTAGCTCTAAAGGTGTGGGAGATATAATTTTATAACCTGTTTTCGATAAGGTTTAAAATCGATAACATTACAACAAAAATATATATCGTTTTTTGGAAACAAACTTGACCTGCGCGTGTTGTTCACGGACCCAACAAAAAACAAATAAGAACGTTGCCTTAGGGCGAAACCTAATGCGTGATACTAGTTTCCCATACGGGCATCTGGTATATTCAATTTAATAATTTATCTCAAATTTTGCATTGATGTAGAGTCATGTGAATTTTATGCAATTTAAATTTTTGTTACGTTTTGGATACCGGGTTTTTAATTACCTACCTCTCATATACTGCTAATTGAAAGTCTGTTGCAAATATCACCATGTGAATGAGATAGCGTTTTTATAAAATGTAAAAAATT
This sequence comes from Drosophila meridiana, assembly GCA_035045185.1. NCBI lineage: Eukaryota > Metazoa > Arthropoda > Insecta > Diptera > Drosophilidae > Drosophila > Drosophila meridiana. The sequence continues at coordinate 114,204 of JAWNPF010000134.1, forward strand.
CAATAGAATCATATGCTGAAGGTTTCATCATGTTCCGTTAAGTCAGTCGCAATCTATTAAACAAAACGTTTGGCCAATTATCACACTCACGTGGCAAGCAGCGACAGCAAAATACATTTACATTTACACATACATTGAAACGTTCAAGCGCGTTTGCTTATGCATGGTCACAAATAAATTTAGCGTCATTCATTCTAGCTTATTCTTTAACCAAAATTGTTATTGAGTTGTGTTTGCATTTTCAGCCGCTTCTTTAGTTTTGTATTTGTCAAATATCGCCATACGCCATACGCATACATTCAAACCGACCAACGATTTTGTATGTACACATACTCATACGTTCATATGCGCGCATTTCAGCATATTCTAAGAATCACAATTGCAATTGATCTGCTTCTTTAGTTTTGTATTTGTAACATATCGCAAAAATGTGAAAGTTACAGGGTATTTTTTGGATATACCACACCCCCAAAAGGGCGTTAGATTTATTTTTGGGTAATCGCTAGGGGAGGCCTCCAATAACACAAACATTTAATTTTGAAGCGTCTAGCTCTAAAACTGTAGGAGCTATAAGTTTTTGGGATTTGGCACGCCCATTGAAGGCGTAGATATGTCCGCCATATCTTTTTTATCTTGGGTTGCTTATCCGAGTATAACAAATTTCAAGTCTCTAGCATCAATAGTGCTCAAAATATAGCTGAACTTGAAAAATCACTATATATTCAGATCCGATTTTCCACGACCCCAGTAAGGGTGGACATAAAATCTTTTTATGAATCTTTATAGAATCGTAGCGTTAAGTTACGTGCTAAATTTCAGCATTCTAGCTTTAAAACTGTAGAATTTACAGTTTTCCCGATATGCCACGCCCCCAATGGGCGTAGATATATCCGACATATCTTTCTGAACTTGGGTGGTCAACGCAAGTATACATTCCAAATTTCAACTCTCCAGCTCTTCCACTAATTTGATTTCTTGACTATGGGCGCAAGCGTTTTCCGATTTGCCACGCCCCTAGTGGGTGTATCGGGAAAATCTTGACACTTTATAATTCGAGGGTATACACGAGTATATGTTCCAAATTTCAAGTCTCTAGCTTCAATAGCGTAGAAAAGTATTGCATTCATACGGACAGACAAATCTCCTAGTCAGACACCCCCAACTAGAGCTTTCTTACTTATACATTATACTTATACATTAAGTATAACACAATACAAGAGTTTCGCAAGCGTTTCGCACATGGGCTGATAAATGCATATACATATGCATATGTAAGCAAGCGAATGTAAGTGTAAGTAACCTGTACATCGTCACAACAAATTCAAATTCAATGATTGTGCGCTGCTGTTCGTGCCTACATACATACATACATGATGGGCGCTATTGTCAATTTTTGTGTGGAATAATTTTGTTCTGAATGACGAGTCTATGTGTAATTAAAAAGGAAAATAACATAACTGACCTGGGCTATTCGAAAAATGATCATTTTAGCAGATAAATTGATTGCAGAACTTCAACATTAAATCGAATTACTTATATTACTTACTATTTTTTTTAAATGCCGTTTGTCGTCTCAACAATTCTTATTAAGCTTATTTATATAGGTGGCACAGGCATATGAATTTTGCAGCTGGGCGTTACAAATTTTGTTGCCAATTTGCCACGCCCCCAGTAAGCGTAGACATATCATATTTGGCAAGTTCCTAGAAGGAGTCGAGGATAACGTAACTGTAAAGTTTGCATACTTACACTCCAAAAATGTGAAAGTTACAGGGTATTTTTTGGATATACCACGCCCCCAAAGGGGCGTAAGATTTATTTTTGGGGAATCAATAGAGGAGGCCTCCAGTAACACAAACATCCAATTTTGAAGCGTCTAGCTCTAAAACTGTAGGGAGCTATAAGGTTTTGCGATTTGACACGCCCCCTGAAGGGGGGTGGGGGGCTTAACCGAGTATATATATCAAATTTCAAGTCTCTAGCATCAATAGTGCTCAAAATATAGCTGAATTTGAAAAATCGCTCTATATTCAGATCCGATTTTCCACGCTCCCAGTGGGCGTGGACATAAAATCTTTTTATCAATCTTTATAGAATCGAAGCATTAAAATACGTGCCAAATTTCAGCATTCTAGCTTTAAAACTGTAGAAGTTACAGTTTTCCCGATTTGCCACGCTCCCAATGGGCGTAGATATATCCGCCATATCTTTTTGAACTTGGGTGGTCAACGCAAGTATACATTCCAAATTTCAACTCTCTAGCTCTTCAACTAATATGATTTCTTAACTATGGGCAAATATCACCATGTGAATGAGATAGCGTTTTTATAAAATGTAAAAAATTCAATAGAATCATATGCTGAATGTTTCATCATGTTCCGTTAAGTCAGTCGCAATCTATTAAACAAAACGTTTGGCCAATTATCACACTCACGTGGCAAGCAGCGACAGCAAAATACATTTACATTTACACATACATTGAAACGTTCAAGCGCGTTTGCTTATGCATGGTCACAAATAAATTTAGCGTCATTCATTCTAGCTTATTCTTTAACCAAAATTGTTATTGAGTTGTGTTTGCATTTTCAGCCGCTTCTTTAGTTTTGTATTTGTCAAATATCGCCATACGCCATACGCATACATTCAAACCGACCAACGATTTTGTATGTACACATACACATACATTCATATGCGCGCATTTCAGCATTTTCTAAGAATCACAATTACGATTGATTTATGTTTATATTGTGTTTGCATTAACAGTAGCTTCTATAGTTTTGTATTTGTCAAAAGTAGCGCTTGTAGTGAACTAGAGTCGGATTTGCCAACAGGCAATGCAAAACGGATGTGGCTCAACAGGTAGATACAAAGCGCGTAAGCAAAAGGGTCTCAGTTCGTGACGCGGCGGCGATGGCATAAAAATAGTTTTTTTTTCCCTTAATAAATAGGAAGGGGCTTGTTAGTTGAGATGGTGTGCTTAAACGATACATATGTAGTAGATGTAGGTTCAAATCCAGCGGCAGCGACTTTGGTTTTTCTCTTTATTTTGTTTGTTTAACTATATATTTAATTATATAATTATTTTTGATTGACAAAAATCTCCTAGTCAGACACCCCCGACTAGAGCTTTCTTACATATACATTATACTTATACATTAAGTATAACATAATGCAAGACTGGGCGTTACAAACTTTGTTGCCAATTTGCCACGCCCCCAGTAGGCGTAGACATATCATATTTGGCAAGATCTTAGTAGGAGTCGAGGGTAACGTAACTGTAAAATTTGGATGCTTACACTCCAAAAATGTGAATGTTACAGATCATTTTTCAATATACCACACCCCCAAAAGGGCGTTAGATTTATTTTTGGGTAATCGCTAGGGGAGGCCTCCAATAACACAAACATTTAATTTTGAAGCGTCTAGCTCTAAAACTGTAGGAGCTATAAGTTTTTGGGATTTGGCACGCCCATTGAAGGCGTAGATATGTCCGCCATATCTTTTTTATCTTGGGTTGCTTATCCGAGTATAACAAATTTCAAGTCTCTAGCATCAATAGTGCTCAAAATATAGCTGAACTTGAAAAATCACTATATATTCAGATCCGATTTTCCACGACCCCAGTAAGGGTGGACATAAAATCTTTTTATGAATCTTTATAGAATCGTAGCGTTAAGTTACGTGCTAAATTTCAGCATTCTAGCTTTAAAACTGTAGAATTTACAGTTTTCCCGATATGCCACGCCCCCAATGGGCGTAGATATATCCGACATATCTTTCTGAACTTGGGTGGTCAACGCAAGTATAAATTCCAAATTTCAACTCTCCAGCTCTTCCACTAATTTGATTTCTTGACTATGGGCGCAAGCGTTTTCCGATTTGCCACGCCCCTAGTGGGTGTATCGGGAAAATCTTGACACTTTATAATTCGAGGGTATACACGAGTATATGTTCCAAATTTCAAGTCTCTAGCTTCAATAGCGTAGAAAAGTATTGCATTCATACGGACAGACAAATCTCCTAGTCAGACACCCCCAACTAGAGCTTTCTTACTTATACATTATACTTATACATTAAGTATAACACAATACAAGAGTTTCGCAAGCGTTTCGCACATGGGCTGATAAATGCATATACATATGCATATGTAAGCAAGCGAATGTAAGTGTAAGTAACCTGTACATCGTCACAACAAATTCAAATTCAATGATTGTGCGCTGCTGTTCGTGCCTACATACATACATACATACATGATGGGCGCTATTGTCAATTTTTGTGTGGAATAATTTTGTTCTGAATGACGAGTCTATGTGTAATTAAAAAGGAAAATAACATAACTGACCTGGGCTATACGAAAAATGATCATTTTAGCAGATAAATTGATTGCAGAACTTCAACATTAAATCGAATTACTTATATTACTTACTATTTTTTTTAAATGCCGTTTGTCGTCTCAACAATTCTTATTAAGCTTATTTATATAGGTGGCACAGGCATATGAATTTTGCAGCTGGGCGTTACAAATTTTGTTGCCAATTTGCCACGCCCCCAGTAAGCGTAGACATATCATATTTGGCAAGTTCCTAGAAGGAGTCGAGGATAACGTAACTGTAAAGTTTGCATACTTACACTCCAAAAATGTGAAAGTTACAGGGTATTTTTTGGATATACCACGCCCCCAAAGGGGCGTAAGATTTATTTTTGGGGAATCAATAGAGGAGGCCTCCAGTAACACAAACATCCAATTTTGAAGCGTCTAGCTCTAAAACTGTAGGGAGCTATAAGGTTTTGCGATTTGACACGCCCCCTGAAGGGGGGTGGGGGGCTTAACCGAGTATATATATCAAATTTCAAGTCTCTAGCATCAATAGTGCTCAAAATATAGCTGAATTTGAAAAATCGCTCTATATTCAGATCCGATTTTCCACGCTCCCAGTGGGCGTGGACATAAAATCTTTTTATCAATCTTTATAGAATCGAAGCATTAAAATACGTGCCAAATTTCAGCATTCTAGCTTTAAAACTGTAGAAGTTACAGTTTTCCCGATTTGCCACGCTCCCAATGGGCGTAGATATATCCGCCATATCTTTTTGAACTTGGGTGGTCAACGCAAGTATACATTCCAAATTTCAACTCTCTAGCTCTTCAACTAATATGATTTCTTAACTATGGGCTCAACCATTTTCCGATTTGCCACGACTCTAGTGGGCGTATCGGGAAAATCTTGACACTTTATATACACGAGTATATGTTCCAAATTTCAAGTCTCTAGCTTCAAAATCGTAGAAAAATATTGCATTCATACGGACAGACGGACAGACGGCCAGACGGTCAGACGGACGGACAGCAAGACGGACATTGCACAAAACCAATATACTATTTTCCCTTTGGGAAACTAGTATAAAAATAATCCATTAATAAACTCAAAAGTATTTCAACCAGCACCACAAAGGAACGAACTCCACACTAAACCGGACGAAAAACAAATAAGAACGTTGCATGAGGTCAAAACCTAATGCGTGATACTAGTTTCCCATAGGAGCATCTGGTATATTCAATTTAATAATATATCTCAAATTTTGCATTTATGTAGATTCATGTGAATTTTATGCAATTTAAATTTTTGATACATTTTGGATACCGGCTTTTTTAACTAATTACCTACCCCCTCATATACTGCCAATTGAAGGTCTGTTGCAAATATAACTATGTGAATGAGTTAGCATTTTATAAAATGTAAAAAATTCAATAGAATCATATGCCGAAAGTTTCATCAAATTCCGTTAAGTCAGTCCCGATTTATTAAACAAAATTTTAGCCAATAAACAGACGCACGTGGCAAGCAGCGACGCGCAGCAAAACACATTTACACATACACATACTTTGAAACGTGCAAGCGCGTCTGCTTATGCATGTGCACAGCCGCTTCTGTGCGTTTTCAGCCGCTTTTGGTATGTACACATACACATACGTTCATATGCGCGCATTTCAGCATATTCTAAGAATCACAATTGCGATTGATCTGCTTCTTTAGTTTTGTATTTGTAACACATCGCCCTTGTAGTACTACTTTTCGTTTTGCCAACAATCAACGCAATACTGGTGTGGCGTAGTGGGTAGACGCAAAGTGCGTAAACGAAAGGTCCCGAGTTCGAAACTCAGTGACAACAGCGTAACTTTTTTAATTTTTTTTAAATTTATAAACATGAGGTGGTTGTGCTAGTTGAGATGATGTGCTTTAATGTTACATATGTAGTAAATAGATGCAGGTTCGAGTGCGGTAATGTTTGTTTTTCTTTTCTTTTTTATACCCTGAGCCCATTGAAAATGGGAAATCAGGGTATAATTGTTTTGTTAAATGTCTGTAACAGACAGAAGGAGGCTTGTCAGACCATACAAAGTATATATTTTCTTGATCAGGGCGACGAGCTGAGTCGATTTAGCCCTGTCCCTTTGTCTGTCTGTCCGTCTGTCCGTCCGTCCGTTCGTCATTCATTCTAGCATATTCTTTAACCAAAATTGTTATTGAGTTGTGTTTGCATTTTCAGCCGCTTCTTTAGTTTTGTATTTGTCAAATATCGCCATACGCCATACGCATACATTCAAACCGACCAACGATTTTGTATGTACACATACACATACATTCATATGCGCGCATTTCAGCATTTTCTAAGAATCACAATTACGATTGATTTATGTTTATATTGTGTTTGCATTAACAGTAGCTTCTATAGTTTTGTATTTGTCAAAAGTAGCGCTTGTAGTGAACTAGAGTCGGATTTGCCAACAGGCAATGCAAAACGGATGTGGCTCAACAGGTAGATACAAAGCGCGTAAGCAAAATGGTCTCAGTTCGTGACGCGGCGGCGATGGCATAAAAATAGTTTTTTTTCCCTTAATAAATAGGAAGGGGCTTGTTAGTTGAGATGGTGTGCTTAAACGATACATATGTAGTAGATGTAGGTTCAAATCCAGCGGCAGCGACTTTGGTTTTTCTCTTTATTTTGTTTGTTTAACTATATATTTAATTATATAATTATTTTTGATTGACAAAAATCTCCTAGTCAGACACCCCCGACTAGAGCTTTCTTACATATACATTATACTTATACATTAAGTATAACATAATGCAATACTGGGCGTTACAAACTTTGTTGCCAATTTGCCAAGCCCCCAGTAGGCGTAGACATATCATATTTGGCAAGATCTTAGTAGGAGTCGAGGGTACGTTACTGTAAAATTTGGATGCTTACACTCCAAAAATGTGAATGTTACAGATCATTTTTCAATATACCACACCCCCAAAAGGGCGTTAGATTTATTTTTGGGTAATCGCTAGGGGAGGCCTCCAATAACACAAACATTTAATTTTGAAGCGTCTAGCTCTAAAACTGTAGGAGCTATAAGTTTTTGGGATTTGGCACGCCCATTGAAGGCGTAGGTATGTCCGCCATATCTTTTTTATCTTGGGTTGCTTATCCGAGTATAACAAATTTCAAGTCTCTAGCATCAATAGTGCTCAAAATATAGCTGAACTTGAAAAATCACTATATATTCAGATCCGATTTTCCACGACCCCAGTAAGGGTGGACATAAAATCTTTTTATGAATCTTTATAGAATCGTAGCGTTAAGTTACGTGCTAAATTTCAGCATTCTAGCTTTAAAACTGTAGAATTTACAGTTTTCCCGATATGCCACGCCCCCAATGGGCGTAGATATATCCGACATATCTTTCTGAACTTGGGTGGTCAACGCAAGTATACATTCCAAATTTCAACTCTCCAGCTCTTCCACTAATTTGATTTCTTGACTATGGGCGCAAGCGTTTTCCGATTTGCCACGCCCCTAGTGGGTGTATCGGGAAAATCTTGACACTTTATAATTCGAGGGTATACACGAGTATATGTTCCAAATTTCAAGTCTCTAGCTTCAATAGCGTAGAAAAGTATTGCATTCATACGGACAGACAAATCTCCTAGTCAGACACCCCCAACTAGAGCTTTCTTACTTATACATTATACTTATACATTAAGTATAACACAATACAAGAGTTTCGCAAGCGTTTCGCACATGGGCTGATAAATGCATATACATATGCATATGTAAGCAAGCGAATGTAAGTGTAAGTAACCTGTACATCGTCACAACAAATTCAAATTCAATGATTGTGCGCTGCTGTTCGTGCCTACATACATACATACATACATGATGGGCGCTATTGTCAATTTTTGTGTGGAATAATTTTGTTCTGAATGACGAGTCTATGTGTAATTAAAAAGGAAAATAACATAACTGACCTGGGCTATACGAAAAATGATCATTTTAGCAGATAAATTGATTGCAGAACTTCAACATTAAATCGAATTACTTATATTACTTACTATTTTTTTGAAATGCCGTTTGTCGTCTCAACAATTCTTATTAAGCTTATTTATATAGGTGGCACAGGCATATGAATTTTGCAGCTGGGCGTTACAAATTTTGTTGCCAATTTGCCACGCCCCCAGTAAGCGTAGACATATCATATTTGGCAAGTTCCTAGAAGGAGTCGAGGATAACGTAACTGTAAAGTTTGCATACTTACACTCCAAAAATGTGAAAGTTACAGGGTATTTTTTGGATATACCACGCCCCCAAAGGGGCGTAAGATTTATTTTTGGGGAATCAATAGAGGAGGCCTCCAGTAACACAAACATCCAATTTTGAAGCGTCTAGCTCTAAAACTGTAGGGAGCTATAAGGTTTTGCGATTTGACACGCCCCCTGAAGGGGGGGGGGCTTAACCGAGTATATATATCAAATTTCAAGTCTCTAGCATCAATAGTGCTCAAAATATAGCTGAATTTGAAAAATCGCTCTATATTCAGATCCGATTTTCCACGCTCCCAGTGGGCGTGGACATAAAATCTTTTTATCAATCTTTATAGAATCGAAGCATTAAAATACGTGCCAAATTTCAGCATTCTAGCTTTAAAACTGTAGAAGTTACAGTTTTCCCGATTTGCCACGCTCCCAATGGGCGTAGATATATCCGCCATATCTTTTTGAACTTGGGTGGTCAACGCAAGTATACATTCCAAATTTCAACTCTCTAGCTCTTCAACTAATATGATTTCTTAACTATGGGCTCAACCATTTTCCGATTTGCCACGACTCTAGTGGGCGTATCGGGAAAATCTTGACACTTTATATACACGAGTATATGTTCCAAATTTCAAGTCTCTAGCTTCAAAATCGTAGAAAAATATTGCATTCATACGGACAGACGGACAGACGGCCAGACGGTCAGACGGACGGACAGCAAGACGGACATTGCACAAAACCAATATACTATTTTCCCTTTGGGAAACTAGTATAAAAATAATCCATTAATAAACTCAAAAGTATTTCAACCAGCACCACAAAGGAAGGAACTCCACACTAAACCGGACGAAAAACAAATAAGAACATTGCATGAGGTCAAAACCTAATGCGTGATACTAGTTTCCCATAGGAGCATCTGGTATATTCAATTTAATAATATATCTCAAATTTTGCATTTATGTAGATTCATGTGAATTTTATGCAATTTAAATTTTTGATACATTTTGGATACCGGCTTTTTTAACTAATTACCTACCCCCTCATATACTGCCAATTGAAGGTCTGTTGCAAATATAACTATGTGAATGAGTTAGCATTTTATAAAATGTAAAAAATTCAATAGAATCATATGCCGAAAGTTTCATCAAATTCCGTTAAGTCAGTCCCGATTTATTAAACAAAATTTTAGCCAATAAACAGACGCACGTGGCAAGCAGCGACGCGCAGCAAAACACATTTACACATACACATACTTTGAAACGTGCAAGCGCGTCTGCTTATGCATGTGCACAGCCGCTTCTGTGCGTTTTCAGCCGCTTTTGGTATGTACAGCATATTCTAAGAATCACAATTGCGATTGATCTGCTTCTTTAGTTTTGTATTTGTAACACATCGCCCTTGTAGTACTACTTTGCGTTTTGCCAACAAGCAACGCAATACTGGTGTGGCGTAGTGGGTAGACGCAAAGTGCGTAAACGAAAGGTCCCGAGTTCGAAACTCAGTGACAACAGCGTAACTTTTTTAATTTTTTTTAAATTTATAAACATGAGGTGGTTGTGCTAGTTGAGATGATGTGCTTTAATGTTACATATGTAGTAAATAGATGCAGGTTCGAGTGCGGTAATGTTTGTTTTTCTTTTCTTTTTTATACCCTGAGCCCATTGAAAATGGGAAATCAGGGTATAATTGTTTTGTTAAATGTATGTAACAGACAGAAGGAGGCTTGTCAGACCCTACAAAGTATATATTTTCTTGATCAGGGCGACGAGCTGAGTCGATTTAGCCCTGTCCCTTTGTCTGTCTGTTCGTCTGTCCGTCCGTCCGTCCGTCCGTCCGTCCGTCTGTCCGTCTGTCCGTATGTTTGAACGCGTCGATCTCAGAACGTAGACGAGCTAGACAGCTGAAATTTTTTTTGTAGGTCCGTGTATAGCACGCGCAGGTCAAGTTTGCTTCGTATGAAAGATAACTATTTTTGTTGTAATGTTATCGATTTTAATGCTTATCGAAAATAAGTTTTTATGGTGTAGTTTGTACATTGTTTGAGCTAGAGAATTCAAATTTGCTATGTAGGTGCGTGTAATGAATACGGAGATTACGTAATCTTTAGATTTTGGATGCTACGCCCCATTCGCCCCCAAAAGTCCCCTATTTGTAAAAAGCGTAAATCAAATACTAGAGACTTGTGCTTTGGCAAATACGCACATATAAATGCCATTAATAAGTTGTGAAAGTTTTATGCAGTTAGTCAATCGCTAAGGAAAGTTATTAAGCAATTAAGTCGCTGCGTCGACTGCGCAGTTGGCAGAGCGCGCGCCTATGCGTGCGTACATATGTATGTATGCGTGTGTATATGTTGTTTTTATGCATGCTTAAAAAGAGCATAGAATGATATGATATTTGGCTCACAGGGCTCAGGGTATCTCCTAGTCTCGACTAGAGCACTCTTACTTGTTTTTTTTTAATTTGATTATTTATTTAACTATTTATTTATTTTTGATTTACATACATTTTAGTTGAATAAAATTTCAAAATTATAATTTAATTTTGCAAAATTTAAAAATTTATATGCAAGCTATATTTTAGTATGTTTCATATAATAATATATATACCAGACAACTAATACACTAAATGTACACATAGTGACACTTTGTTGCTATGTACATATACAAGACGCGATCAAGTAAACATAATAACACTTGAGACGAACGGCCAATTATATATATGAACCGCCTATATACAAGAGGCGTGAGAATAGGCGCGTCAGCACTTGACCGCCTTGCAAGCCAACGACCGCCACTTGCATACTTTTATATGCTCACATATATATATATATATATATATATATATATATGCTCACGAGCAGAGGCTCATATAGCAAAACTAATGTATATGCCCTTTGCATAAACATACACACATACTACGCTCTCTCGCTCTGCTGCCTTCCGCGGCAGAGATATATAATAAGAAATATATGTACTTTAGCTTAAGACTTAATTTGATTTCATTTTTATATTCATTCAATAAATGACTTCCAAAAGAACCACAAGGCATTTTCTACATGGCGACCGTGACCCCTTGTCACACGTGACACTTCACGAACGGTGTGATTTGTGAAAATTTGCAAAAGTGATTGGAATAAAAAATAAAAGGCGTCACAGGGCTGTTGACCTGTTTCCTGCCCCAATCGGAATCGATCTCATATAGCATAATGCGGCACCTACGCGCCTTTGGCATAACAATGTGAAGTGCATAAAAAAAGAAGAAACATAACACATTTTTCCGTGTTAGCTGTGCAAGAAAAATAGCCGCTAGCAAAAGATTTACTGCACCCTCTGCCCGCTGAGGAGAAATGCAAGCACAAGCTGAAGCGCTTGGTGCAGCACCCCAACTCCTACTTCATGGATGTCAAGTGCCCCGGATGCTACAGAATCACAACTGTGTTCAGTCATGACCAAGGCGTTGTGGTCTGTGCTGGTTGCGCCACCATTCTGTGCCAGCCAACTGGAGGACGTGCCCAGCTGACAGAAGGCTGCTCGTTCCATAGGAAGCCACAATAAAAATGGGGACGCTTCTTGATGAACCACAAATTATTAATTTTTTTAATAAACACTCTAAAAAGTAAAGAAACTACAGCAGAAGCGACTACAACGCTACATAGACCGGCAACGCTGTATAGAGCGTGTTCGGCGCAGCAGCTAATAATTGCTCTTAAATAAGCTTCTTTTAAGCCATCTGCTCTTTATCACATTCTCATTCGCTCATAGTGCAGTTAGGCACAAAAAGAAACTGTAACACACATACATATGTAAATTTATGCTGCTCGGTCACTTGCTTATCATTTTGTATTCTATTCTTTAAGTTCGAAATTCACCTTCAAGCGAGCAACACCTATCTCTATTGTAATTGCATTAACTTTGCCTACACGATCATCGCGGACTAGGGATTAAACTAATAAATAGTAAGCTAAATTAAATCGTGGTTTTATTATTTTGCCTTCGTAAATGATTGGAGCCAGAGTTGCCGAAAAAGCTCGGCAGCTTCCAACATTTTGGTGACCCCGACGTGATCTATACACTCCGTGGTGTTTCGTTTAGTGTATCAAGTTAGTACTCAACTTCGTCAAAGTACAACGGTGTGAATCATTAACATTTGTGCAAAATAGTGCATTCAAATTAATAAAACATCGCGTTGTACGACGAAACAGTGTAAAACATTAACATTTGTGCAAAATAGTGCATTCAAATTAACAATAAACTTCGTCGTACACGACAGTGCAAAGCGTTAAAATTTGTGCAAAATAGTGCATTCAAATTAATAACAAATCTCGTCGTGTAAAACATTTACATTTATGCTCAAGTTATATATTAATTTGTGTATATAATAGTGTATCGCATTGTGCGTACATTATTATGAGTTTTTCTTATTCCTCTTTAATCGTCTGTTTCGTTCGTCGCGTTTGGCGCCTGCTGTGCATATAGGGCCCGCTAAGCCGAAAAAGCTGTGTCAATCATAGAAGACACACATACAGACATATATAAAAGCTCAGATAAGCTTGCGGTCGCGCTTGCGTTCTGCTTATCTGTATCATATTCTTGTTCGTCGGTTGTTCGTCGCGGTTTTTGGCGCTTCTTTGTGCAGCGTTTGCATAGAAGGCCCGCTAATCCGAAAATAGCTGTGTCGATCACACACATACAAACACACGCAATTACAGTGAAAGAGTGAACCTGCATATTAGATCAGCTACACTCGAAGTGCATTAGAGAGTATATTAGCTTGTACATTCATTTTGTAACCAAACGTTTTTTCGTTAGTGAGAGGACACTCTGCGACTATAGCATTTGCATCGCCTGCGGTTTTGGAATTAAGGTGGAAGAGTTTTTCCACCGCAGTCAGCCGGGGTTTGTTAGAAAAGATCACGAAACGTTGGCCAGCGAAAGTAATCGCCGTGGAATACTTCTGTGTCGACGGGAGGAAGGCGACAGCCGCTCGAAGAAACAATAGCGGACACAGGAGAGGGCGGTGCACTCGGTGCGGACACGGCGGCAATTTGCCTGCTCAATTGAGCGGCACTCCGCTCATAAACTGTGTAGCAGTGGTCGAATTTGGCTTCAATGTCCTCAACTTCCTCAGTGCCTGCCCCCTGACTAAGCGCTTTGGAACACGCTACATATTGCAGCTCGGCTTTTTCCCACAGGACCTTGACTCGATCCCGTCGGATCTCTAAGGCCTGAAGCTGATCTGCAGGGGTCGAACCAGTCCCTCCGGAATGGTCTATGCAGGTGGCAAATTTAATGAGCCTGTCCGCAGCAGAAATGAACTCGGACAGCGACATTTTAGTCAACGGAATAATGGACTTTGGAGCGGATCGAGTTACCACCGGACTACGCTTGAGTGTGCGGGAAGTCTGCTGTTTCCCGGACGGAATGGGAGACGAAGAGGAACTGCGCTTGATAAAACGCGAAGGAGGTGCACTTAGTTGCGATCGGGTAGAACTATCCGACATGGAGACTAACTAGAAGTTAGCTGTCGGAAAGGTTTGCGTTAAGGACAGACGACTACTCGGGGAGTGATTACGTACTCGGAGAGCGAGTAAAGATGTTGACGAAACGGCAGGCTTTGACAACCGAACATGGCACAAATACAAATGAACCGCGTTTTGGAAGCGAAGAGAAGCAAAAAGACAAATAAGTAAAAACAATAATACAGAATATAAATAAATAAACTGAAAATAAAAACAAGTAAGAACGTTGCCTTAGGACGAAACCTAAAGAGTGATACTTGTTTCCCACAGGGGCATCTTGCATTTTAAATTTAATAATTTATCTAAAATTTTGCATTTATGTAGATTCATGTGAATTTTATGCAATTTCAATTTTTGCAAATATAACTATGTGAATGAATTAGCATTTTTATAAAATGTAAAAAATTCAATAGAATCATATGCTGAAAGCTTCATCAACTTCCGTTAAGTCAGTCGCAATCTATTAAACAAAACGTTTGGCCAATTATGACACGCACGCGTTAAGCAGTGACAGCAAAATATATTTACATTTACACGTATGTACATACATTGAAACGTGCAAGCGCGTTTGCTTATGCATGGTCACAAATAAATTCAGCGCCATTCATTCTAGCATATTCTTCAACCAAAATTGTTATTGAGTTGTGTTTGCATTTTCAGCTTCTTTAGTTTTGTATTTGTCAAATATCGCCGTTTATACGCATACATTAAAACCGACCACCGTTTTTGTATGCACACAGACGTTCATATGCGCGCATTTCAGCATTTTCTAAGAATCACAATTACGATTGATTTATGTTTATATTGTGTTTGCATTAACATCAGCTTCTACAGTTTTGTATTTGTCAAAAGTCGCCCTTGTAGTGAAGTAGTTTCGGATTTGCCAACAGGCAATGCAAAACTGATGTGGCGCAGCAGGTAGATGAAAAGCGTGTAAGCAAAAGGGTCTGCGTTCGAGACGCGGCAGTGACGGCTATATAAATAATCACGCCCCCAGTGGGCGTAGACATAATTTTATCAATCTTTATAGAATCGTAGCGTTAAGTTACTTGCCAAATTTCAGCATTCTAGCTTTAAAACTGTTGAATTTACAGTTTTCCCGATTTGCCACGCCCCCAATGGGCGTAGATATATCCGCCATATCTTTTTGAACTTGGGTGGTCACCGCAAGTATACATTCCAGATTTCAACTCTCTAGCTCTTCAACTAATATGATTTCTTGACTATGGGCGCAAGCATTTTCCGATTTGCCACGCCCCTAGTGGGCGTATCCGGAAAATCTTGACACTTTATAATTAGAGGGTATACACGAGTATATGTTCCCAATTTCAAGTCCCTAGCTTCAATAGCGTAGAAAAATATTGCATTCATACGGACAGATGGCCAGACGGAAAGACGGACGGACAGCAAGACGGAAATTTCACAAAACCAATATACTCTTTTTCCCTTTGGGAAACGAGTATAATAATACAAATATATATGTATGCCAGAATTTAAAACAAAAAAGAGAATGGAAGAAGAAAAACGAAAATATTGATGTATTAGATATATTTATATTTATTTATTTATTTTTTTATTTAAAAAGAAGTAAAAAAAACTGTTTATTATTTTAGCAATAATGTTTGAGCCGAAATTCTTAGAACGACGCGTCCAACTGGCGCCTGCTTGACAGAATGCCGTTGCACGTTGCTATTGCATAGCAATAATGTTACAAACCGAAAATGTGAGAACGACGCGTCTAACTGACGCCGACATTCTTTGTCTGCTGCGTAATTTCAGCAGCCTATAAAATAGCCTTTAACAAAATTGTCTTCAGTCTTAAGCTATTGTTCAATAAAGAAAGTTGTCATAATCTAACTTTGACTTCGTCTTTTAATTTACATTAGCGTTGCTGTTAGCATATGTCGCGGCATTTATTCGACTTCTAACAAATATCTAATTGGCGCAGCCGGTAGGATGACAAAAAATTGTGGACCATCTGATGCAATAACTAAGTCATTAATTCTTTTTGTCCCGTTTACTGCCATTCGCTAAATAACTAACGTAAAGGCAACCAACGCGACGGTCAATATCGCGTCAAGTTTTAAAAAACATAAAACCTCGACAGTGACGTGTAAACCGAAATTCGCAAATTGCCAAAGCCGCAGATTGTGATTGTGTAAATAAAAATAATAAAATAACAACTTGAAAATAATTCAAGAAGACGCGATAGAATTCGAAGAGAACATAATTCCAAAAGATTCTGGTTATCTCAAAAACATTCGAAAGTGCTATCTGTGCAACAAACTGAACAATCAATAAATTAAGTGAATACAAATTAAGTGATTGTGTAAATAAAAATAATAAAATAACAACTTGAAAATAATTCAAGAAGACGCGATAGAATTCGAAGAGAACACAATTCCAGAAGATTCTGGTTATCTCAAAAACATTCGAAAGTGCTAGCTGTGCAACAAACTGAACAATCAATAAATTAAGTGAATACAAATTAAGTGAATATACTTAAACAAAAAATTATTTGAACAATCAATAAACTAAGTGAATATAATTAAACAAAAAGAAATTTACATTAAAAAGCAAACTGAAATAAAAAATATAAAATAAAAAATATATACTTTAAATTGTAACAAATTAAATAATCAAAATGGAAGGAGACGCAACAGCACCCCTTTCCGATGCCAACATGACACAAGTGATCAACCAGCCTAAAAATATTGAGAAGTTCACTGGAGATAAGAACAGTCTATACACGTTCGTTAGCCGGATCGACTACATATTGACACTCTACACCACCAATGATGCGAGGCAGAGGTCAATACTTTTTGGACTTGTGGAAAGCTGCATCAGCAGTGAAGTTATGCTATCTCTTGGCATAAACAATTTGACAACTTGGACGGATCTTCGAAAACAACTAATTTTAAACTACAAGACGCAAACCCAGAACCACGTCTTATTGGAGGAATTCAGAAACACCCATTCAAAGGCAACGTGAAAGCTTTTTCTGGAAGAAGCAGAACATCGTAGGCAGACATTGGCGAGTAAGTTAGAACTAGAAAATAATTTAGACGAAAAGATTGTATGCGAGGTTAATTAAAACCTGTATTAAAAACTTAATCCAAAAACTACCAACACACATTTGCATTCGGATAATAAATTTCCGATTTAAGATCTTTAATAAAAATATTACAAGAAAAAAACCTTTATGATGAACCCTGTCTAATTCCAAATCAAAACAAAGTAAAACAATATTCAAAAGTTTCCCACATTTCTTCAACCAAACCATTCCTATGTCCCATATCGACCCTATTTTCAACAACCATATCTTCCACCAACACCTAATTATACTAACCATAACAATATTTCACCTAATCATTATTCACCTCGACCAATACAACCAACCAAAAAACAAAAAGTAATAAATAAAATCAACAGTAACCGACAAGAATATGAAGTCGATACCAGATATCGAAAAGGACCGTTACAAAAGGGCAAACTAGAAAATCCCTTTAAAGCCAATAAAAATGTTGAAAAGTTAGATCCAGATCATTACCAAATAACTAACAGAAATAAAATTACACGTTACTATAAAACACAATTTAAAAAACGAAAGAAAATAAATCAAGTCAAAATAATTACATAATACTCATGATATTAACATCCTATATCCCAATTTTAATCCACTAATATTATTCAAACTATGGCATACCATCGATAATAATGGCTACAAACACATAAATAGTTAAGAATGAATTGAATAATGTTGTATTCAAAATATTAATAAGCTCATATATAAAACAACCACAATTAATAAGTGTATTAGAAACCAAATCATATCAAAATCACCAAAACTACCTTAGGTATCTTCTTGAGTCGCTGGCTTATAAAATAGCCTTTAACAAAATTGTCTTCAGTCTTAAGCTATTGTTCAATAAAGCAAGTTGTCATAATCTAACTTTGACTTCGTCTTTTAATTTACATTAGCGTTGCTGTTAGCATATGTCGCGGCATTTATTCGATTTATAACATATATCTAATTATATATATATAATTAGATATATGTTATAAGTCGAATATATATATATGGAGTTAGAGCTTATGCTATTAACAGCGCTGTTAATAACATAGTATGGGGATGTGGTGGGAGAAGCAGTTCTGTTTAATGGAATCTGACATAAACAATCTCATTAAATAAAATACGCATACATTAAAACCGACCACCGTTTTTGTATGCACACAGACGTTCATATGCGCGCATTTCAGCATTTTCTAAGAATCACAATTACGATTGATTTATGTTTATATTGTGTTTGCATTAACATCAGCTTCTACAGTTTTGTATTTGTCAAAAGTCGCCCTTGTAGTGAACTAGTTTCGGATTTGCCAACAGGCAATGCAAAACTGATGTGGCGCAGCAGGTAGATGAAAAGCGTGTAAGCAAAAGGGTCCGCGTTCGAGACGCGGCGGTGACGGCTATATAAATAATCACGCCCCCAGTGGGCGTAGACATAAAATCTTTTTATCAATCTTTATAGAATCGTAGCGTTAAGTTACTTGCCAAATTTCAGCATTCTAGCTTTAAAACTGTAGAATTTACAGTTTTCCCGATTTGCCACGCCCCCAATGGGCGTAGATATATCCGCCATATCTTTTTGAACTTGGGTGGTCACCGCAAGTATACATTCCAAATTTCAACTCTCTAGCTCTTCAACTAATATGATTTCTTGACTATGGGCGCAAGCATTTTCCGATTTGCCACGCCCCTAGTGGGCGTATCCGGAAAATCTTGACACTTTATAATTAGACGGTATACACGAGTATATGTTCCCAATTTCAAGTCTCTAGCTTCAATAGCGTAGAAAAATATTGCATTCATACGGACAGATGGCCAGACGGACAGACGGACGGACAGCAAGACGGAAATTTCACAAAACCAATATACTCTTTTTCCCTTTGGGAAACGAGTATAATAATACAAATATATATGTATGCCAGAATTTAAAACAAAAAAGAGAATGGAAGAAGAAAAACGAAAATATTGATGTATTAGATATATTTATATTTATTTATTTATTTTTTTATTTAAAAAGAAGTAAAAAAAACTGTTTATTATTTTTTATTATTTTTATTTATATTTATATTTATTTATTTTTTTTTTTATTTAAAAAGAAGTAAAAAAAAACTGTTTATTATTTTTTATTATTTTTATTTGTTCTTAGAGTGTATTTGCTGGAGCAATGTCGTTACAAAAATAAGCTTTTCACCCCTGAATTGAGTGTCAAAACAATTATTGATAGTTTGTGACGTGCAAGCACGATCGCTAACGCTTGGAACCAAAAACAAACGAGCTTATTAATTCTGCGCTTAATTTTTTTTGTAATGTGCTCTTATGTGTTCGGATAATATTGTGAATGTGTTGATATGTGCTGTGCACGTGGATATATACAAGTTTGACAACTGCATGTGTATTAATTGTTTTGTTGTTGGCTGCGTATGTGCATATGTACATACGAGCAGCCGATAGCACAAACAGCTGACACAATTAGCACATAAATCAACACAACGCTCAAACGAACTTAACGCGAAGGAAGCTTCCAGAAAACGAATTTAAAAACTGAAGTTAAATATGTAAATAAAACACAGAGGATACTGTCGTTTTATTTATTAACTTTAGTTGTAGAATGGCATATGTACATATGTACATATGTATGGATATACGTATGGAGTAGGAGTGATAATATAGGTGCTATAAATCACACACAAACATAAAGACATGGCGCCGGCCAGACAAAATGCCGTTGCATTTTGCTATTGCATAGCAATAATGTTGCGAGCCGAAATTCTTAGAACGACGCGTCCAACTGGCGCCTGCTTGACAGAATGCCGTTGCACGTTGCTATTGCATAGCAATAATGTTACAAACCGAAAATGTGAGAACGACGCGTCTAACTGACGCCGACATTCTTTGTCTGCTGCGTAATTTCAGCAGCCTATAAAATAGCCTTTAACAAAATTGTCTTCAGTCTTAAGCTATTGTTCAATAAAGAAAGTTGTCATAATCTAACTTTGACTTCGTCTTTTAATTTACATTAGCGTTGCTGTTAGCATATGTCGCGGCATTTATTCGACTTCTAACAAATATCTAATTGGCGCAGCCGGTAGGATGACAAAAAATTGTGGACCATCTGATGCAATAACTAAGTCATTAATTCTTTTTGTCCCGTTTACTGCCATTCGCTAAATAACTAACGTAAAGGCAACCAACGCGACGGTCAATATCGCGTCAAGTTTTAAACAAGTAAGAAAACTCTAGTCGGAGGTGCCCGACTAGGAGATACCCTGAGCCCCGTCCGATTTGCATTGTTTAATACGCTATATAGTTTGCATATAACATTAAATTTTCCAAAATTAAATTATAATTTTGAAATTTTATTCAACTAGAATGTATGTAAATTAAAAATAAATTTTTAATTAAATAAATAAACAAATCAACAAAAAAGAAGAAGAAAAACAAGCATCACCGCACCTGGATTAAAACCTGCATCTATTTACTACATATGTAACGTTAAAGCTCGTCATCTCAACTAGCAAGACCACCTCATGTTTATAGATTAAAAAAAATTAAAAAACTTACACTGATGTTACTGAGTTTCGAACCCGGGACCTTTCGTTTACGCGCTTTGCGTCTACATACTACGCCACACCAGTATTGTGTTGCTTGTTGGCAAAACGCAAACTAGTACTACAAGGCGATATGTGACAAATACAAAACTAAAGAAGCAGATCAATCGCAATTGTAATTCTTAGAATATGCTGAAATGTGCGCATATGAACATATGAGTATGTGTACATACAAAAACGGTGATCGTATGAATGTATGCGTGTAAAGGGCGATATATGACAAATACAAAACTACAGAAGCGGCTGAAAATGCAAAACAGAATTCAAACACAGATTTGGTTGAAGAATATGCTGGAATGAATGGCCTTGAATGCATTGCGCTTGCACGTTTCAATGTATGTGTATCTGTATATGTTTTTCGCTGCGCGTCGCTGCTTGCCACGTACGTGTGATAATTGCCCAAACGTTTTGTTTAATAAATCGGGACTGACTTAAGGGCATTTGATAAAACTTTCAGCATATGATTTTATTGCATTTTTTACATTTTATAAAAATGCTAATTTATTCACATGGTTATATTTGCAACACTCTCCATGAGGGACAAAGGTGCGGAGGGGGGGGGGGGTGTTAATTAATAAAAAGAGCCGGTATCCAAAAAATAAAAAAATAGAAATTGGATAAAATTCACATGAATCTATATGCTAAATTTGAGGGGTCTAGATCTAAAGCTATGGGAGATATAATTTTATAACCTATTTTCGATAAGGTTTAAAATCGATAACAAAACAACAAAAATAGATATCGTTTTTTAGTAACAAACTTGACCTGCGCGTGCTATCCACGGACCCAACAAAAAAAATTGAAGTCTCTAGCTTGTCTAGATGCTTCAATCGACGCGTTCAAGCATACGGACGGACGGACAGACGGACAGACGGACAGACAGACAGACGGACAGGGCTAAATCGACTCAGCTCGTCGCCCTGATCAAGAATATATATACTTTGTGGGGTCTGACAGGCCTCCTTCTGCCTGTTACATACATTTAACAAAAACATTATACCCTGATTTCCCATTTTCAATGGGCTCAGGGTATAAATATTAGAATCATTAAAAATATTGGAATCATTAAAAATATTAGAATCATTAGGAGTAGCGCTACTCCAGCTGGTGATCCGAATAGAACAAGAAAAGAACAAGTATGAAAGCTCTAGTCGGGTTGTCCACTAGGGATACCCTAAACTCCATCTGATCTGTATTTTTTAATATACTACACAGCTTGCATACTGCGATTGTGTTCCCCTGGGCATTACACAACTTATCTCTAGTAAGAACCGCCCAAATGTGATAATTTCAATTAAATCTTTCAATAAATTATTATTAAAACAAGTAAGAAAACTCTAGTCGGAGGTGCCCGACTAGGAGATACCCTGAGCCCCGTCCGATTTGCATTGTTTAATACGCTATATAGTTTGCATATAACATTAAATTTTCCAAAATTAAATTATAATTTTGAAATTTTATTCAACTAGAATGTATGTAAATTAAAAATAAATTTTTAATTAAATAAATAAACAAATCAACAAAAAAGAAGAAGAAAAACAAGCATCACCGCACCTGGATTAAAACCTGCATCTATTTACTACATATGTAACGTTAAAGCTCGTCATCTCAACTAGCAAGACCACCTCATGTTTATAGATTAAAAAAAATTAAAAAACTTACACTTATGTTACTGAGTTTCGAACCCGGGACCTTTCGTTTACGCGCTTTGCGTCTACCCACTACGCCACACCAGTATTGTGTTGCTTGTTGGCAAAACGCAAACTAGTACTACAAGGCGATATGTGACAAATACAAAACTAAAGCAGATCAATCGCAATTGTAATTCTTAGAATATGCTGAAATGCGCGCATATGAACATATGAGTATGTGTACATACAAAAACGGTGATCGTATGAATGTATGCGTGTAAAGGGCGATATATGACAAATACAAAACTACAGAAGCGGCTGAAAATGCAAAACAGAATTCAAACACAGATTTGGTTGAAGAATATGCTGGAATGAATGGCCTTGAATGTATTGCGCTTGCACGTTTCAATGTATGTGTATCTGTATATGTTTTTCGCTGCGCGTCGCTGCTTGCCACGTGCGTGTGATAATTGCCCAAACGTTTTGTTTAATAAATCGGGACTGACTTAACGGAATTTGATAAAACTTTCAGCATATGATTTTATTGCATTTTTTACATTTTATAAAAATGCTAATTTATTCACATGGTTATATTTGCAACAGACTCTCCATGAGGGACAAAGGTGTGGAGGGGGGGGGGGGGGGTTAATTAATAAAAAGAGCCGGTATCCAAAAAATAAAAAAATAGAAATTGGATAAAATTCACATGAATCTATATGCTAAATTTGAGGGGTCTAGATCTAAAGCTATGGGAGATATAATTTTATAACCTATTTTCGATAAGGTTTAAAATCGATAACAAAACAACAAAAATAGATATCGTTTTTTAGTAACAAACTTGACCTGCGCGTGCTATCCACGGACCCAACAAAAAAAATTGAAGTCTCTAGCTTGTCTAGATGCTTCAATCGACGCGTTCAAACATACGGACGGACGGACAGACGGACAGACGGACAGACAGACAGACGGACAGGGCTAAATCGACTCAGCTCGTCGCCCTGATCAAGAATATATATACTTTGTGGGGTCTGACAGGCCTCCTTCTGCCTGTTACATACATTTAACAAAAACATTATACCCTGATTTCCCATTTTCAATGGGCTCAGGGTATAAAAACATAAAACCTCGACAGTGACGTGTAAACCGAAATTCGCAAATTGCCAAAGCCGCAGATTGTGATTGTGTAAATAAAAATAATAAAATAACAACTTGAAAATAATTCAAGAAGACGCGATAGAATTCGAAGAGAACATAATTCCAAAAGATTCTGGTTATCTCAAAAACATTCGAAAGTGCTATCTGTGCAACAAACTGAACAATCAATAAATTAAGTGAATACAAATTAAGTGATTGTGTAAATAAAAATAATAAAATAACAACTTGAAAATAATTCAAGAAGACGCGATAGAATTCGAAGAGAACACAATTCCAGAAGATTCTGGTTATCTCAAAAACATTCGAAAGTGCTAGCTGTGCAACAAACTGAACAATCAATAAATTAAGTGAATACAAATTAAGTGAATATACTTAAACAAAAAATTATTTGAACAATCAATAAACTAAGTGAATATAATTAAACAAAAAGAAATTTACATTAAAAAGCAAACTGAAATAAAAAATATAAAATAAAAAATATATACTTTAAATTGTAACAAATTAAATAATCAAAATGGAAGGAGACGCAACAGCACCCCTTTCCGATGCCAACATGACACAAGTGATCAACCAGCCTAAAAATATTGAGAAGTTCACTGGAGATAAGAACAGTCTATACACGTTCGTTAGCCGGATCGACTACATATTGACACTCTACACCACCAATGATGCGAGGCAGAGGTCAATACTTTTTGGACTTGTGGAAAGCTGCATCAGCAGTGAAGTTATGCTACCTCTTGGCATAAACAATTTGACAACTTGGACGGATCTTCGAAAACAACTAATTTTAAACTACAAGACGCAAACCCAGAACCACGTCTTATTGGAGGAATTCAGAAACACCCATTCAAAGGCAACGTGAAAGCTTTTTCTGGAAGAAGCAGAACATCGTAGGCAGACATTGGCGAGTAAGTTAGAACTAGAAAATAATTTAGACGAAAAGATTGTATGCGAGGTTAATTAAAACCTGTATTAAAAACTTAATCCAAAAACTACCAACACACATTTGCATTCGGATAATAAATTTCCGATTTAAGATCTTTAATAAAAATATTACAAGAAAAAAACCTTTATGATGAACCCTGTCTAATTCCAAATCAAAACAAAATAAAACAATATTCAAAAGTTTCCCACATTTCTTCAACCAAACCATTCCTATGTCCCATATCGACCCTATTTTCAACAACCATATCTTCCACCAACACCTAATTATACTAACCATAACAATATTTCACCTAATCATTATTCACCTCGACCAATACAACCAACCGAAAAACAAAAAGTAATAAATAAAATCAACAGTAACCGACAAGAATACGAAGTCGATACCAGATATCGAAAAGGACCGTTACAAAAGGGCAAACTAGAAAATCCCTTTAAAGCCAATAAAAATGTTGAAAAGTTAGATCCAGATCATTACCAAATAACTAACAGAAATAAAATTACACGTTACTATAAAACACAATTTAAAAAACGAAAGAAAATAAATCAAGTCAAAATAATTACTTAATACTCATGATATTAACATCCTATATCCTAATTTTAATCCACTAATATTATTCAAACTATGGCATACCATACAACCACAATTAATAAGTGTATTAGAAACCAAATCATATCAAAATCACCAAAACTACCTTAGGTATCTTCTTGAGTCGCTGGCTTATAAAATAGCCTTTAACAAAATTGTCTTCAGTCTTAAGCTATTGTTCAATAAAGCAAGTTGTCATAATCTAACTTTGACTTCGTCTTTTAATTTACATTAGCGTTGCTGTTAGCATATGTCGCGGCATTTATTCGACTTATAACATATATCTAATTATATATATATAATTAGATATATGTTATAAGTCGAATATATATATATGGAGTTAGAGCTTATGCTATTAACAGCGCTGTTAATAACATAGTATGGGGATGTGGTGGGAGAAGCAGTTCTGTTTAATGGAATCTGACATAAACATTCTCATTAAATAAAAGAACATCGAAACAGTTTGACAAATCATTTGAGTGCCTTAATAAAAGTGCACCGATATCAAACTGTACTAAAATAAGGTATGTTTAAAACTTAATAAAATTCTACAACAGCGTTCGCGAAATTGTGAACATAAATAAAAATAGGTTATAACAATCGCATCTAATTAAAGCAAATGACGCGTTACTAAGACTAAGAAAAATCTTAAATATATATCGAAGCCTAAAATATATATTGGAGCCGTACTTTACATATATTCCATCCGAATGTACTTAACATGCCAGCTAGTTTTGATGAGTCAGTTTTAATGAAAACTACACAAGAGAGCGAGACAGATATTGATGATAAAGAATCCATCGAAAGAACTCCCAACATGGCTCAAACGGTAGAAGTTTTCTGAAAATAGGCTCATCATTGATGTCAGATAGTAAGGCTGAAAACCTACAGAGTTTTCTCGAATCACTAATTCTTGTCGATTCATTAAAGGGAACTCATGATCGAATCGCAATAAGTCTAAAAAAGACTAAATTAAAAGGTCATGCACCTAATGAGCAATGAGCAGACAATTGCTGACATTATCGCGCAATTGAAAAAGTCAGTAAAAGGAGAGTCAGAAGAAGTAATTTCTGTTAAACTCCTAAACTTGCAATAAAAGAGCAAAAGAGCCACTCAATATACCCAAGATGTAGAAAAATTAACTAAATCACTTGAATGAACTTACATCAACGTTGGCTAAGCCTAGATTCAGCAAACAAATATAGCACAACATTGGCCGAAAAGGCAATGACCTAAAACTGCTCAATTAATAGGGTTAAACTTATCATGCAGGCAAGCACATTCAGTAACATAAATGATGCAATCTCCAAATTTGTCAACAGTTGCACAGATGAAACAGGGCATTCTAACACTGTCACAGAGGAAACCTTCGTAATTACCATGGAAGAAGTAATTTTCAAAGCAATGTCTACCACAATAACAATAACTGAGGCCAATATAATAATAACAGTAATAGAGGAGGGTATGCGCGCCAAAACCAAAATAGAGGTAGAAACAACTATAATCAATCATATTGTAACAAAAATGTTCGAGTTGCCCAAAATACTTCGGGAAATTCCCAGACATATCCAGATACTCAGGGTTAAATAATAAAATAACTTTAGTCTCAAATATTTTAATTATAAAAACACATTCTGATGTCTTTCATCACATCCAAATGAATAGAATTATAGACATTCGAGGCATAGGAGAAGGAGTAATAAATAATAATAGTAGCCACAATTGAACTCCGACAGAATGTATTTACATTATTCCATACAAATTTCATCTACTTCATTCAGATTCCGTAATCTGGAATAATAGGATTAGATTTCGTAAAAAAATTGTATTGCCAATTAGAGTACAATAGTTCCGAGGAATGGTTTATAATTAAACCACAAAACCTAACGTATCCAATCTATGTTCCATTAAAATTTAGTTCTGGTACTAATTCAACACTTCTACCAGCAAGATCCCAAGTGATACACAAAATAGAACTGTCTTCAGCAGAAGAAAACATTTTAATTCCCAATCAGGAAATTAAGCCAGGTTTTTATGTTGCAAACACGATTGCAACAATGCGATTGCAATTATCCGGTATCAATTATTATTCGTTGCATTTTGAAATTATTGTAGACGTTTTATAAAAAACTTCGCCGAATATTCACGGCACATAACAATATTATGTAAAAAGAATGTCCCATTTGAATGGACAGCAGAATGTGAAAAAGCATTATAGTACCTAAAAACTAAGCTTATTCAACCCAATTTATTACAATATCCACATTTTAGCAAGGAATTTTGCACAATCACTGATGCAACCAAACAAGCATGTGGACCGGTACCCAGTACCATAATGGACTCAAACTCCCAGTTGTGTATGCATCAAGAGCATTCACTAAAGGTGAAAGCAATAAGAGTACTACAGAACAAGAACTAGCAACAATACATTCGGCAATAACACAATTTCGACCATATATGTCTATGATAAACCCAAGTTCAAAACAAGTAAGAAAACTCTAGTCGGATAATGAGTAAAAAGAGCCGGTATCCAAAAAATAGAAATTGCATAAAATTCACATTAATCTATATGCAAAAATCTAGGGGGTCTAGCTCTAAAGGTGTGGGAGATATAATTTTATAACCTATAACCGATAACAAAACAACAATAATAGATATCGTTTTTTGGTAACAAACTTGACCTGCGCGAGTTATATATGCATTTAAGGTAATCGATATAAGCATATTTTTAAGCGATTTGTCATCACTAAAAGACAAAGTCCATACCTAAATGTTGCATGTTTGGGATGATGAAAAAACCAGCAACATTATGAAATTAAAAATTACAAAGAAATATTTACTAAGCTGACGCCAGAATAGTCTAGCAACATGTTGAAACTAAAATTAAAAAGAAACAGCTATGACGCCAGAATAAGCAGCAACATTGTAACTTTGACTTTGAAATGAATAAAGACAGTTCTAATCTGACACTTAACTGGAGAGGTTGAGCCATGTTATATAATTTCAAAACAAAGAACTCAAAACAAAATTGGCGCAGCCGGTAGAATCCTTTTTTTTAAAAAAGGATTCTGTGATAAATTCGAACTAAAAATTAGTCGACAAATTTATAAATCGATCATTATAAAATGAAAAGTCAAACTAAAAATAAGTTGACAACTTTTATAAATCGAAAAAAGAGGTCAAACTACAAGTAAGTTGAAAACTTTTAAAAAGTACATCCAACGCTGGCAACCAGAAAACAAAAGAGAGCAGTATATTACGACAAAAGCAGGATGGCACAAGATAACCCACAAATGACACCGCAGCAATTATATGAGTAGTTGATCAACAAGGAGCGGCAACTAGAGGAGCTACATCAAGCTTACGTCACGCTCCAGGGAAACACCAATGCGGCTCAGAAGGAACGGTTGTTTCAAAACATCAATTATTTGGCAACGTTCACGGGAACAGGTGATATATCGATTAACTCGTTCTTCAGCAGCGTGGAGTACCTTCTCCAAGGAGTGGAGGACACTGAACTAAGACGAGAGGCCACTAGGACAATCTTCAACAAGACAATCCAAGGACAGGCGAAGGATGTAGTTATCAATATACCGGCACTAGACAACTGGGAGCTAATCAAGTCAACCCTAAAGCTGAGGTATCGACCGGACACGGAACCCCATCAAATTTACCGTAAAATTTATGAATTAAAAGTAGGCACAGTAAGCGAACTTGTAGCAGAACTACAAAATATTAAGTATAAAACGGACGAATTAAAAGATTACCATCAAAACGATCATTTTATAGATTTAAGTAACGTAGAAAGTTTACTAGTAAATGCAGCTAAAGAAATGACTCAAGGCACTTTACTTGATAAAATATACGAAGAAAGAAATTTAAATGAGATTCTAAAAATAATGATGTTACGTAGATACGAAAATAGTTGTATTAGATTTTAATATAAGAAAAGTAAACCCAATAGGTATATGTTACATTTTGCTTGCATACACACTTGTGTCTGAATTTGTTCTCATTAGTTTGTTTTGTGCACAGTATTCTTATTTGTGCGCGATTCTTATTAGTATTGCCGCTCTTTTTGTTGTTGTTTGTTTTTAGTGCTCTCAACACGTTCTTATCTCTTTTAGTTTTGCATTCTTTCGCTTTTTGTTTTTGTTTTTTTTCTCGCTTCAATTTTGTTTAACCCCAATTGCCAATATGACATGCTGTAAGAAATCATGTTCTTTTAGGCAGGTTGTTGACTCTGCACAAGCACAATTTGTTAATTGCTGGTTGTGTGAGAACTTGATGCACACTAAATGTGCTGGCCTCACTGGGCGTGACTATGACAAAATCATGTCCACTACCAAAATTGGTTGCGGTGGTTTACGTTGGTCTTGCCCGAGTTGCTTGGAAAAACAAATTAATTTTTCCAAGATGTATAATTCGGTGAGAGTTCAATTTTTAAAACTGTGCAATATTTCAAAACAGCTTTCTACTGATATAGAAGCTGGTGAAGAAATATTAAAACAGTATAATTTTGAAACTTCACACAATCTAATGGAGACTACAACATTATTGGTACCACCTTCTGTACCAATGTTGTCTCCAAATTCTTTAGCTCCTACTTCCCCTAATCCAGAATCTATTTCCAATCCACCTTCTGTAGACTTGTCAACACCACCTGGTGCTACTGGTACTTCTACTAAAACTGTCGAGCCTAATCAAAGTCCCACTATAAAAGTAAGAGCGTCCCCGGTTGTTGTTCAAACAGTGAATAACAATCTGTTAGCGACCTCTGAACCCACGGTGCCCACTTTATCAGTTGTGTCTCCTCGAAAGCAGGTTTTTTTATCCAGGCTTTCATCTGACACGACGTGCGAAGCAATATCAGCGTTTATCGCTAATAAGTCTTCAGCAAATGTTTTTATCTCGAAGTTTAATTTCGCAACACCACGTGAAATTGCTTCGTTTAAAATCAGTGTGCCGGTTGAGCACTTCACAACTATATGTGATGCCAAGTTTTGGCCACCGCATATAGTTGTACATGAATTCAAGCCTAAGAATCGAAACCGATTACCTCCCGTAACACTGAACCCTACTTCGGTACAATCTTCAGTTAGTATTGTATCAAAAAACTAAATAGTATAAATTCTTTACCGAATCTGTCTTTGGGATATCAAAACGTTCGAGGCCTAAATTCCAAACTTAATGGTTTATTTTTGAGCAGTTTCAGTTTTCAATATGATGTCATTGTGTTCACTGAAACGTGGCTTAGTCCTAAAATTTATAATAGTGAGATTCTATCTAATAACTTCACTATTTATAGATGTGATCGATTGATTCGCAGAGGAGGGGGTGTCTTAATAGCTGTTAAGGCCGATATTCTCTCCGAATCATTAAGTTTCAAAGCACTTCATGATGCTGAGATTATTGGGGTTAAAATAACTCTCCCATCTCTTTGCATATATGTCACTTGCTCATATGTTCCTCCCTCTTCTGATGTACAAGTGTATGCACAACATATAACTTGTATTAAAGAAATTTTTGAGCATGTAAATGATAATGACTTATTTATAGTGCTAGGTGACTTTAATATACCTAACACTACTTGGTCGTCAGCTCCCAATTTTAACTACCTTGTTCCGTCTACAGATCATTATCTTTTTGATGAACTGTTTAGTCTATCAATGTTTCAAATGAACTCTATTTTGAATCATTTGAATCGTTCACTTGATCTGGTTTTTATTAATGATGATTCTGTCATTAATGTTACCAGAACAACCCCTATCTGTATTCCTGAAGATTTGCATCATCCCACTTTAGATGTCATTTTTTCCATAAAGATGACACATATTTCTACTCCGATTCCTAAAATATACCGTCGCTTTTTTCATAAATGCAATTTTGTCTTGCTTAATGATTTAATTAATGCAACTGACTGGACGCTTTTATACGACTCAGTTGATATTAATTTGACAGCTAACATTTTCTATGAAACTTTAAGCTCTATCCTTGATGTCTGTGTTCCCTTGTATCTCTCAAGGCCTGCTTCTAATAAGCCCCCTGGTTTACTCAGACACTTTCCAATTTTAGAAATATTAAAACCAAATGTTTAAAGAATTTTAAAAAGTCTGGTTCGATTGTTGACTGGTCTAAATACTCAATAGCCAAGTCAAATTTTAATATTTTAAATCCTAGGTGTTATGAGAATTACCTTTTACGGTGCAAAAGGAAATTCGTTCGTTATCCCAAGCAATTTTATTCATTTGTAAACTCTAAGCGTAAATCTTCTAATTTACCTGCAATTTTTTTCTTTGGGGAGAAAAAATCTTGTAATGATCCAGATTCTGCTGATCTTTTTGCAAATTTTTTTCAATCCACTTATTCATCTAATGACTCCCACACCCCTTCGTACTCATTTGGAAGTCCTGCAACGAATATTATCAATGTTCCTAGTGTTGCCCTTGTTTCTATGGTTTCAGCCATTCGGACATTGAAATCATCTTTTTCTACTGCTGCTAATAATGTGTTATAAAGGAATGAAGTGCTTCGTTACAGTTACCTTTAATAAAACTATTCGATTTGTCCCTGGAGACTTCTGTTTTTCCATCTAGTTGGAAAGAATCATATAGACCTTCACTTTGGAACACTTGTTTTACGTAAGACACGGCCTTTCTCCAAGGTCGTGTAAAGTCTTTTGGTAATTTTTTGGTAATAACTTCTTTATCTGTGTTATTCATGTTATTAGTGTAAACTGTTATATTATCGTTATTGCCTTCTAATGCTAACTTATTAATAATTATAAATGTATTACTTTCTAAATCATCGATGAATTTTCGATGACTTCCAGTAAAGTTCGTGTTGTATAGGCGTTCTTCGCATGGTGCGTGAGTCTTGAATTCACCTGTCGGAGTGGGTCGTAGATTACTCCAGCCTCCGAATTGTGGGAGTAGGGACACCCTCTGTACATCTCCAGTTATTTGCATCTCGATGGTGCCGAACATCACGCTGTGCTAGCGGTCATCTCTCGTTGGGTACAGTTGCATGATGTAGTCGATAAGCCTGATGAATGTGCTCAATTCTATTGAAATCTTCTAACTAGACTAGATGCTTCAATTGACGCGTTCAAATATACGGACAGACGGACGAACGAACTGGCGGACGGACAGACAGACGGACAGACAGACGGACAAAACCATAATACCCTGATTTCCCAATTTCATTGGGCTCAGGGTATAAAAGACCTTCCGAAGTTCCAAGCTGCAAAGCTCCCGAAACCAAAGCTTCCTCACTTTTATGGAAATCCCAAAAAGTCGTATTTGTTCTTCAAGATATCCTTCAGCGTGATTCACAACGGGATGGATATCAGCGAAAAATCTAAGTTGATGTAACTAAAAATATGCATCAATGAAAATGCAACAGTGGTCATAAGCCATTTTAGAATTCCATTTGGAAACTACAATGCATTGAGGGACTAAAAACCTCCGCTAAAAATTAAAATTGTAGTCTGAAACCAGGCCAGAAAAACAGAACATGAAGCGTCACTTCATTACGCAGGCAAGCCCCGACATGGGAGGATTAGAAGAAGCTAAACAGTGAATAGAAATATTATTTAAAACTACTACAAATGCACAAGAAAATAAAATTCGAGAAGTAACAACAAAAACAAATATTGGTGAAGTAAAATGATCAATTAACAAGATCTATATACTACCAACTTCGCCAAAGGATCAACCATAAGAGCAAGAGGACATGGGAGATGGGGACGAGAGTGTAATTGCCATATCCATGACATCGACGTCAACATCGATTACCGCTGAAAATACATCAAAGTATATCAGCCTGAAGGATGTCCAGAAAACTTCTGTCGTAACTGAGACTGCAACAGAAACTAGAAATGTTATAATGATAATTCCCATAGTAATGCCCAGACTGCAACCCAAGCGCAGTTGCTGCGGCAACTGCACAGATAGCAGAGCGCGCAAGTTACCGTCCCGGCACCCCTAGACATGCCCCCCGCTAAACCACCACGCGTTGCCCAGTAAGAAACTTTGCAACTATGTTGCCGACGACGCAAAAGCGAGGCGCCAGTAGACCAACGGTTCGTCGTTTGAGAATTAGCAACATAGCCGACGACGAAGAAGCAAGGCGCCAGCAGACCAACGGTTCGTCGTCCAACATAGCCGACGACGCAAAACCGAGGCGCCAGCAGACCAACGGTTCGTCGTCCGATTGACACAAGCAATTCTCGGAATTCTGGCAGCAGCGACGCAG
The DNA here is from genome assembly GCA_035045185.1 of Drosophila meridiana. Classification (NCBI taxonomy): domain Eukaryota; kingdom Metazoa; phylum Arthropoda; class Insecta; order Diptera; family Drosophilidae; genus Drosophila; species Drosophila meridiana. The sequence goes on from JAWNPF010000134.1 coordinate 147,561, forward strand.
ACTGCATTATCTGTAAGAGATTGCACAGCAGAGCCTTGCAGTTTAGTTCGATTCTGAGTACTCGAATGAGTGGACGTATTAATAAACAAGTAAGAACGTTGCCTTAGGGCGAGACCTAAAGCGTGATACTCGTTTCCCACAGGGTCATCTGGTATTTTAAATTTAATAATTTATATCAAATTTTGCATTTATGTAGATTCATGTGAATTTTATGCAATTTAAATTTTTGATACATTTTGGATACCGGCTTTTTTAACTAATTACCTACCCCCTCATATACTGCCAATTGAAGGTCTGTTGCAAATATAACTATGTGAATGAGTTAGCATTTTATAAAATGTAAAAAATTCAATAGAATCATATGCCGAAAGTTTCATCAAATTCCGTTAAGTCAGTCCCGATTTATTAAACAAAATTTTAGCCAATAAACAGACGCACGTGGCAAGCAGCGACGCGCAGCAAAACACATTTACACATACACATACTTTGAAACGTGCAAGCGCGTCTGCTTATGCATGTGCACAGCCGCTTCTGTGCGTTTTCAGCCGCTTTTGGTATGTACAGCATATTCTAAGAATCACAATTGCGATTGATCTGCTTCTTTAGTTTTGTATTTGTAACACATCGCCCTTGTAGTACTACTTTGCGTTTTGCCAACAATCAACGCAATACTGGTGTGGCGTAGTGAGTAGACGCAAAGCGCGTAAACGAAAGGTCTCGAGTTCGAAACTCAGTGAGACAACATCGTAACTTTTTTAATTTTTTTAAATTTATAAACACGATGTGGTTGTGCTAGTTGAGATGATGTGCTTTAATGTTACATATGTAGTAAATAGATGCAGGTTCGAGTGCGGTAATGGTTGTTTTTCTTTTCTTTTTTATACCCTGAGCCCATTGAAAATGGGAAATCAGGGTATAATTGTTTTGTTAAATGTCTGTAACAGACAGAAGGAGGCTTGTCAGACCATACAAAGTATATATTTTCTTGATCAGCGCCATTCATTCTAGCATATTCTTCAACCAAAATTGTTATTGAGTTGTGCTTGCATTTTCAGCCGCTTCTTTAGTTTTGTATTTGTCAAATATCGCCCTTTATACGCATACATTCAACCGACCACCGTTTTTGTATATACACATATAAATATATACGTTCATATGCGCGCATTTCAGCTTTTTCTAAGAATCACAATTGCGATTGATTTATGTTTATAATGTGTTTGCATTAACAGCAGCTTCTATAGTTTTGTATTTGTCAAAAGTCGCCCTTGTAGTGAAGTAGTTTCGGATTTACCAACAGGCAATGCAAAACTGATGTGGCGCAGCATGTAGATGAAAATCGTGTAAGCAAAAGGGTCCGCGTTCGAGACGCGGCGGCGACGGCATGAAAATAGTTGCTCAGCTGTTCGTGCCTACTTACATGCATACCTGATGGGACCTATCGTCAATTTTTTTGTGTGGAATAATTTTGTTCGGACTAAGTCGATTACACAAATATCGGTATTTGATATTTATAGTTTTTGATGGTCACACACACAAAAAGAAAATAACATAACTGACCTAGGCTATAAGAAAAATGATAATTTTAGCCGATAAATTATTTGCAGAACTTCAACATTAAATCGAATTACATATATTTCGCAGAAATGCCGTTTGTCGTCTTAGCAATTCTTATTACGCTTATTTATATAGGTGGCACAGGCATATGAATTTTGCAGTTGGGCGTTACAAATTTTTTTACCAATTTGGCACATCCCCAGTAGGCGTAGACATATCATATTTGGCAACTTCCTAGAAGGAGTCGAGGGTAACGTAACTGTAAAGTTTGGATACTTACACTTCAAAAATGTGAAAGTTACAGGGTATTTTTTCGATATACCACGCCCCCAAAGGGGTGTAAGATTTATTTTTGCGGAATCAATAGAGGAGGCCCCCAGTAACATAAACTTTCAATTTGGAATCGTCTAGCTCTAAAACTGTAGGAGCTATAAGCTTTTTGCGATTTGCCACGCACCCTGAAGGCGTAGGTATGTACACCATATCTTTTTGATCTTGGGTTTCTTATCCGAGTATATATATCAAATTTCAAGTCTCTAGCATCAATAGTGCTCAAAATATAGCTGATCTTGTAAAATCACTATATATTCAGATCCGATTTGCCACGCCCCCAGTGGGCGTAGACATCAAATCTTTTTATGAATCTTTATAGAATCGTAGCGTTAAGTTGCGTGCCAAATTTCAGCATTCTAGGTTTAAAACTCGGCGTAGATATATCCGCCATATCTTTTTGAACTTGGGTGGTCAACGCAAGTATACATTCCAAATTTCAACTCTCTAGCTCTTCAACTAATATGATTCCTTAACAATGGGCGCAACCATTTTCCGATTTGCCACGGCCCTAGTGGGCGTATCCGGAAAATCTTGACACTTTATAATTCGAAGGTATACACGAGTATATGTTCCAAATTTCAAGTCTCTAGCTTCAATAGCGTAGAAAAATATTGCATTCATACGGACAGACGGCCAGACGGACAGACGGACGGACAGCAAGACGGACATTTCACAAAACCAATATACTCTTTTTCCCTTTGGGAAACGAGTATAAAAACATATATTGAAAACAAGCCGACAATTATTTAAAAGGAAGTACCCCAGGACTACACACTTGTAACTTTGACGTTCCCCCACCTAAACGGAATCTCACACCGGTTACTTGCGCAGCTGATATCTGGAAAGTTTTTACTCCGGACGAATCTATAGATTTTAAAACCTTTTTACTGTAAGTTTAAGTTAAAAGAAAGAAATATATAAAAAAAAAAAGAAAGGAAAGATAGTTAACTGCTGTTAAGTGTTGTGTTTGTGAAAAAAAAAGAGAAGACAAATAATAAAAGTGAGAAAAAGATCAATAAATTCGCAAGCTAGAGACGAGCATACCAAGACGACATGTATTAGCGACAGCAACGTAGACGGCTGAGCCAACACGTTGGGTCGAACAAATAGTTCATACCACGGTTGACATATTGGCCTAATACAGGTTGTCGCGACATGCCAAAGAAATCTGCGCCCACACGCAAGCTACACACAAACGTATCGAACGACATGCAGTAGCGACAACGACGTAGACGTCTGAGCCAACACGTTGGATAGAACAAATAGTTCATACCACGGTTTACAAATCGGCTGTCGTGGCATGCCAAACATTAACACACTGGACGCGATCGAACATGATCGAACTGGTCACTGATGTGTGTTTTCATGCATTTGTTCGGCGGCGAACAGACCTTGAACCAAACATGTTGGATGCAACAATTCAAATAGAATTGTTGAAGAGGTCACTGAAACTAGTGGAGGTTCAATGGGCAACGTCGGGCAAACCACAACCCAGATACACACGACCTCAAACCAAACGTATTTGTCAGTCAGGTATAAGCGTGGAAAGCCAATTTGGTGAACAACAACCAAGGCAACATAGGCGCAACGTAGTTCTGGTTTCGAACCGCATAGGTTGCACTGTCAAATACTTGTTGAATCCGTGAATACGTGCACTAAATCAAGACGGACAGCAAAAAGATACAAACTGTTGTCATACAAAAAAAGAAAAAAAAAAAAAAAAAATAATGAAAGAAAAATACTAATACTAACACGTTACTCTTGCAGATAAAAATCTGGAAAAATACAAAACATATATAAAACACATGCACAAACACACACGTTGACAACGGCGGATTGAACATATCTATACAACACACTTGGATTAAGGCGATCTAAAACACACCTACACAACACGTATCATAATAGATACTAAGTAATTAAGTATACAAATATTACACCCTAGAGAACTACATTCTAAACATACATTGTAAACTACATATATAACCTAAACACATATATACACTACAGTACATATATACACTATACTACCTATACACACTATACATATACAGTACCGTGCAAAAGTGAGTTTATGTGGGTTATTTTACTTTTTTCTTTCTAACTCTTTGAATTCAGCAACTTTTTTATGCAATATTTTTTATATTTATTAAGTATACTATAATTAACAAAGAATAAAAATATATCTGATTTGCTTGTATAGTTTCTTTTTTATGAGCGACGAAAGTCAAATTTGCACGGTACTGTATATACTATATTACCGATATTATCTCATAGAAGTACACGATATAAATGAACTACAATTAAATGTCGAATATCCATTGAGTGACAAAACTTATATCAAAGACCAGAAGTAAGACTAGAATAGAAACAACATCACCACTAACTCCCATCAACCTCTAATAGCAGCATATCTTCCACGTCAAACTCTCCTCCCCCCAATGAAAATATGAATATGAATATGTCAAACCCAATGGACGTCTTTACTTCAATGAGGATTCCTGATGCAATTCGATTTTTGCCAACATATGATGGCAATCCCAAGACCTTGACCGACTTTATAACCAATGCTGAGGAAACCCTACTGTTCATTAGAGGAACAGAGCAGACCCCTTATGGACAAATGCTTCTTAGGGCAATTAGAAATAAAATTGAAGGTAAAGCCAACGATGCTGTTGTCGCTTTCGGCGCTACCCTAAACTGGGACGAAATTAGGGAAGCCCTTATTCTCGAGTGTTCAGACAAGAGAGACGAACCGCCTCTTATGTTTGAACTAATCTAGCACAAAAAGGTTTGTCAGTTTCAAAGCTCTTTGAACAAGTAACTGAACTTAAACCAGCTTTGTTTAAGGTTACTGAAGCCAAGGAGACGGAAACAATCCTAATTAAAACAAAGAAAGACTCATTTGCGGACACATGCTTGAATACGTTTTTAACTTCTATCAGAGGCCCTCTAGGAGCCTCAGTTCAATGAGACCAAAAACCTTACAAGAGGCATACGAATTTGCTATTAAGGAAAGAGATATTTTTTTTCCAAGAGAACAAAAGGAAACAGGAAAGGGATAGATCAAACACGCAGAGACAGAACAATAATAGACGACACTTTAAAGCGGACCGATACGAAGAAAGAACTAAACGAGAATCAGACAGACAACAAATTTCAAATAGACCATTTGATAGAAATACATCAGGAGGAAAGAGAGAAATCGCAGCAATTATGCCTAGGGAGGACAGCCAGACTTATAAACGAAAATATAACGACAAACCCAAGCAGGAAAAGACCCTGCATAACATCGAATAAGACAATGAACAAAATGTTCTATTACTGTTTGTAGGGGGGCGTCGCAGATAAATATAAAACACTTTTGGGTTTTCTTGAATTTAATTTCGCTTTTTATTTTAATACGTACAAGGCGAAAAGAAGATAGAGACAAGTATATAAAAAAAAGAAGAGAGGAGGAAAAAAAAGAAAAACTCCAGAGAACCAGCAGGACGAGCTGGAGTTGGAGCTTATGCTATTAACAGAGTTGTTAATAACATAGCATGGGGATGTGGAGGGAGGAGCAGTTCTGTTTAATGGAATCTGACATAAACATACTCCCCCCTTTGCAAGGATTGCAAGACCTGGGCTGGATCTATGAGCAGGCGCCCGAGAGGACCCATCCGAACACGCTGTTTTGGGGCATTTGAAGGCCGTCGGTGCTGGGAACGATCCCCGGAAGGATGACGTGAGGATACACGTCAGCCCCCAGCACAATTGACACCGATCCGGGACGTGACCAGCTTCCCGCTCGATGGCCCGGATTGGCGGCCGAACGTTTAGCTGGGGGTCCAGTTGGAACAACGCGTCGAACTCGAAGCGCGAGGTCTTCGACCGAATGAGACTCGTGCAGACTTGCCCTAGACCAACGCTTGTGACGGAAAGACCCAATGTCTTTGACAATGAAGCGTTGATCCCACTGGTGGGACTGCACGGGTCAATCAGCGCCTTGACTTCGAAATCCTTGGTCGTCGTTTGGAGCACGATCACCGCCGTAAGGAGAATGCTGACCATCTTGTGCTGCATCAGCGTCGTCAGCGGAGGAGTGGCCACCTGTGCAGGATTTGGAGTGGGACGACTTATAGGGCCTCGTCGCTTCCGGCGCGATCCCGGGAGGTGCAGGAGCGTATGGTGGTTGTGGCCACACGTCTTGCAGCCTTTTTTGCTGCGGCAAGATTTCCCAGAGTGCTGGTGTGCCAAGCAGTTCGCGCAGTACCGGTTGGCTAGAACCGCGCGCAACCGCTTTTCCGCGGGAAGCCCCAGAAAACGGCGGCATTTGCGCAGAGCGTGGATACCTCTGCACACGCGGCACCGGAATGAATCTTCGCCGGATGGCTGGCTGGCTTGAGGGGATGACATAATAACTTGGAAAGGAGAGACACGTGTGGGGCAATGAATGGCTGGCTTGTCGAACATGGAAGTTAGTTGGACATCACAGGGAACACCGGGGTCGGGACCTGGATGAAGAATATCATCCAGCCCCTTATCATTCAATGCTGGACAGAGTGCATTGCAGCCGACCTTCACTTTGGTAGTGATGCTGTCGGGATCTCGGACTGGGAGAGTTACGACAGATGAGTCATGTAACCTAGACGAGATTGTCGGAAACTCAAATTTTGGTTTTTTCGGAACGGAAACTTGAGCTGTGAAGGATGAGACCATTTTCGGTGATGTTTGCGAAAGAGGGCCGGTGAGTACCCAACCGAAAACAGTCTCTAAGCCAAGAATGGATCCACAGCTATTAGGGTGGAAACTTCCCTGAATAATAGACGGAAGGATATCCGCGCCTATAAGAACATCAATTTCTTTCGCACTCTTGTAGAACTCGGAGTCAGCTAGCTGAATATTAGGAAGTTTGTTCAACAAGTTGTGCGGAATTGGAGACGAAGGGAGGTTGCCAGCAAGACTTGGAAGGATGAGAGCAGATGCTTCAATCCGTAGTCTTGGTTTCAGCGGAGTTCCAAGATGGAGATCGCAAAGTTTTTTGGGTTCGGGCTGTTATAGCTTGGCCTAAGCTTGACACTCACGTCTGCATAGACCGGAAGGGCAATTTGATGAGACGGAACAGGCGCTCAGAAATGAAAGTCGCCTCAGATCCCGAATCGATCAGTGCCCGCACGGGATATGTAGCTCCTAGATGGCATATATTGACTATTGCCGTACCAAGAAGGACATCTTGTGTGTTAGCAGAGAAATACATCTGGACATGTGAGACATCTCTGGGCGAATGAAGGGGTACGGCAGCTGCGGATGCAGCGCCATTCTCGGATTCCTGCTCTTTATGGAGCAGGGTGTTATGCCGACCGCTGCATCTCTGGCAGCTGTGCGCGCTGGTGCAGCCGTGCAGCAGATGACCGCGTGCGAAGCAGTTCAGACACAGCTTCTTCTGCTTTATGTAGGCCTCTCGCTGTTGAACAGACATTTGGAGGAAGCGAGGGCAAAGTCGGACTGGGTGGTTCTCCTTTGAACACAGATCGCATTTTTTGCTCTCAGTGGTGACGTGGGCTTCAAAGGAGTTCACCCGTTTGGAAGGGGCAGGGTTCGCGTACCTCGGGGCAGGTGTTGGCGCGGCAGGACTGGACCTGTCAGTTTCTATAGCTTCGAGTGCTCGCGCACGCTCGCTAAGGAAACGACTAACGTCCTGCCAAGCTGGAATTTCTGACTTATTTGTCAGAGAATGCTCCCAGAGAGATCGAGTGTGTTCTGGAAATTTGGAAGTACACAGGAACACAAGGATGCAGTCCCAATTCTCCGTGGAAATTTGAGCATGCTCGATCACAGTGACAGACGATTACTCGGAGAGTGAGTAAAGAAGTTGACGAAATGGCAGGATTTGTCAACCGAACAGGGCACAAATATAGATAAACTGCGTTTTGGAAGCGAAGAGAAGCAATAATATAAAAAAACAAGTAAGAGTGCTCTAGTCGAGACTGCTCGACTAGGAGATACCCTGAGCCCTGTGAGCCAAATATCATATCATTCTATGCTCTTTTTAAGCATGCATAAAAACAACATATACACACGCATACATACATATGTACGCACGCATAGACGCGCGCTCTGCCAACTGCGCAGTTGACGCAGCGACTTAATTGCTTAATAACTTTCCTAAGCGATTGATTAACTGCAGAAAAATTTCACAACTTATTAATGGCATTTATATGTGTGTATTTGCCAAAGCACAAGTCTCTAGTATTTGATTTACGCTTTTTACAAATAGGGGACTATTGGGGGCGAATGGGGCGTGGCATCCAAAATCTAAAGATTACGTAATATCCGTATTCATTATACGCAACTACACAGCAAAGAATTCTCTAGCTCAAACAATGTACAAACTACACCTTAAAAACTTATTTTCGATAAGCATTAAAATCGATAACATTACAACAAAAATTGTTATCGTTCATACGAAGCAAACTTGACCTGCGCGTGCTATACACGGACCTACAAAAAAAATTTCAGCTGTCTAGCTTGTCTACGTTCTGAGATCGACGCGTTCAAACATACGGACAGACGGTCGGACGGACGGACGGACGGACGGACGGACGGACGGACAGACGGACAGACAGACAGACGGACAGGGCTAAATCGACTCAGCTCGTCGCCCTGATCAAGAATATATATACTTTGTGGGGTCTGACACGCCTCCTTCTGCCTGTTACATACATTTAACAAAACCATTATACCCTGATTTCCCCATTTTCAATGGGCTCAGGGTATAAAAATAAAAACAATAATAGAGAATAAAAAATAAATAAACTGAAAATGAAAATAAAAAATATGTATGTATACATGAATTTAAACAAAAATAATAAAATGGTTGAATAAAACGAAATTATTTATATATTTTTTATTTAAGTATATTTATAAAGAAAGTCGAACAACCCTGTTTATTCTTTTTATTATTTTTATATGTTCTCAAAGTGTACCTGCTGCAAGCACGATCGCTAACGCTTGGAACCAAAACAAACGAGCTTACTGAATTTTCTGTGCTTACTTGTGTTATTGTGTTCTTATATGTTCGCATAATATTGTGGATGTGTTGATATGTGCTGTGCACAAGCTTGACAACTGCTTTGTGTATTAATTGTGTTGTTGTACATACGGGCAGCCGATAGCACAAACAGCTGACACAATTAGCACATAAATCAACACAACGCTCAAACGAACTTAACGCTTTGAGGAAGCGAAGGAAGCTTGCAGAAAACGAATTTAAAAACTGAAGTTAAATATGTAAATTAAACACAGAGGATACTGTCGTTTTATTTATTAACTTTAGTTGTAGAATGGCATATGTACATATGTACATATGTATGGATATACGTATGGAGTAGGAGTGATAATATAGGTGCTATAAATCACACACAAACATAAAGACTTATGGAGAAAGCTATATGTATGTCGATATGGTCAGAGTTACAGACAAACATAAAAGCATAAACATATGTATGTTCGTGCAAGTGACAAGTGCGCAACCGTAACAGCTGTGGCTCTGCAATAGCGTGAACAGCTGAGAGCAAGTTTGCCTATGCACGGAATAGTTGCATATATATATATATATATATATATATATGCGCATGCAAGCTGACCGGGAGTCGGTTAGTTGCGCTTTAGTGTCGGACTGCGGTTCGGACTGATATATAGGAGTTATATACCAAGTACATATGTACATATATATTTGTGGAGAAATATATACATACGTATTTGACGGACGCGAGGTTAATGACCTAAGTATACACACACACACTTAGAAGTGATTTCTGATGCAAATAGAAATTTAGCACAGCTGAATACGCTCCTATATCTATAAGAATATACAGATATAGAAACGTTTGCACTATGGCGGATTAGGTGCCACTATATATGTTCGCTCTGTGCACGGAAATGGAGGAAAAAGAAAAGTGTTACTTATCTCGTTGCCTGTGAATCGCTGGGGTTAAAGATGCTGATATCCGTTGGATATATCTCCGGCTCGAAGGACCAATGTTTGTTGGGGGGCGTCGCAGATAAATATAAAACACTTTTCCTTTGGGTTTTCTTGAATTTAATTTCGCTTTTTATTTTAATATGAAATTGCACAGTCAGTGTGCGTACAAGGCGGAATAAAGATAGAGTCAAGTGAAGAACAAGGAAGAGAGGAGGAAATTACAAAGAAGGCACTATGAGCATATATAGAGTTAGAGTATGGCGGATTAGGTGCCACTATATATGTTTGCTCTGTGCACGGAAAAGGAGGAAAAGAAAAATATTACTTATCCGGCTCGAAGGACCAATGTTTGTAGGGGGGCGTCGTAGATAAGTATAAACACTTTTCTTGTGGGTTGTTTGGAAGAAAGTCGCTTTTATTTTAACACGAAATTGCACAGTTAATGTGCGTACAAAGCGGAATAGAAGATAGAGTGAAGTGATATAAAAAAAGAAGAGAGGAGGAAAAAAAGAAAAACTCCAGAGAACCAGCAGGAGAGCTGGAGTTGGAGCTTATGCTATTAACAGAGTTGTTAATAACATAGCATGGGGATGTGGAGGGAGGAGCAGTTCTGTTTAATGGAATCTGACATAAACAATTACATAACATTGACGAAGAGTCAAATTTTCAGAGGAAAGCCTCGAGAAACAAACGGGATACATAAACAAGTCACATGGCACTACCCTACCCTACATTGAAATAAAACTCTACACACAAAATTCATATAAATTTTTAATTGACACTGGAGCTGAACGCTCATTCATCAGACCAAAATTTATTTCTAATAACGAGCAAATAAAATTAAAAAGGTCAATCTCTATCAAAATCATACACGACCTGAAGAAAAAAACAAACAGTGCACTTTTTAAAGAACATAAAGTTTGTTCTACATTCTCGTTATTACTATTTGATTTTCACCCATTTTTCGATGGTTTAATTGGAATGGACATTTTAAAACAATTGAAAGCAGTTGTAAACATGAATACCAACAACTTAAATACACCGCATTTTTCAATTCAATTGCAATTCGAAAGAAACAAGACATCCGACATATATTTAGTCGAAGAACATTCCAAAACTATCCTTAAACTCCCTGTAAACTTAAAAGACGGACAATTTCATTCAAAACAAATTCAGATAAAACCAGACGTATTTATTTCAGAGGGACTTTACTTAGCTAAAGATAACTTCAGTTTAATGGAGTTTGTTCACTACTTCCCCACAGAACAAAAACTTCACCTCGACTCTCAGCTAATAGTAAACGAATTTGACGATAATGAGTTTAGAATTGTTAACTTCCTGGCAAATTTTGAAAATTCCGTTGCGCCGAATGATGCAAGTTCCATAAAACAGCTCAGAATAGATCACTTAAATAAAGAAGAAAGATCCGCTTTCCTCAACCTTTGTCGAGATTTCTCAGATCTATTCTACAACCAACAAGACACACTATCTTTTTCAAATAATGTTAAACATACAATCAACACTACAGACGAGATACCAATATACACAAAACCCTTCAGATACAGCCCCAAAGAACGACTACAAATTCAAAGACAGTTAACAAAGATGCTTAATCATAATATAATCCACCACAGTCACTCTCCTTTATTTATTTATTTATCTCCAATTTTGCATTTAAGTAGATTCATGTGAGGTTTTTTGCAATTTCAATTTTTCAATAGAATCATATGCTGAAAGTTTCATCAAGTTCCGTTAAGTCAGTCCCAATCTCTTAAGCAAAACCAATTATCACACGCACGTGTTAAGCAATGACAGCAAAAACATCTACATTTATACATACATTGAAACGAGATACCAATATACACAAAACCCTTTAGATACAGCCCCACAGAACGACTAGAAATTCAAAGACAGATAACAAAGATGCTTGATCAAAATATAATTTGCCACAGTCACTCTCCTTGGAGTGCACCAGTGTTTCTGATGTAAAAAAATTGGACGCATCAAAGAAAAAAAAATGGAGACTACTAGTGGACTATAGGAAACTAAATGAGAAGACCATTAAAGACAATTATCCCATGTCCCACATAAACGAGGTGCTAGACAATATAGGCAGAGCTAGGTATTTCTCCGCTTTAAACCTGGCTAGCGGCTATCATCAAATAAAGATGAACCCTAGATACATGCCTAAATCTGAATTTTCTGCAGCCAATGGTCACTTCGAATTCGTAAGAATGCCATTCGGCCTAACTAACGCTCCAGCCACATTTCAGAGAGTTATGGACAATGTATTGGCAGAACATAACGGCAAATGTTGTTTAATTTATTCTGACGACATTATAGTATTCTCAGCGTCTCTACAAGAACATATTACTGACTTAAAAAAGATCTTCTCTAAACTATCACTGGCAAGACTAAAACTTCAACCTCAGAAATAAGAATTTTTAAGAAAAGAAATAGAATATTAAGGACACATTGTCACAGACAATGGCATCAAACCTAATCTCTGCGATAAAAGCTTTCCCAACTCCAAAGAACAAGAAAGAAGTTAAATCATTTTTAGAATTATTAGGGTATTACAGGAAATTCATCAAAGACTTCGCTAAAATAACCAAACCATTAACAGAATAATTAAAAGGCAAAAAATCCTCAATTATTGTTAATGAAGAATTTATGAGAGCATTTAATCATTGTAAAACTTTACTATGCAAAGAACCACTTCTACAATACCCCGACTTCTCAAAACCAATCATCCTAACTACGGATGCCAGTAATGTTGCAATCGGTGCAGTACTGTCTCAAGGTACCTTGGTACGTAGAAGAGATGCTGGCAATTATTTGGGCAACCAAATACTTTAGGCCATACCTCTTTGGCAAAAAGTTCACAATCATAACAGACCACCGACCACTAACATGCCTAATGAATTTCAAAGAACTCAATTCCAAGTTAGTACGTTGGAAATTACAACTTTTAGAGTACGACTATCAAGTCACCTACAAAAAGAGCTCACAAAACGCTGTGGCGGAAGCCCTACGCCGAATTTCAGTTAATATTAACACAACAGGCAATTCACAAACAACTACTTTCAACAATGACATTCACTCTCAAAAATGTATAAATGAGTTCAATATCCATACTATCTTTCAAGAAAATGGACACCCTCAAATACAAACCCTCATTCCATTCAAAAACAAATTGAGACGAATAACTTTAGATAATAACTTTACTAAGGATAAAATAATATTATGATTACAAAAGTTTCTTAAACCCAACAAATTTTTTGCACTATTAGCACCAGATAACGTATTCAAACTTATTGAAAAAGTCTTTAAGGAATATTTCTCAAATACCAATCTCTACAAAATTATCAGATGTAATACAATATATATTTCAGAGGGACTTTACTTAGCTAAAGATAACTTCAGTTCAATGGAGGTTGTTCACTACTCCCCCACAGAACAAAAACTTCACCTCGACTCTCAGCTAATAGTAAACGAATTTGACGATAATGAGTTTATAATTGTTAACTTCCTGGCAAATTTTGAAAATTCCGTTACGCCGAATGATGCAAGTTCCATAATACAGCTCGGAATAGATCACTTAAATAAAGAAGAAAGATCCGTTTCCTCAACCTTTATCGAGATTTCTTAGATCTATTATACAACCAAAAAGACACACAATCTCTTTCAAATAATGTTAAACATACAATCAACACTACAGACGAGATACCAATATACACAAAACCCTTCAGATACAGCCCCAAAGAACGACTAATACCAATACCAATCTCTACAAAATCATCAGATGTAATACAATACTTAACGATATCTCAAATGCCGAAGACCAAATCCAGGCAATACAAGAATAGCATTTTAATAACAATCACAGAGGAATAGAAGAAACAATAGCTCACTTAAAAAGAACTCTATATCGTCATTCATTAATGAATGTGACAAATGTAAAACCTTAAAGTACGACAGACAACTCAAATACTTATCTTTCAAGAAACTGAAACACCAACACTACCCTTACATTTAATTCACATCGAAATTTTTATCATCAATGTTAAGACAGTATTGACAATAATAGACAAATTTTCGAGATTTGCAATGGCGTACACAATTTCAGCCAGAGACTGTATTAACATAGACAACTCAAATACTTATCTTTCAAGAAACTGAAACACCAACACTACCCTTACATTTAATTCACATCGACATTTTTATCATCAATGTTAAGACAGTATTGACAATAATAGACAAATTTTCGAGATTTGCAATGGCCTACACCATTTCAGCCAGAGACTGTATTAACAAAGTAAGAGCATTAAGAACTTTTCTGAATACCTATGGTATACCTAAAAAATTGGTATGCGATCAAGGAGCAGAATTTGTAGGAAAATTATTCAAAGATTTTTGTACTTAATATAACATAGAAGTACACGTGACCTCTTTCCAACAATCTTCGAGTAATGCCCCAGTCGAAAGACTACAGTCCACCTAAACAGAAATATACAGGATAATTTACGAAAAGAAGAAAGACGCAAAACTTACATTAGATCATGAAGATATTTTCGCAGAAACCCTGACCACTTACAATAACTCAATCCACTCAGCAACTCAGCTAACTCCATACGAGTTATTCACAGGAAGAACACACACTTTCTTAAAAGATGTAAAATTTAACAACGAACACGATTTTCTACAAGAGTTAAATAACTTTAGTTCAGGATAGAACAGTCAAATTAAACCAAGACAGAGAAGAACCCATGACGCTACAGACAGATGACATTACGTATAGAAAGGAAGGAAGTAAAGGAAGAAAGGAAAACAGACGTAACAAATAAACTCCGCGTTTTTCATGACAAAAAGTAGCAGAGGACAACGGAATAACAATAATTACACACAAACTTCAAAAAATACACAAATCAAAATTAAGAAAGAAAACAAAGAGAGAATGAACAAATTATAATAAATCTATCAATTATTAATTTCAGAATTTGCTACACTACAGCACAAAAATTTCAAATCGAATATCCACCCGAAAATATCGCATTTATCGAGATAGAATTAGGAAAAGCCCAAAACATTAACTCTTTTAAGACACTCAAACTCATCATAGATACCAATGACTACATCTCTAATATAGACAACATAAAAAAGCCACTGAATAATCTCAAAAAAAAAAACAAGTAAGAACGTTACCTTAGGGCGAAACCTAATGCGTGATACTCCTTTCCCATAGGGGCATCTGGTATATTCAATTTAATAATATATCTCAAATTTTGCATTTATGTAGATTCATTTGAATTTTATGCAATTTAAATTTTTGCAAATATAACCATATAAATGAGTTAACATTTTTATAATATTCAAAAAATTCAATAGAATCATATGCTGAAAGTTTCATCAAGTTCCGTTAAGTCAGTCGCAATCTATAAAACAAAACGTTTGGTCAATTATCACAATCACGTGGCAAGTAGCGACAGCAAAATATATTTACATTTACACATACATTGAAACGTGCAAGCGCGTTTGCTTATGCATGGTCACAAATAAATTCAGCGCCATTCATTCTAGCATATTCTTCAACCAAAATTGTTATTGATTTGTGTTGGCATTTTCAGCCGCTTCTTTAGTTTTGTATTTGTTAAATATCACCCTTTATACGCATACATTCAAGCCAACCACCGTTTTTGTATGTACACATATAACCTATAACCGATAACAAAACAACAAAAATATATATCGTTTTTTGGTAACAAACTTGACCTGCGCGTGCTATCCATGGACCCAACAAAAAAATTCAAGTCTTGTCTAGATGCTTTAATCGACGCGTTTAAACATACGGACAGACGGACAAACGGACAGACGGATGGACAGACAGACGAAGGGACAGGCTCAGGGTATTAAAAAAAAAATGAAATACACATTATGCAATATTTAAGCAAATAATTACAATATAGATATTCTATCGAACCATATAAATAATATTGCAGAGAGCATGTTGCTCACTAAGCTACATATTAGACCAAATTTATTTTAACCTATAAGGAACTGGACATAATCCAAGAAAAACTTACAATTCTAAGAATTAATATGTCAGAAGAACACATATACAGACTGCAAAATCTAGAAGCAGCTACAAACAAGGAAAACAAGATAATATTTGACATGAAAATTCCAACTTTGATAAAGAAACATTTCAATTTACTCAAATAATCCCACTACCAATAAATAACACACAAATGCTTAAGGTTCCAAAGTTGATTTTGTATAATAAAAACGTAATGTTAGTATCACAAATGTAAAATGTACTAAAATAGAAAAATTAGATATAAATAATTATAATAAATTATGTATACAAATAATCTTAAAAAAAAACCAATCTATCCTGCGAAATGATTACGACCACCGAAGACGAAACAATCATCGAAGAGGAACCAGGCATAATGGTAACAATCAACGCATCTAATGTAGAGATTTCTCCATCATGTGACTACAATAGAACAATAAATAACACAGCAATTATCAAATACGAAAATTGCACAACCAGGATCAACAACCGTATCTACGACAATTCAATTACTGAATACGTAGAGGACTTCTAAATCATTATACCTGCAGAGTCAATAAATAGTACAAAGAAGGCTACACCTAAATTAACACTACACGCTTTACATTGGAATGTAATCAAAGATAACGCGAACATTATAGAAATCAAGAAGTTAACAAACAACCATTTTACATCAACTTACATTTGGCATGGAATCCTGAGCCTTACGGTAATTTTGGCTATCGTCTTCAAAAAAAGGAGCACAATCCTGGACTTACAAATGCAGCCGACTCCAAATTTCGTTCCGGCCATTCCACCATTGGGGCCCCCACTTCATTCCAGGAATGGTAGGCAGAGCCTTACAGTTTAGTTCTATTCTGACTACTCGAATGAGTGGAGTATTAATAAAAACATATATTGAAAACAAGTCGACTACAATTATTTAAAAGGAATTACCACAGGATTCCAGGCGTTTCTCTATATAAACAGGACTACACACTGGTAACTTTGACGTTCCCCCACCTAAACGGATTCTCACACATATGTGCGTGCCCAGCTGCAAAATTCATATGTCTGTGCCACCTATATAAATAAGCTTAATAAGAATTGCTCAGACTACAAACGGCATTTCAAAGAAATAGTAAGTAATATATGTAATGAAATATATGTAATATAATATATGTAATGATTACCTTAAGTGAATATATAACTTCTCCCTCATTTAAATAAGAATTCTCCTGAATTCTGTATTGTTATTAACTTTCTTACTATCGGTAATATATAAGGTAGGTATTACTTATAATTATTGTTTTGAGTTATGAATATTAACTTGTTTACATTCTTAGATTAATTGTTATAGTTTTTTTTTTTTTTTCAGTTAGGTATTTGATGAGTAATCATTTTTGTTTTCTGTATATTTGTAAACACGTTTTGGGTTAATATTCTTAAGTTTAGCTTTTTTAAACTGTGGTACTTCTTTGTGTCTTACTGCTTTATAGTTTTTAATAAACCCGTCTTCTCTTCTTTCTTCATAATTTTCTGTTTTGGTTGTTTTTATCAAGCATCTTGATTTTAGTGGTTTCTATATTATTCTTAATGATTTTAAAATCTATTTTATTATTATGCGCTTCAAAAGGTGTGCATTTAATAGTACCTGTCGTTATAATTTCTTACTGCCCTTTGCATAATTTGTTTTACTGATATGTTTTCTGTTTCTGAATTATATATTATCATAAATTTTTCTGCCAATGAGTTATGCAGTCTTTCTACATCTGCATTGCCTGTATGGCTGTTCGGTTTTGTTAAATGTAATTCAATATTTTCTCGGCTTAATAGTTCTTTAATTTTTATTGAATTAAATTCATTGTCAGCTACAATCTTATTTGGTTTGCCTATTTTAGTAAATGATTTTCGATCTGCTCTACAATGGTTATATGGTTCCTATCGTTTAGTGGGTAAACGGCTGCAAATTTCGAAAATTTATCTATAATAGTTAAGAAATATGTGTTTTTTATTACGTATGTGTCTATATGTATTATTTGGTTTTTATCCGAGGGAGTTTCTGTCTTAACAAATTTGTTTTTAACTGGGTTTCTGTCATATTTGACTTCTTTGCAAAAGTCGCATTGGTTGATCACTCTCTGTATTAATTCTAAATTAAAAAAAATATATATAATATTTTATTTTTTTATTTTGTTGTACGTCTCTTGAATACCTGAATGCATACTCTCTTGTACATGGTAAATAGATATTTGTTTTACAGCTTCCGTTTCAGTTTCTATATCTTGAGCTCTATGTGTGCATTTAGTGAATTCTATTTGTTTGTTGTTAGAGTATAATTGAACTAATTTTTCTTGCACTATATTATATTCCTGATCCGGTAGATCTGAATATATGCCTACTTTTCCTTTGTTTAAGTATTTCGTGTTTTGCTATGAAAATTATTCTTTTTCCATGAATGGTTTTACACTCTTCTGTTTTGGAATTTGTTATTATTATTTGTGTTTTATATTTATTTACTATTTCTTCCTTTATTAGAAAATGATCCTGTAAATGTTCTTCTGCTGAATGAATAGTTATCTTCTGTGTATTCAATATTATGTTTATGTCTGATATATTGTCATTGTTATCTTGCTGTGGGTCAAAATCATTACCTTTTATTCTTAAGAAATCGGCTACTCTGTTTTTCTTCCTCTTAAGTAATCTATGTCAAACTGATATTCTCCTAGTTTTAGTAACCATCTTTGATGCCTTGACGAAATATCTTTCCCTTTATGTTTTGAATATAAGAATTTTATCGCTTGGTGATCTGTTAATAATTTGAATTTTCTTCCGTAGCGATATGGTTTAAAATAGTTTACACTCCATAGTATTGCTAAAAATTCTTTATCTGTTGCTGAATAATTTTTCTCATGATTGTTCAATGTTCTTGACGCAAAACAAATTGGATGCCCTTCTTGAGAAAGAACCGATCCTATGACATAATTTGAAGCGTCAGTTGTAAGCGTGAATGCTTTTTCAAAGTTAGGAAATCTTAATATAGGGTGTGAACAAATAAGCTGCTTTAGCTTTTCAAATGCTTCGATGAAAGTTGGATCTTTTGTATTTGTTTTAGTATTTTTCTTTAAATATTTTGTTATGGGTTGTCCTACTTTTTCGTAATCTTTAATAAATTTTCTGTAGAAACCTGTTATGCATAAAAAACTTTGTATCTCCTTTTCTGTTTTTGGTAAAGGTAACTTTTCTATTATGGCTATTTTGTTTGGATTTGGTTTAATACCTTCTTTGGTTAAGATATGACCTAAAAATTCTGTCTCCTTCTTCATAAAGTTACACTTATCGATTTGAATCTTTAAATTCTTATCCTCTAATACTTTAAATATTTCGTTGATGGCTTCAACATGCTCTTGCAACGATGTGCTAAAAATAAGTATATCGTCCAAATATACGACACATTTTTTGTTAATAAAATCTCTTAAGATTTCATTCATTAGTCTTTGAAAAGTAGCGGGGGCATTTTTCAATCCAAATGGTATTCTAATAAATTCATATAAGCCATTCGGCGTAACAAAGGCAGTTTTCTTTCTTTCTTCCTCTTTTACTAAAATTTGATGGTAGCCTTTTGCTAGATCTATTGTTGTGAAGTACTGGGCTCTTCCGAGTTTATCAAAAATTAAATTTATATTAGGAATCGGAAATTTATCGTCGATGGTTATTTCGTTAAGTTTTCTATAATCTATTACAATGCGAAATTTTTGTTGTTTTGAATTGTCTAACTTTTTTGGTATTACTAAATTCCCTGTTCTTCCATTTCTTTTATCTGCTTTCTGACTTCTGCCTCATGCTGTGGTGGGTATCTATATAGCTTTGAATTAAGTTGTTCATCTGTAGTTGTCCGTATTTCATGTTCTATTTCGGTTGTACTAGTTAGTTTATCTCCTTTTTTGAAAAAAAGTTTACTATATCGTTTTATAATTTTCTTAACTTCAATTACTTCTTGTGTATTTAAATGATCTAATGCCAAGCTATCATATTTATCTATAGTACTCTCTAATGCACAGATTTCTTCATATTGATATGGCTTATTTATTATACGGTTTTCTTTGTGATTTAATGTTAAACTGTTTCTTTCAATATTAATAACTGCACTTAAAAATTGTAGAAGCTCTATACCTATAATAAAGTTATACTTTCTTCCCTTTGGTGGGGCTAACTACCAGCGGACTCTAGCGTTGTTTGGTAAATTAAATTCTCTAGGTGCTGTTGTATGAATTTCATAATATATTATGTCATTACTATTAATTGTGCTATATGATATGGGTTTATTCAGCTTAATCTTTGTGTGCCCATTAATTTGGTTGTTAACTAGACTTAAACTTGCTCCTGTATCTATTAATGCTATATATCTATGTTTATCGATGTTTAGTTCTAATAATGGTAGGCATTCCGAGGCTGCTTCATAAAAAAAACTGTATTATTAACCTCTGCCTGGTCGTAGTCATTTCTTGTTTCTTGGTAACTGTTTTTATCTTGCTTTGTGTCTAGGTTTTCTATTTCCATGGGTTCTGAATTCCTTGACCTATACTGTTTTGACTGTTGTGAATTTGTTCGCTGATGATTTTGATTAGGGTGACTCTGTCCTGAATTGTGTTGAGTATAATCTTGTCTGTACTGACCTGAGTTGTTTCTGTACCATTGTTGCTGATTGTTTTGTTGGTAATTTTGTTGATTTTTGTTGTGACCACTTTGTGGGGCTAACTTCCAGCGGACTCTAGCGTTGTTTGGTAAATTAAATTCTCTAGGTGCTGTTGTATGAATTTCATACTCTATTATGTCCTTACTATTAATTGTGCTATATGATATGGGTTTATTCAGCTTAATCTTTGTGTGCCCATTAATTTGGTTGTTAACTAGACTTAAACTTGCTCCTGTATCTATTAATGCTATATATCTATGTTTATCGATGTTTAGTTCTAATAATGGTAGGCATTCCGAGGCTGCTTCATAAAAAAAACTGTATTATTAACCTCTGCCGGTCGTAGTCATTTCTTGTTTCTTGGTAACTGTTTGTATCTTGCTTTGTTTCTAGGGTTTCTATTTCCATGGGTTCTGAATTCCTTGACCTATACTGTTTTGACTGTTGTGAATTTGTTTGCTGATGATTTTGGTTAGGGTGACTCTGTCCTGAATTGTGTTGAGTATAATCTTGTCTGTACTGACCTGAGTTGTTTCTGTACCATTGTTGCTGATTGTTTTGTTGGTAATTTTGTTGATTTTTGTTGTGACCACTTTGTGGTTGATAATAAGATTGCTTGTTATTGTTATAATTTTGTTGATAATATTGTTGCTTCTTGTTATAATTTTGTTGTTGGATATTTTCGTTTTTGTAGTTATGATTTTTCTTGCTAGACTCAGCCTCGGCGTTATTTTTATTTATTTATTTATTATTAAAGACATTGACAAAACTGGAGTCAACTTAAATTTAGACAATAGAAATATTTATATAATTATGAAGCCTAAAATAACATAAATTATCAATAATACCACCAACTCGGTGGGGGTACTTTATTTGCCAGTCCGGCCAGCTATGCCCCAATTCACAGCCATTTTAGTCAGTGATATTATAGAAGCTATACAAGATAGAGAGTATTTATTGGAAACTTACAAATTAAATTAATTATAGTCTTAGATATAAGTACAAAATTTAAGATTTAAGATTACAGGTTACTACGAAGATGACCTGCAAGCAATGATTTTATTAAGGGAAGAGAGAGTTCAGAGGAGAACACATGATAATATTTATTATAATTACTACATAACACGTGAAACGCGCTATGCAAAGAATAATCCGATGTGCATAAAGGTAAATACAACGGACGAAAGTGTCTACTTGTTCTGGAGGGAACAGAAAAATTAAGCTGAACTAACAGACATGGCGAATCAATTTTACCAATAATCAACTTATGTAGGAAAACAATCCCCAGAATTGTTCTACGATTGATTAATGAGGGAAGATTAATAAGAAGAAGCCTACTCTGGTAAGATGGTAAACGAAGATTACGATCCCAGTTTAAATCACGCAACGCAAAAATAAGAAACTGTTTCTGGACCGATTCGATACGATCCTGATACAGTTTATGCTGTGGAGACCAAATAATTGAACAATATTCTAAAATAGGTCGAACCAGCGAAGTATATAATAGTTTTGTGATAAAGGGATCTTTAAACTCCTTTGACCATCGTTTAATAAAACCAAGAGCACCTTTAGCTTCATTTACGATAGTAGAGACATGAAGATTGAAAGAAAATTTTGTGTCAAAAATAACACCCAGATCTTTGACAGTCAAAATTCGTTGCAAGGAAATGTTGTTAATAGTATAATTAACAATATGTGGGATGGTACGACTGAAGGTCATTGTCATACACTTAGAGCAATTTAAATGCAACTGATTAGTCACACACCAACGCTGAAAGGAATTAAGATCATCTTGTAGGAAAAGATGGTCAAGTAAGTTGGAGTATGAAAGGCAGAGCTTTACATCATCTGCATACATAAAAATTTTGGAGTGAACAATACACCTAGGAAGATCATTGATAAAGAGGGTAAAAAGCAGCGGTCCTAAATGACTGCCCTGCGGTACGCCTGATGAAACAGTGATAAGCTTCGAAATTGATGTCCGCAACAATACCCTTTGAGTCCTGCCTTTCAAATAGGATGAAATCCAAGACACAAGTTTAGGGTGAAATCCTAAATGATCAAGTTTGCAAAATAAGATATTATGATTAACTGAATCAAATGCTTTGCTGAAATCAGTATAAATAACATCAGTTTGCATTTTATTTAAAAAGCTATCGTTAATTAGAGAAGAAAATTCTAATAAATTAGTTGAAGTTGATCGATTCTGGAAAAAGCCATGTTGAGATGGCGAAATAATCGATTTACAAAAGTGTTGTAAGTTTGATGTTAAAATCTTTTCAAATAATTTTGGGATAACAGAAAGTTTAGCTATGCCTCTATAATTTGAAATGTCAGACCTTCCACCTTTTTTATGTAATGGAATAATAAATGACTCTTTCCAAATAGATGGAAAAACAGAAGTCTCCAGGGACAAATTGAATAGTTTTAATAAAGGTAACTGTAACGAAGCACTGCATTCCTTTATAACACAACTTGGAATATTATCAGCACCAGGAGAAAAAGATGATTTCAATGTCCGAATGGCTGAAACCAGAGACACAAGGGACACACTTGGAACATTGATAATATTCGTTGCAGGACTTTCAAATGAGTAAGACGGGGCGTGTGAGACATCGGAAGAATAAGTGGATTGAAAAAATTTTGCAAAAAGATCTGAGGAATCTTGATCATTACAAGTTTTTTCTTCTCCAAGGAAAAACATGGAAGGTAAATTGTATAATTTACGCTTCGAGTTTACAAACGAATAAAATTGCTTCGGATCACGAACGAATTTCCTTTTACAACGTAAAAGGTAATTTTCATAACACCTAGCATTTAAAAGATTAAAATTTGACTTGGCTATTGAGTATTTAGACCAGTCAACGATTGAACCAGACTTTTTAAAATTCTTAAAACATTTGGTTTTAATGTTTCTAAAATTAGAAAGAGTCTGAGTAAACCAGGGGGGCTTATTAGAAGCAGGCCTAGAGTGGTACGAAGGGACACAGACATCAAGGATAGAGCTTAAAGTTTCATAGAAAATATTTGCTGCCAAATTAACATCAACTGAGTCGTATAAAAGCGTCCAGTCATTTGCATTAATTAAATCATTAAGCAAGACAAAATTGCATTTATAAAAACAGCGACGCCTTATTTGGGGAATCGGAGCAGAAATAGGTGACATCTTTATGGAAAACAAGACATCTAAGGTGGGATGATGCAAATCTTCTGGCATACAGATAGGGGTTGTTCTGGTAACATTAATGACAGAATCATCATTAATAAAAACCAGATCAAGTGAACGATTCAAATGATTCAAAATAGAGTTCATTTGAAACATTGATAGACTAAACAGTTCATCAAAAAGATAATGATCTGTAGACGGAACAAGGTAGTTAAAATTGGGAGCTGACGACCAAGTAGTGTTAGGTATATTAAAGTCACCTAGCACTATAAATAAGTCATTATCATTTACATGCTCAAAAATTTCTTTAATACAAGTTATATGTTGTGCATACACTTGTACATCAGAAGAGGGAGGAACATATGAGCAAGTGACATATATGCAAAGAGATGGGAGAGTTATTTTAACCCCAATAATCTCAGCATCATGAAGTGCTTTGAAACTTAATGATTCGGAGAGAATATCGGCCTTAACAGCTATTAAGACACCCCCTCCTCTGCGAATCAATCGATCACATCTATAAATAGTGAAGTTATTAGATAGAATCTCACTATTATAAAAACAGCGACGCCTTATTTGGGGAATCGGAGCAGAAATAGGTGACATCTTTATGGAAAACAAGACATCTAAAGTGGGATGATGCAAATCTTCTGGCATACAGATAGGGGTTGTTCTGGTAACATTAATGACAGAGTCATCATTAATAAAAACGAGATCAAGTGAACGATTCAAATGATTCAAAACAGAGTTCATCTGAAACATTGAGAGAGTGAACAGTTCATCGAAGAAATAATGATCTGTAGACGGAATAAGGTAATTAAAATTGGGAGTTGACGACCACGTAGTGTTAGGTATATTAAAGTCACCCAACACTAGAAATAAGTCATTATCTTTTACATGCTTAAAAATTTCTTTAATACAAGTTATATGTTGTGCATAGACTTGTACATCCGAAGAGGGAGGAACATATGAACAAGTGACATATATGCAAAGAGATGGGAGA
The DNA here is from genome assembly GCA_035045185.1 of Drosophila meridiana. Taxonomy (NCBI): domain Eukaryota; kingdom Metazoa; phylum Arthropoda; class Insecta; order Diptera; family Drosophilidae; genus Drosophila; species Drosophila meridiana. Next base: position 172,334 of record JAWNPF010000134.1, read on the forward strand.
GTTATTTTAACAATAATCTCAGCATCATGAAGTGCTTTGAAACTTAATGATTCGGAGAGAATATCGGCCTTAACAGCTATTAAGACACCCCCTCCTCTGCGAATCAATCGATCACATCTATAAATAGTGAAGTTATTAGATAGAATCTCACTATTATAAATTTTAGGACTAAGCCACGTTTCAGTGAACACAATGACATCATATTGAAAACTGAAACTGCTCAAAAATAAACCATTAAGTTTGGAATTTAGGCCTCGAACGTTTTGATATCCCAAAGACAGATTCGGTAAAGAATTTATACTATTTAGTTTTTTGATACAATACTAACTGAAGATTGTACCGAAGTAGGGTTCAGTGTGACGGGAGGTAATCGGTTTTGATTCTTAGGCTTGAATTCATGTACAACTATATGCGGTGGCCAAAACTTGGCGTCACATATAGTTGTAAAGTGCTCAACCGGCACACTGATTTTAAACGAAGCAATTTCACGTGGTGTTGCGAAATTAAACTTCGAGATAAAAACATTTGCTGCAGACTTACTAGCGATAAACGCTGATATTGCTTCGCACGTCGTGTCAGATGAAAGCCTGGATAAAAAAACCTGCTTTCGAGGAGACACAACTGATAAAGTGGGCACCATGGGTTCAGAGGTCGCTAACAGATTGTTATTCACTGTTTGAACAACAACCGGGGACGCTCTTACTTTTATAGTGGAACTTTGATTAGGCTCGACAGTTTTATTAGAAGTACCAGTAGCACCAGGTGGTGTTGACAAGTCTACAGAAGGTGGATTGGAAATAGATTCTGGATTAGGGGAAGTAGGAGCTAAAGAATTTGGAGACAACATTGGTACAGAAGGTGGTACCAATAATGTTGTAGTCTCCATTAGATTGTGTGAAGTTTCAAAACTATACTGTTTTAATATTTCTTCACCAGCTTCTATATCATTAGAAAGCTGTTTTGAAATATTGCACAGTTTTAAAAATTGAACTCTCACCGAATTATACATCTTGGAAAAATTAATTTGTTTTTCCAAGCAACTCGGGCAAGACCAACGTAAACCACCGCAACCAATTTTGGTAGTGGACATGATTTTGTCATAGTCACGCCCAGTGAGGCCAGCACATTTAGTGTGCATCAAGTTCTCACACAACCAGCAATTAACAAATTGTGCTTGTGCAGAGTCAACAACCTGCCTAAAAGAACATGATTTCTTACAGCATGTCATATTGGCAATTGGGGTTAAACAAAATTGAAGCGAGAAAGAAAAAAAAAAACAAAAAGCGAAAGAATGCAAAACTAAAAGAGATAAGAACGTGTTGAGAGCACTAAAAACAAACAACAACAAAAAGAGCGGCAATACTAATAAGAATCGCGCACAAATAAGAACAAAACAAACTAATGAGAGCAAATTCAGACACAAGTGTGTATGCAAGCAAAATGTAACATACAACAAGTGAGAGCAGATGAAACAGAAAGCCGGCAAACAGCGACGCAAAACAAAAACGATAATAGAAATCAAAATCGCCGATGCACCAAAACCGAAAATGAAAATCGGTAATAACTGATGCACAAAGCACAGCGGATCAAACCTTGCACAGCAATGTAATGATAGTTATCCAAAGTTAACCGAGCGCGATAGTGTGACAATTATAGTGATATAATAAGTGATAATTTAATTAAAACTCGAGCACAAAAAAATACGTGTGAACACTCTCAACTGAGAACTCTCTCTGCATGGGCACAAATAAATTCAGCGCCATTCATTCTAGCATATTCTTCAACCAAAATTGTTATTGAGTTGTGTTTGCATTTTCAGCAGCTTCTTTAGTTTTTTATTTGTCTAATATCGCCCTTTATACGCATATATTCAAACCTACCAAAGATTTTGTATGTACACATACATATTTGTCAAAAGTAGCCCTTGTAGTGTACTAGAGTCGGATTTGCCAACAGGCAATGCAAAACTAATGTGGCGCAGCAGGTAAGTGCGAAGCGCATAAGCAAAAGGGTCCGAGTTCGTGACGCGGGGGCTACGGCATGAAAATAGTTTTTTTTTTTTCCCTTATTAAATAGGAAGTGGCTTTGTTAGTTGAGATGGTGTGTTTTAACGATACATATATAGTAGATGTAGGTTCAAATCCAGCGGCAGCGACTTTGGTTTTTCTCTTTATTTTGTTTAACTATTTATTTAATTATATAATTATTTTTGATTGACATACAAATCTCCTAGTCAGACACCCCCGACTAGAGCTTTCTTACTTATACATTAAATATAACATAATGCAAGACTTTCGCAAGCGTTTCGCACATGGGCAGATAAATGCATATACATATGCACATGTAAGCAAGCGAATGTCACAACAATTCAACAATTCAAATTCAATAATTGTGCGTGTATTGTCAATTTTTTTCTATGGAATAATTTTGTTCTGAATGTCGAGTCTATGTGTAATCGATAAAAAAATAAGTAAGAACGTTGCCTTAGGGCGAGACCTAATGCGTGATACTCGTTTCCCACAGGGGCATCTGGTATTTTAAATTTAATAATTTATCTCAAATTTTGCATTTATGTAAATTCATGTGAATTTTATGCAATTTAAATTTTTGCAAATATAACTATGTGAATGAGTTAGCATTTTTATAAAATGTAAAAAATTCAATAGAATCATATGCTGAAAGTTTCATCAACTTCCGTTAAGTCAGTCGCAATCACGTTTGGTCAATTATGACACGCACGCGTTAAGCAGCGACAGCAAAATACATTTACATTTACACATACATTGAAACGTGCAAGCGCGTTTGCTTATGCACGGTCACAAATAAATTCAGCGCCATTTATTCTAGCATATTCTTCAACCAAAATTGTTATTGAGTTGTGTTTGCATTTTCAGCCGGTTCTTTAGTTTTGTATTGGTCAAATATCGCAGTTTATACGCATACATTCAAACCGACCACCGTTTTTGTATGTACACATATAAATACATACGTTCATATGCGCGCATTTCAGCATTTTCTAAGAATCACAATTGCGATTGTTTTATGTTTATATTGTGTTTGCATTAACAGCAGCTTCTATAGTTTTGTATTTGTCAAAAGTCGCCCTTGTAGTGAAGTAGTTTCGGATTTGCCAACAGGCAATGCAAAACTGATGTGGCGCAGCAGGTAGATGAAAAGCGTGTAAGCAAAAGGGTCCGCGTTCGAGACGCGGCGGCGACGGGATGAAAATAGTTGCGCAGCTGTTCATGCCTACATACATACATACATGATGGGTTCTATCGTCAATTTTTTTGTGTGGAATAATTTTGTTCGGTCTAAGTCGATTACACAAATATCGATATTTGATATTTACATTTTTTGTCAGGGTCACACACACAAAAAGAAAATAACATAACTGACGTAGGCAATACGAAAAATGATAATTTTAGCAGATAAATTATTTGCAGAACTTCAACATTAAATCGAATTACATATATTTCTCAGAAATGCCGTTTGTCGTCTTAGCAATTCTTATTAAGCTTATTTATATAGGCGGCACAGGCATTTGAATTTTGCAGCTGGGCGTTACAAATTTTGTTGCCAATTTTCCACGCCCCCAGTAGGCGTAGACATATCATATTTGGCAAGTTCCTAGAAGGCGTCGAGGGTAACGTAACTGCAAAGTTTGAATGCTTACACTTCAAAAATGTGAAAGTTACAGGGTATTTTTTTTCGATATACCACGCCCCCAAAGGGGCGTAAGATTTATTTTTGGGGAATCAATAGAGGAGGCCCTCAGTAACATAAACATCCAATTTTGAATCGTCTAGCTCTAAAACTGTAGGAGCTATAAGCTTTTTGCGATTTGCCACGCCCCCTGAAGGGGTAGGTATGTCCGCCATATCTTTTTGAGCTTGGGTGGTCAACGCAAGTATACATTCCAAATTTCAACTCTCTAGCTCTTCAACTAATATGATTTCTATGATTTCTATTAACTATGGGCGCAACCATTTTCCGATTTGCCACGCCCCTAGTGGGCGTATCCGGAAAATCTTGACACTTTATAATTCGAGGGTATACACGAGTATATGTTCCATTTCAATTCTCTAGCTTCAATAGCGTAGAAAAATATTGCATTCATACGGACAGACGGACAGACGGCCAGACGGACGGACAGCAAGACGGACATTTCACAAATCCAATATACTCTTTTTCCCTTTGGGAAACGAGTATAAATAGAACATGACGGTATGGTCACACACACAAAAAAGGAAATAGCATAACTGACCTAGGCTATACGAAAAATGATAATTTTAGCAGATAAATTGTTTACAGAACTTCAACATTAAATCGAATTACTTATATTTCTTGAGTGAAACCGCGTCTGAGCGAGAATGTGACTTGCACAGACTTTTGTGCGTTCACCACTATTCTCCACCTTTTTAACCATACTTCAATTAGACCAAGCTCTTCTTGAAGTAGGTTGGCTGCAACAGTTGGGTCATTGTTCGTAGCAATAATTGCGGTGTCGTCAGCATATGATGCTATCTGAACAGCATTTGTACTAGGCAAGTCTGCTGTGAAGACAGTGTACAAAACAGGGCCTAAAACACTGCCTTGAGGGACTCCAGCATCAACAGTGCATATAGTGGACGATTCATCCTGTTCTTGAACATAGAATATCCTGTTTTCTAAGTAGGATTTTATTATTAAGAAGTACGGAGCGGGCAACACTTTTTTAATTTTGTATAGCAGTCCTGCATGCCACACTCTATCGAAGGCCTGTTTAACATCCAAAAATACTCCAGTGCAATATTTTTTGCTTTCAAACGTATTTAGAATTTCCTGCGTAATGCGATGGCATTGTTCGATCGTACCATGTCCCCTTCTGAACCCAAACTGATGTTCGGGTATGATATTTAGCTCGTCCAGTACAGGTAACATTCTACTCAAAAGTATACTTTCAAATACTTTAGAGAACGTCACCAGCAAACTGTGAAATATTTGGGAGTACACTTGGACCGCCGGCTTACCTGGAAACAGCATATAAAAGCAAAGCAAGCTCAACTGAAAGCTAAGACAAAGAAAATGTACTGGCTCCTAGGTCCGCGATCACAGCTAAGCCTTGAAAATAAAATACGGTTATATAAGGCTGTTTTAAAACCAATATGGACCTACGCGTTGCAGCTTTGGGGAACAGCCAGTAAATCAAACATTGAAATTCTTCAGCGTTACCAGTCTAAAACACTGAGAACAATAACAGGTGCTCCATGGTATATGACAAACTTTGACATCCATAAAGACCTCAATCTTCCTCTTATCAAAGAGGAAATACAAAAAACCGCAGAGAGGTATTTAAATAGGCTACATGACCACTGCAATGCTCTAGCTTCTAGACTCCTCGACAACACAAATAACAGCGAACGGCGCTTAAAAAGATTCCACGTATTAGATTTGCCAAATAGAGAATAGACTAGTAGAGAGTTAAACTAGTAGATTAGCTATAAATATGTAAATATGTAAATATATGGATTGATCTCGTTGGAGTTCAAACCATCCGGTTATTTATAGTTAGAGTTTAAAGATTTGCTTATTGTTTTGTATAAGACAGATTGCAAATAAAATATATATATATATAAAAAAAAAAAAAAAAAAAAAAAAAAAAAAAACTTATATTTCTTACTATTTCTTTGAAATGCCGTTTGTCGTCTTAGCAATTCTTACTAAGCATATTTATATAAGTGGCACATACATATGAACTTTGCAGCTGAGCGTTACGAGGTTAGTCTCCTAGTAAGCGTAGACATATCATTTTTGGCAAGTTCCTAGAAGGAGTTGAGGGTAACGTAACTGTAAAACTTGGATGCTTACACTCCAAAAATGTGAAAGTAACAGGGTATTTTTCGATATACCACGCCCCCAAAAGGTGGGAAGATTTATTTTTGGGTAATCGAATTTTATTCAATTTCAATTTTTGCAAATATAACCATTTGAATGAATTAGCATTTTTATAAAATGTAATAAATTCAATAGAATCAGTTTCATCAAGTTCCGTTAAGTCACAAATAAATTCAGCGCCATTCATTCTAGCATATTCTTCAACCAAAATTGTTATTGAGTTGTGTTTGCATTTTCAGCCGTTTCTTTAGTTTTGTATATGTCAAATATCGCTCTTTACACGCATGCATGCAAACAGACCATAGTTTTTGTATGTACACATACTCATGCGTTCCTATGCGCGGATTTCAGCATATTCTAAGAATCACAATTGCGATTGATCTGCTTCTTTAGCTTATTTAGTTTTGTATTTGTCACATATCGCCCTTGTAGTACTACATTGCATTTTGCCAACAAGCAACGTAATACTGGTGTGGCGTAATGGATAGACGCAAAGCGCATAATCGAAAGGTCCCGAGTTCGAAACTCAGTGACAACAGCGTAACTTTTTTAATTTTTATACCCTGAGGCCATTGAAATGGGAAATCAGGGTATAGTGGCTTTGTTAAATGTATGTAACATGCAGAAGGAGGCGTGTCAGACCCCACAAAGTATATATATTCTTGATCAGGGCGACGAGCTGAGTCGATTTAGCCCTGTCCGTCTGTCTGTCTGTCCGTCTGTCCGTCCATCCGTCCGTCTCTCCGTATGTTTGAACGCGTCGATTAAAGCATCTAGACAAGCTAGAGACTTGAATTTTTTTTTGTTGGGTCCATGGATAGCACGCGCAGGTCAAGTTTGTTACCAAAAAACGATATCTATTTTTGTTGTTTTGTTATTGATTTTAAACCTTATCGAAAATAGGTTATAAAATTATATTTCCCACACCTTTAGAGCTAGACCCCCTAGATTTTTGCATATAGATTAATGTTGAGAAACCAGTTGTCATTATTTAGCACATTTTTCATTATTTAGCATATTTTTGATTTTTTTTAGTATATATGCAACTTTAATTATTATCGGCTAATGAACAGCTGTTTCAAGATCAACTATCGGTTAAGTCGATACATTATGTTAGTATTGAGTAAGCAAACGAACGGACAAGTCGAGCGTACCGGCAATTGGCTGATATAGTTCAAATAAAATAATGATATGTTTAATTATTCATCATAAGATTTGGTCCTTCGAGCCGGATCCGTTGGTCATTGCTACTGAATACTCACTTTGGATTTTTGGAAACGGCGCGCACTATTGGAAAAGTGGCGTGTTTTGTCTTGTCGTGTTTTTGCTGCTGGCGACGCAGCATTTGCACATTCTTGGAATTACGTATTGATATTTGGCATCATACGTAATAAACGGCGCGCACTATTGAAAAAGTGGCGTGTTTTGTCTTGTCGTGTTTTTGCTGCTGGCGACGCAGCATTTGCATATTCTTGGAATTGCGTATTGATATTTGGCATCATACGTAATAAACGGCGCGCACTATTGGAAAAGTGGCGTGTTTTGTCTTGTTGTGTTTTTGCTGCTAGCGACGCAGCATTTGCACATTCTTGGAATTACGTATTGATATTTGGCATCATACGTAATAAACGGCGCGCACTATTGGAAAGGTGCCGTGTTTTGTCTTGTCGTGTTTTTGCTGCTGGCGACGCAGCATTAGCACATTCTTGGAATTACGTATTGATATTTGGCATCATACGTAATAACCGGCGCGCACTATTGGAAAAGTGCTACTGACTACTTTGGACAACAACTTGAATTGACTGCGGGCAACGCAGCAAGCTGCAATGGGAGCCAGAAGTAGATTGAAGGCAACGATTACGCGCATTTCTGGATACACGGAACATCCGCCTGATGGCTGCACATTCTACGATATTGATGCCAAATAGGACATGCTGGTTCAGGCTTGGAAAAAGTTTGTCAATCTTGGCGACGAACTTTATAAATATGAAGATGCGCAGGGATATGTGGATCCAGCAAGTGACAATAATGCATACGAGGAGCGCTTTGTTCGAGCTTACACTTCTTAAGGCACTACACACTGAGTACAAACCCCGCAAACTGGAAGAGGCCAATACTACATCTAATGTGCTCGGGGAAAGGGATGAATCGACCATTCAATGTATTTTGCAACAAATGCAGCAGTCTCAAACGCAAATGCAGCAACAATCTCAGATGCAAATACAACAAATGCAGCAGACGCAAATTGAGACTATGGAGCGCATAATGCAACGACTGCTACCGCAGCAGGTGGATTACGAGTCATCGTCAGGCTCACAGCAAGTCGCAGGACCATCAACGAATGATTGGGAACTGCCGCGAATTCATATCGAACCATTCGATGGAATCTATAAGAAATGGCACGCGTTTAAGGGTCTATTTGACAGTGCCGTTCACAGCAAGATGACGTTGACAAACATTCAGAAGTATCATCACTTGAAGTCTTGTTTAAAGGGAGAAGCTGCAAAACTTATCCAGCATCTGCCCTTAGCTGATGCCAACTATGAAATAGCTTGGAATTCATTAGTTGAGCGTTACGAGAAGCCTCGCTATTTGGTCATCTTGTTGTTGGATACATTTACTGGATTGCCCAAGGTTGCGGATCACAACCCAGCAGCGCTTCGATCGTTAACAAACGAAGCTGGTACTGTAATTCGGGCATTAGACGCTTCTGGACAAACGGATCGAGATTGTTGGCTGATTTACTTACTCATCGCAAAGGTTGATGACACCGCACGTCGTGAATGGTATGAGAAGAGTCAAGACATGGCTAATCCGTCGATAACGCAGTTGCTCAAGTTCCTGGATTCACGTTGTGATCGGCTGGAGCTTAGCCAATCTGCAACTCAGACAAGCAGCAAGCCTAGACAGGACAGAGGTACCAGGAACGCGCATGCGCTACTCGCTACTTCAAAGCGCTGTGCTAAGTGCAACAAGGAACACGCATTGATGACATGTACACAGTTCTTGGACCTATCTATTCAGCAACGATATGACTTTGCAAAGTCCAAACACATGTGTTTTAATTGTTTGAGACTTGGTCATGGAGTGAGCACTTGTACATCGAAGTCATCCTGTAAGTATTGCAAGCGCCGACATCACTCACTTTTGCATTTCGATCAAAGCAGCACTAGGGACAAGGGTGAGCCACAGCAGCACCAGAAGGATGAGTCAAATGAGGCACCAGGTGCTAGCACAGTAGTAGCACTGACGAACGCCATGAACATTGCGATATGTGGCAAGGGTGCAAATATGAGAAGTACACTGCCAACGGCGCAGGTGTATGTGCGCAATTCTCGAGGACAAGACGTTGTTTGCCGAATACTACTGGACTGCGGCTCGGAGTTGTCCTACGTTTCGGAACGCTGTATCCAGACATTGGGTCTGGCCCTCATCAATCTGGAATCTCATCAATCAAGGCAGAAACGACAAGAGGGCTCTGTTCACTACACATCAAGTCGCAAGTGTCAGAGGCATCGCTTGAGGTCAAGGCGCACGTGCTTGGAAACATTACTTCGACACTGATGAGAGAAACTATAGACGCAGCAGACCTCTCTATATTTAGCGGCCACACCCTAGCAAATGCTGTATTCAATACCAACGCATCAATCGACATTCTGATTGGTAACGATCACATTTGGACGGTTCTTACTGGAGATAAGTTGTGTAATGCCCAGGGCAACACAATCGCCATCGATTCCATATTTGGATGGATCATCACATCAGTGGTAGGAGCAACTACAACTACAACTACGTCACTCTTAGCTACCATGGACATCAACGCATTGTTGCAACGGTTTTGGGAACTGGAGGAAGTTCCATCGTTCACGTCTGCAAATACAGAAGATGATGTAGTGGAGACTCATTTCGTCCAAACACACTGCCGTAATGCTAATACATAGTCGAGCTACCGTTCAAGCAGGACAACCCAAAGTTCGCAGACACCTTTCATGGAGCCAAATCTCGCTTCTTGGCAGTTGAACGTCGTTTAATGAAGGATGCAGCTTTGCGATCAAGGTATGTACAATTCATGAGGGAGTACATACAACTGGACCACATGAAGGAGGTGGATGTAGAAGAAGACTCCACTTCGAAGAAGATTTTCTACATGCCGCACCATCCGGTGCTAGGTGCAAAGCTGCGTGTGGTATTTGATGGGTCATATCAAGACCAAGATGGCCGGCCTCTTAACGATGCGCTTCATATTGGTCCATGTATACAACGCAATCTGTTCAACGTATGCATGAGGTTTCGAATGCACAAGTTTGTATTTTCGGCTGATATTGTAAAGATGTTTAGACAGATTCTGGTTGCAGCTAAACATCAGGATTTCCAACGAATATTATGGAGAGAAGATCCGTAAGCACTATTGCAGCACTTCAGACTCTGCACAGTTACATACGGGACTGCGTCTGCGCCATTCCTGGCAGTCCGGGTGTTAGAGCAACTCGCCAAGGACCACGAGCATGAGTTTCCTAGAGCCGCTAGGATATTGCTTGAGGATTTCTACGTGGATGATATATTAACAGGAGCCATGACAGAGGAAGAACTCATTGACATTCAAACTGAGTTAGTTGCACTCATGTCACGTGCACAGTTGGAATTGGGAAAATGGATCTCAAATAGCACACGATTGGTAATAGAGTCAACATGTCAACAGCAACAGCAAAGGTACTTGGACTGCACTGGGATCCTAGAGAAGACATCCTTGCATACAACATTATATTATTGGAGACTGCAAGCTGTACAAAACGACAAGTGTATGTAGCACGCATTTTTGATCCTATTGGTATTCTGGCGCCAGTGGTAGTCCAGTTCAAGATGGTTGCTAGATTTGAATTGGGACTCTGAACTCCCAATGAAACAGGCGCACTCTTGGCAGATGTATCGCAAGGATATTTCGTCGCTACAACAGTTCAAGATACCTCGCTTCATAGACAGTCACAGGGATCACATCGAGTTACATGCATTCTCAGACGCTTCGCTTAAGGCTTACTCTGCAGTCGTCTACAGCAGAGTTGAGTATAGTGACGGCTCTACAGGAGTATATCTTGTTGCTGCTAAAACTCGAGCTGCACCTTTAAAACTAACAACGTTACCACGCCTCGAACTGTGTGGAGCTCTACTACTGACTAGACTAGTTAAGGCAATTCAAGCTAGTCTGGGCAAGAAGGAAGTAAAAGTATATGCATGGTGCGATTCTACAATCGTGTTGTCCTGGCTGTCCAATCAACCCGGTAGATTGAAGATGTTTGTAGCCAATCGCACTGCAGAGATACTTGAAACAATCCCACGGGACACTTGGAGGCATGTGAGTACCAAGGAAAATCCTGCGGATTGTGCATCCCGAGGGATGCTTGCCGGTGACCTTCTTAAATTTGACTTATGGTGGAAGGGACCGTCCTGGCTATATGATGCCCAAGAGTTTTTAGAGGTGCTACGACAATCAAAATTCTGCTGCTCTATCGTGCCGCCAGCAGCAGAAGCGGAATTCAAGGCCAATATTTTGACGGCAAGGAAGAAATTGGCATCGTCCCCCTGTGACCTTTTGCTCACTAGAGTATCATCATGGCTGCGACTGATTCGAATCATCGCATACGTCCGGCGCTTTGTACACCGCGTCCGATCAAGGAAGCCACTTCACTCGGCAGTCTTAACGTTCCATGAAATTGACGCAGCAAGAAAGTTTTGTCTTGGGCAAGCACAAAACGCATTTGATGTTGATCGGCAGCGCTTGTTGAAGCACCGTTCCAAGTTAAGCAAGCTAGCTCCATTTGTTGACCAGGATGGCCTTATTCGAGTTGGTGGACGCTTAGAGAACTCCTACCTTCCTAGAGATGCCAAACACCCGATTGTACTGCCTAACCACAATCGACTAGTTGAGCTGTTACTGAAGCATGAGCATCAGTTCAACCTTCATCCTGGAGTTTCAGCAATGTTCGCCATAATTCGTCAGAAGTACTGGGTACTTGGATCCCGAAATCTCATCCGACGAATCACGCATGGATGCCTAAACTGTTTCAAGCAGCGTCATCACACTACACAACAGCTTATGGCAAACTTACCTGCTACTCGTGTACGACAGGCATTTACATTTGAACACACTGGAGTCGATTACGCTGGACCTATCTCGCTAAAGGTGCACAGGGGACGCAACCCGCGTAAGGAGAAGAGCTACATTTGTCTCTTTGTTTGTATGGTGACATCAGCACTTCATCTGGAATTGGCAACAGACCTAAGCACAGATACCTTTCTGGCAGCCCTCAGACGCTTTATGGCCCGCCGTGGGAAGCCTGCCGAAATGTATAGCGACAATGGACGTAACTTCGTCGGTGCTAAGCGCACATTAAACGAGATGTTGCAATTGCACACTTCACGCGAACATAATGAGGTGGTAACAAGGAAACTGGCGGAGCAGAGTATCAAGTGGAATTTCATTCCACCATATACTTCACATTGGGGCGGAAAATGGGAGTCTGCTGTGCGTTCCGTGAATCTACACTTGCGACGAGTGATCGGAAACACAGTGATTACCTTTGAGCAGATGCGCACACTGCTTACACAGATAGAAGCAGTTGTGAACTCCCGTCCATTATGCGCAACTTCGGACACAGAAATTGGATACTTATCACCAGCGCATTTTTTGATCGGACGAACGTACACCGCAGTTCCAGATGGGAGCTACGCAGAGGTACCAACCAATCGCTTGGGATATTGGCAACATATTCAGGCAATGCTTCAAGGATTTTGGAAACGTTGGCAACAGGAATATTTAACAGAATTGCAGCAACGACCAAAATGGACTACTAAGATGCCTAACATATCCCTTGAAAACATTGTACTCATCAAGGATTCGAATACGCCTCCAGCAACATGGAATCTAGGACGCGTAATCGAGGTGTACCCAGGAGAGGATGGATTAGTACGGGCAGTTAAGCTCAAGGTCGTTTCTGGAGAGATTATACGACCCATCAGGAAGATTGCAGCCCTACCACATTCTGAAACAGAGTTTCAGGGGGGCCGGGATGTTGAGGAACCATTTGTCATTATTTAGCACATTTTTCATTATTTAGCATATTTTTGATTTTTTTAGTATATATGCAACTTTAATTATTATCGGCGAATGAACAGTTGTTTCAAGATCAATTATCGGTTAAGTCGATACATTATGTTAGTATTGAGTAAGCAAACGAACGGACAAGTCGAGCGTACCGGCAATTGGCTGATATAGTTCAAATAAAATAATGATATGTTTAATTATTCATCATAAGATTTGGTCCTTCGAGCCGGATCCGTTGGTCATTGCTACTGAATACTCACTTTGGATTTTTGGAAACGGCGCGCACTATTGGAAAAGTGGCGTGTTTTGTCTTGTCGTGTTTTTGCTGCTAGCGACGCAGCATTTGCACATTCTTGGAATTACGTATCGATATTTGGCATCATACGTAATAAACGGCGCGCACTATTGAAAAAATGGCGTGTTTTGTCTTGTCGTGTTTTTGCTGCTGGCGACGCAGCATTTGCACATTCTTGGAATTACGTATTGATATTTGGCATCATACGTAATAAACGGCGCGCACTATTGGAAAGGTGCCGTGTTTTGTCTTATCGTGTTTTTGCTGCTGGCGACGCAGAATTTGCACATTCTTGGAATTACGTACTGATATTTGGCATCACACGTAATTACTAGTACGCACTATTGGAAAAGTGCTACTGACTACTTTGGACAACAACTTGAATTGACTGCGGGCAACGCAGCAAGCTGCAATGGGAGTCAGAAGTAGATTGAAGGCAACGATTACGCGCATTTCTGGATACGCGGAACATCCGCCTGATGGCTGCACATTCTACGATATTGAATTTTATGCAATTTCTATTTTTTTATTTTTTGAATACTGGCTATTTTTGCTAATTAACCCACCCCCCTCCTCCCCTTCGCCACTCATGGAGAGTCTGTTGCAAATATAACCATGTGATGAATTAGCATTTTTATAAAATATAAAAAATTCAATAAAATCATATGCTGAAAGTTTCATCAAATTCCGTTAAGTCAGTCCCGATTTATTAAACAAAACGTTTAGCTGCACGTGGCAATCAGCGACGCGCAGCAAAAAACATTTACATATATTCTCACATACACACATTGAAACGAGCAAGCGCGTCAGTTATCGCCAACGGCTCTACGTCGCCCCCTCCGAAACCCGCTCGTACTATTCTGACCTGATCAACAATGTCATCGAACTCTTACAATGTTGACCCGCTCCACTTAAAGCACTTGACAATATTTAGCTGATGCAACAGAAATCGAACTAAAGATTTGATGTAAACAATTTCTGAATCTGGGACTCGACATCCGGCAACAACCCGACTCAGCGGTCCCACATTACATAGCCCTTAGATTTATACATAATGTACTTTACTATACATAGCCTCTGCGTAGGCTTATATAAAGCAAGATTGAATAAACAACACTTCACTTGGTAGCGAACTCACAAAAAGAACGGTCGTGTTTTATTCGAGTGTTTCACTCAGTTCAAGTGCAAAGTCAAAACTACTTAAATACAAAAACCCTTACAAACCATGTTCACACTCGGGACAACCCAGGGATCCAGGCACCCACAGGACTGGACTGGTAATTGGCGCAGCCGGCATACAGAACCAAGGATCGCAAGGATGCTTCTCGGAATCACCACGATATTGATAATATAAAGACAGGTGAGCTAGTGGCAAAGAGTAGGGAAAGAAGACTCATTTGGCAAAAGAGTAACACAAGAGAAAAAAAGAAACGAAAAAAAAAGAGTAAAAATGATTTGTATGGCAGGCATCATTGCTTATTTTTAACAACACATATATAACAAAACAAACACAAAAAAAAAAAAATTTTTTTTTATTCCTTTATTATTGCTATGACAAAGATCTAGTGCAGATCATCGTTTAGTACTAATGGAAACAATACATATATAACGAAACAAGTGTTATACTCTACAAAAAGAAAAATATAAAATATTCCTTTATTATTGCTATAACAGGGATCTAGTGCAGATCACTGTTTAGTACTAATGGAAACAATACATATATAACGAAACAAGTGTTATACCATACAAAATAAAAAAGTGTTCCTTTATCATTGCTATGGCAAGGATCTAGTGCAGATCATTGTTTGGCACTAATGGAAACAATATATATATAACCAAGAAGTGTTCCTTTATTATTGCTATGGCGAGCATCTAGTGCAGATCAGTGCCTAGTACTAATGGAAACGGTATATATATATACATATATAGATAAAAAAAAAAGAAAAAACAAAAATATTCCTTTATTATTGCTATGGCGAGCATCTAGTGCAGATCAGTGCCTAGTACTAATGGAAACAATATATATATATAACCAAAAAGTGTTCCTTTATTATTGCTATGGCGAGCATCTAGTGCAGATCAGTGCCTAGTACTAATGGAAACAATATATATATATAACCAAAAAGTGTTCCTTTATTATTGCTATGGCGAGCATCTAGTGCAGATCAGTGCCTAGTACTAATGGAAACGGTATATATATATATATATATAGATAAAAAGAAAAACAAAAATATTCCTTTATTATTGCTATGGCGAGCATCTAGTGCAGATCAGTGCCTAGTACGAATGGAAATAATATATATGTAAAGAAGCAATGAGTATGCCCTACAAAACAAAACAAAAAAGAATAATAAATTTTGCTTATATTATACAATACACATATTCTGCCTAGCTTGCATTTCGGCTCGACATACATAAAATTACAACAAATAAATTCCATGCCCTTCCCCAACATAAGTACTTTCGTATCGAATTACATTACCAACAGCAACCACTTACAAATGAAAAATCAGCATAAAAATATATATCAAGTTCAAGAACACTCAAGACATACAAAAAACAAAATAATATATTTTACACTACAAATTCTTTTGCCACTTACGGTTCCCTGACTCGTACGCCCTTTGCCACTAGGTTCATAGTTCTTAAGACAAACACAAACACAAATATAAATAAACGAAAAAAAAATGTCTTACAGACGGCCACAGTAATAATAAATACAACATTTTGTAAATCTAAGAAATATAAGTAACAAAACACACAAACCCTTTTATATTTTCATATTGTGCTACATATATACACAATTATAATAACACTTTACACACAAAAGAAAAATATCAATGTTTACACATACAAAATAAATTAAGCTCCACCATTTATAAATTTATCCACTTTAAATTACACAATTATTAATTATATATATACACAAAGATTTACACTACAGAAAATACGTAGTTACCATAAAGAAAAACTATTCTATGTAAAAATACTACA
This sequence comes from Drosophila meridiana, assembly GCA_035045185.1. Taxonomy (NCBI): domain Eukaryota; kingdom Metazoa; phylum Arthropoda; class Insecta; order Diptera; family Drosophilidae; genus Drosophila; species Drosophila meridiana. Next base: position 188,599 of record JAWNPF010000134.1, read on the forward strand.
CTCTTAACAAAAAAAAGGGAACATTTTTTTTTACGAATACAACTGGTTAAATAATAGGCTTCACTGCAGATGTCAAAAAATATTAAAAGTAGCATAGTAAATAGGACAAGAAATAGATTAGGTTTTAGGAGTAGCACCAGCTTATCTGAAATACTTTACAGACTCTAATATTTACAAAGTAGTTAGATGTTTACTCTTCTTATCGGAACCCACGGACCCAGAGGAGATTACAAATCTAATCAAAACTTACCACATTACCACAGAGGAATTGATGAAACGTACGAACACTTAAAACGGGAAATTTATACCCATTTGTTAAAGGACAAAATCTCACAGGTTATTCGAGAATGCGAAATATGTCTCGCACTTAAGTATGACAGACAACCACAGAAACCACCCTTTGTTTTACCAGAAATACCGAACGGTCCGTTAAATATTATCCAAACCGAGATTTATACTATAAATAATAACTACAATTTAACTATAATCGACAAATTTTCTAAATTCGCACAAGCCTACCCAATAGGAACTGTATTAGTGTTGTAAAAGCTCTTAAAACTTTCATGAAGCAATTCGGACTACCTAAGAAAATCATAATTGACCAGGGGGCCGAATTTTCAGGAGCAATGTTTAAAGACTTTATAGATCAATATAATATTGAGCTTCACATTACTTCCTTCCAACAATCTAGCAGCAACTCAACAGTTGAGAGATTACATTCAACATTGACCGAGATATATGGAATAGTCCTCAATAAGAGAAAAGAACTAAAACTTACATTGGAACACGACGAAATAATCGATGAAACTATCATAACTTATAATAATGCTATTCACTCAAGCACTAATCTTACTCCTTATGAACTATTCACTGGACGGACACATATTTTTGACAAGACTATCAAATTTAATAACGAACACGATTACTTAACAAAATTAAATCAGTATCAAAACACATTATACCCGGCTATCAAGGCACTTCTCAAGCAACAGACCTCAAAACGGACAGAGAAATTGAACGAGACAAGGATGGAACCTCCCTCCATACCATCGGGCAATATAGTATTTAGGAAGGAAAATAGAAGAAACAAACTTACACCTAGATTCAGCAAACATAAAATAATACTGGACAACGGTATAACAATCAGAACTGCTAAAAGACAAAAACTACATAAACAGAAAATAAGGAAAATAACAAAGAATTTAAGCGACACACGAACACATAGCCTGCCACCAGTAACACTAACCCTACAATAAATTGAATACTTACAGGTTGTCTGTAGGCATTTCCCAACGCCTAGTAATCAATAGTTTGGACGAGGACCAACCTTTTGTTAAAGTTAACATAGGGGTGCTAGGGTAGTGAATTCATTCAAAATAATAAACCACGTAATAAACTTAAACGACTATGCAATAAATGCAAACAAAATAACAGACATAATAAAAACCTTACCCGATGACTTAGAAATTACCGAACTAAAAGACATACTTCATAAAAAAATAACACAAGTTTTCGATAGACTAGATACCTTACTCCCTAACAGCAACAGGTCTAAGAGAGGTTTAATTAACGGACAAGGTAGTGTAGTGAAATTCGTTACCGGGAATTTGGACGCTGAAGACGAAACAAAAATAAATAAAAAACTAATAGACCTTCACAAGAACATCGAACTTACACAGTCATTTCAAAAAGAAACATTTATTAGATTCAAGACTATCACGGATCATATAAATAAAGAACACGCAACAATCAGCGATTTTATTAATAACTATCAGAATAAAATTTACAAACAATTAGATTCGGAAGACCGAAGCCTAAAATTAGATCAGTATATTGCTAGAATTAATTACAATATAGACATTTTACTCAATCATTTAAACAACATTGCAGAAAGCCTATTGTTCACGAAATTAAATATAATCCCTAAGTATATCTTAAATACAGAAGAAATTATAAAAATAAAAAATATCTTTCAACAACAAAATGTAACAATAGACTTAGAGCACGAAATGTACAATGTTCTGTCTCAAGAATCATTAACAAAAAATAAAACACTTATTTTTAAGATAAAGATTCCTATACTGTCAAAAGAACACTATGAATACGACCAATTAATAGCCCTACCGATTAATAACACGAAATTTGTTACAATATCAAAATACATTATTAGAAATAAGTTAACAATTAAAGAAATAAATTCACCTTGTTGGGCAAAGTATATGTATGTGAGACCCCTACCTTACCACTGAATCCGCTCTGCCTGGCAAATCTACTCAACAATAGCATGGCAACTTGCAACGTCGTCGACGGTGGCCATCTACAACAAATCTTCACACCAATAAAAGGACTGCTGCTAATATTTAACGCAAAGAACATAAACGCTACTTGCATACCAGATAAAACACTTGATGGTTCAATGATCATTTACTATGACAACTGCTCAATAACTGTGGATGGCATCAAGTATGTAGATGCCGCCACCACCGTCGAAGATAAACTTGAAATAAACTTACCACACATCAGCAACTTGACAATAAACACTTATACAAAAAACTTGAGCTTGCACAACCTACATCTATACGACCTACAAAACGACCAGATAGTTTCGTCAAATAAAAAACCAAGCTAACACACATCTGACAACCGTCTACATACTCATCATCGGATTAGCAATAGCTGCAACCTTAACGTGGATCTACAAACATAAAACTGTTATGTATTCGCCCTCCATCCAGGACCCAATTGTCACTCCAGCCACAACGATCTTGGAAATGCCTTCGTTATGGCCTTCGTTCCAAGTTAAGGGGGGAGGAGTTATCGCCAACGGCGCTACGTCGCCCCCTCCGAAACCCGCTCGTACTATTCTGACCTGATCAACAATGTCATCGAACTCTTACAATCAGTCTTCAACAGTTACATCAAACGTAGTCCCTCAACTTAAACAACAAGCAAATGCAATACATCCCACTGCCATGGTTGCAATGTCACCTTCTCTTCCTCAAGTCCACATATCTCCTAACTCGTCTGATGTGGTGCTTCTAGCCACTGCTATAATCCTTGTCAAGAACCGAGCTGGCACATTCGTTCCGTGTCGTGCACTCTTGGACTCAGGATCTCAACTTCACTTCGCCACCAGTCGGTTTGCAAATCAGCTTCAGCTTCGAAAATGTAAATCACTGACTGCAGTGTCTGGCATTGGAGATGCCAGCTTCTCAACTGAAGGATATTCAGTCAATCTCGTTCTGAAATCGCGGATTTCTGATTATTCTGCCTCCATCACTGCCATCGTCGCACAGTAGGGCCTCTGCCGGCAGAGCGTGGCAAAAATAACTAAAGTGACTAACACCGATTTTTGATTTCTTGGTGTCAAATGATTGGAAATTTCCCCTAGATGATGATTCCAAAAGATTTTTGAAAATAGATGAATTTTAAGCATAGTTATGAGCCTTCAAAGTGGGGTCAATTTGCAAAATTGAACCAAACAGAGAAATTTTGTAAAAAATGTTAAACTTTTCAATTGAATTGCAAGAAAAATATTGCACCAATTCTTGATATTTTGGTATCGTTGGAAAAATTGGTATATTTTTAGCATAATAAAAGAAAAAGTGTTATTATGATCATTAATTTAGGGCTAGACTAATTCTAGTTAACCTCTAACTCATTTTTTGGTGTAAAGTGGCCTCTATCTTCTGAGTCCATCCGAGTCCACCGAAGCGGTTTATATACAGATATTTGTCAATGTTTTTTACACAATATTCATAAAAGATAGGCTGCCCGAAGGCGCCCGTTTGGTTTTTTACAGTAAAAACTAAAACAAAATCGAAAAAAATGCGCTAAAAATGCACTAAAAAAGGTCAAATTGACGCGTAACTGCATGCAGTAGGTAGATTTGCCGACGGCAAAACGTTAATTGAAGGGTCTGGGTTTTTTTTTTAATTTGGGCGTTACAATTGTGGTTGTTGTCCCTTTTTGTTTCTACCTAATGCCAAATATTGTCAACAAACACTTGTTATTGAAAAAACTAAAATAAACAGATGAAAGCAATCCTGAGAATTTAAGTTTATTAGATATTTATTCCCCTTCTGTGAATGAGTACTATCAGAAAAATTAAATTTTTTTTTTAAGAATTTTAATATTTTTATAGTTTATCTTGTCATCTTTAAGATTAATAATTAAACAAAAATTATTTTCAATAAAATAAATCAAAAACTTTTTCATAAAAAAACATGCATTTTTTGCCTAAAAATCACAAAACTGTGAAGCATTCTGATGACGTAGCACCCTGTGCGTAGATTCATTTTAAAGCTTGAAGAATTCTCTGTCAAATGCTTTTTAAATTACGCAAAATGAGCAAAGTCCGCACTGTGCGACGGGGCGTGGGAGTCATCAGAAAAGGTTCCGCATACCTGATTTACGCTTCGAGTCTACAAATGAATAAAATTGCTTGGAATCACGAACGAATTTCCTTTTGCAACGTAAAAGGTAATTCTCATAAAATCTAGCATTTAAAAGATTAAAATTTAACTTGACTATTGAGTATTTAGACCAGTCAACGATTGAACCAGACTTTTTAAAATTCTTAAAGCATTTGGTTTTAATATTTTTAAAATTGGAAAGTGTCTGAGTAAACCAGGGGGTTATTAGAATCAGGCTTTGAGAGGTGCAGACATCTTTATGGATCTAAGGTGGGATGATGCAAATCTTCAGGAATACAGATAGGGGTTGATCTGGTAACATTAATGACAGTCATCATTTATAAAAACAAGATTAAACGAACGATTCAAATGATTCACAATAGAGTTCATCTGAAATATTGAGAGAATGAACAGTTTATCAAAAAGATAATGATCTGTAGACGGAATAAGGTATTGTAGTTAAATACAAGTTATTTGTTGTGCATAGACTTGTACATCCGAAGAGGGATGGGAGAGTTATTTTAACCCAAATAATCTCAGCACCCCGAAGTGCTTTGAAACTTAACGATTCGGAGAGGATATCGGCCTTAACAGCTATTAAGACACCACCACCTCTGCGTATCAATCGATCACCTAGCATTTAAAAGATTAAAATTTGACTTGGCTATTGAGTATTTACACCAGTCAACAATCGAACCAGACTTTTTAAAATTCTTTAAACATTTGGTTTTAATATTTCTAAAATTGGAAAGTGTCTGAGTAAACCAGGGGGCTTATTAGAAGCAGGCCTTGAGAGATACAAGGGAACACAGACATCAAGGATAGAGCTTAAAGTTTCATAGAAAATGTTAGCTGTCAAATTAATATCAACTGAGTCGTATAAAAGCGTCCAGTCAGTTGCATTAATTAAATCATTAAGCAAGACAAAATTGCATTTATGAAAACAGCGACGGTATATTTTAGGAATCGGAGTAGAAATATGTGTCATCTTTATGGAAAAAATGACATCTAAAGTGGGATGATGCAAATCTTCAGGAATACAGATAGGAGTTTATCTGGTAACATTAATGACAGAGTCATAATTAATAAAAACGAGATCAAGTGAACGAACTATTCAAATGATTCAAAACAGAGTTCATCTGAAACATTGAGAGAGTGAACAGTTCATCGAAGAAATAATGATCTGTAGACGGAATAAGGTAATTAAAATTGGGAGTTGACGACCACGTAGTGTTAGGTATATTAAAGTCACCTAGCACTAGAAATAAATCATTATCATTTACATGCTCAAAAATTTCTTTACTACAAGTTATTTGTTGTGCATAGACTTGTACATCAGAAGAGGGATGGGAGAGTTATTTTAACCCAAATAATCTCAGCATCCCGAAGTGCTTTGAAACTTAACGATTCGGAGAGGATATCGGCCTTAACAGCTATTAAGACACCACCACATGCGTATCAATCGATCACATCTATAAATATTGAAGTTATTAGAGAGAATCTGACTATTATAATTCTTCATTGAACACAATGACATCATATTGAAAAAAAATAAAATAAACCATTAAGTTTAGAAATTAGGCCTCGAACGTTTTGGTATACCAAAAACAGATTCGGTGAATAATTTAAACAATTTAGTTTTTGATACAATATTAGCTGAATAGTGGAGATAATCGGTTTCGATTCATTGGGTTGAATTCATGTACAACTATATTGTAACAAAGTTTGTAAAGCCCAGCTGCGGCATATATAATTAAGCTTAATAACAATTACTAAGTCGACAAAATGCATTTCTAAGAAATATATGTAATTCGATTTAATGTTGAAGTTCTGCAAATAATTTATCTGCTAAAATTATCATTTTTCGTATAGCCTAGGTCAGTTATGTTACTTTCCTTTTTGTGTGTGTGACCATACCGTGTTGATATGGCAATTCTCTGTTATATGTTAGGTGGCAACGCTATTATCTATTAAGAAGTATGATGAAAATAAATTCAGTCTCTTATAAGCAACCAAACGTAGCAGTTCTTCTTACTCATCAAACCAACAGGTTATGGACCCAGTGCACAAGTGTGTATACTAAGAAATAGTGTACAGAGAGGAGAAGAAATAGAGACGAACAATTTTCCGGTGCATAACGGACAATGCAAGAAAACGAATAAGTTTTAAAAGAAATTCAGAAAATATTGAAAAGTTGGATGACACCAACTACGATTCATGGTGTGTCTTGGCGCGTAGTGTTTTGGTGCATCACAATCTTTGGGCTGTGGTTTCAAACGAATATGTAAAGCCAGAAGATGAGACAAGTGCGGTGTTTCAGACATGAAAGCGCGAAAATGATAAAGCCATGGCAGTACTGTTTTTGTCGATAAGTGCGTCGAAAATAAATTGCATTAAGAAGTGCGAGTCAGCAAGCGAAATTTGGAGTGAGATTCATCGTCCAAGTGGTCCCGTACGCAAGGTGACATTGTTCAAACAGTTACTAAACAAGAGAATGGTAGTAAGCTAAAATGTGCAAACGCATATAATGGAGTTCTTGAACATAGTTGAGAACCTATCAGCAATTGGAATCGTAATAATGCTGCTGTCCAGTCTGCCAATGTCCTATGAGAATCTGGTGGTTGCTTTGGAGGCCCGTGATGGATTACCCAGTCTGAGCGTCATAAAATGTAAATTGACAAGGGGAAAATGAACGACGAAAAGTTTGCGATCAAAAAGATAGAATACTACGTCCCACTGGAGGCAAGGGGCGAGGAAAATACGCAAAGACAGAGTGTCCATCGTGATTTCAAATGCTATAACTGTGGTCAGCCTGGGCATTTCGCGGCAAAATTTACATCCAAAGAGGAAAACGAAAAAATTCGTGGAAAAAATGTAGCAAAAAGCGAAGAAACAAAGAATAAAGAATCGATACATCGCTCGTTCGCTGGTGTTTCTGGAATTACTCGAATGAGTAAGAATGTTTGGGTTATCGTTAGTGGAGCAACATCACATGTGTGTACAAATCGTGAATTATTCGATAAGTGTGAGAAACATGACGAAAACATCGAATTAGCTAGAAACAATTTCACCATGGCGTGTGGACGAGGAACAGTAATTGTCAACAGGCTGTGTGGCGTTAAAATTACACTGAAAGACGTGTTATTTGATCCAGATTTGCAGTGCAACTTTTTGTCCGTAGGGAAGGCAGTTGCGAATGGATGTCATGTTGAATTCTATCAAGAATTTGCTAAGATTTACGATAAAGATGGTACGATAATGAAGGCCAAAAAGGTCGGCGGATTGTTTCTGTGTGAAACAAAGATTCCAGAGATATTGTGTGTGTCGAAAGCTTCGGATGATATGAAATGGCATGAGAGATATGGGCACCTAAATGTGCAGAGCTTGCAAGAACTAAAGAACAAGGTACGTGGATTGACATTAAATTCAACAAAAATAAATTTGGATGCATATGTTGCCCATTTGAGAAGTCGCAAAGAAGAGCTGATGAGCTGATTGTGCTGATACATACGGACGTTTGCGGACCTATCAGTAAAATATTTAATGGAGGTGCCAGATATTTTGTGACGATGATCGACGATAAAAGGCGATATATTCACGTTTACTTCATGAAACACAAATCCGAAGAAACGAAAATATTTAAGGAGCACATCACCATGATAGACCATCAAAAAGGCCTGCAGGTAAAAGTAATAAGAAGTGACAATGGAACTGAATATGTCACCATGAAATTCGATGAATATCTGAAGTCTATGGGAATCAAACGGCAGCTTACTGTACCATACACTCCACAACAGAATGGAGTTTCGGAGCGCTGCAATCGGATTTTGGTGGAAATGGCACGAGTTATGATTAATAGTGCTGGCTTCAACGAGAGTTATTGGGCGGAGGCAGTCGCATGTGCTGCATACCTAAGAAACAGATCGCCGACGAAAGCATTAGATGGAACAACGCCATTTGAGATATTTACGGACATAAGCCAGTAGTTAAGCACTTGATGTTTACGGGACATAAGCCAGTAGTAAAGCACTTGAGGGTGTTTGGAAGCATTGAAGGCCAAAAAGGTCGGCGGATTGTTTCTGTGTGAAACAAAGATTCCAGAGATATTGTGTGTGTCGAAAGCTTCGGATGATATTATGAAATGGCATGAGAGATATGGGCATCTAAATGTACAGAGCTTGCAAGAACTAAAGAGCAAGGATATGGTACGTGGATTGACATTAAATTTAACAAAAATAAATTTGGACTGCATAAGTTGCATGAAGAACAAATGTCACGTGAGCCCAATTGAGAAGTCGCAAACAAGAGCTGATGAGCTGCTTGAGCTGATACATACGGACGTTTACGGACCTATCAGTAAAATATCTAATGGAGGTGCCAGATATTTTGTGACGATTATCGACGATAAAAGCCGATATATTCACGTTTACTTCATGAAACACAAATCCGAAGTGACGAAAATATTTAAGGAGCACATCACCATAATAGAGCGTCAAAAAGGCCTGAAGGTGAAAGTAATAAGAAGTAACAATGGAACTGAATATATCAACATGGAATTCGACGAATATCTGAAGTCTATAGGAATCAAACGTCAACTTACTGTACCATACACAGTCGCATGTGCTGCATACCTCAGGAGCAAATCGCCGACGAAAGCATTAGATGGCACAACGCCATTTGAGATGTTTACGGGACATAAGCCATTAGTAAAGCACTTGAGGGTGTTTGGAAGCATTGCCATTGCACTTGAAAATGGTCCAAAGAAGAAGTTCCAGGAGAAAGGAAAAGAATATACGATGATCGGATACTCGGAGTCGTCAAAAGCGTATCGGTTGATCGACAAGACAACGTGAAGATCAGTAGAGATGTTGTCTTCATTGTGAATAGTACATTTAAGAAAGGTGAACCAGCAGTTGCTACAATTGTGGTGAACGACGAAACTGATGAACAAAGTAACATGGCAGAACGTAATGGTATTGTCAATTATCAGCAAGACATTCCGGACGGCCAAGACGACATTCAAGAAGTGGCCGTAAGTACTGTGCAGGAAAGTGCAACACCGAAAAAAGGTCCTGGCAGACCAAAAATTATTAGAACTGGCTTGCGTGGAAGGCCAAGCCTTCAATACAATGTGCTGAATATGATGTTAGCCAATGACATCGAAGTTCCATTAACCGTACAGCAAGCACAACAGAGTCCTCAAGCCGATGAATGGAAGTTGGCAATGCAGGAAGAGTATGATGCTCTAATGAGAAACGACATATGGGATTTAGCGGAACTACCATCTGGAAAGAAGCCCATAGGCTGCAAATGGGTGTATACGTTAAAAACAAATGCATCTGAAGAAGTCGAACGCTACAAGGCGCGCAGTCAAAGATATGGCATAGACTACGAAGAGACGTATTCTTCAGTGGTACGTTTTGCGACAATTCGAATGATTTTGGCAATGGCAGCTGAGTACGAGCTATATGTACACCAGCTAGACTTTTCGACGGCATACCTAAACGGGAGTCTTCAAGAAGATATATATATGAGCCAACCAGAATTCTACGACGACGAGTCTGGACATGTTCTGAAGCTGAAGAAGTCTCTATACGGCCTTAAGCAAGCGGGTCGAGTGTGGAACACAAAGTTAGATAGCGTTCTAAAAAAGATGGGCTATCAAGCATGCGAGAGCGAACCATATTTGTACACAAAATGTACAGAGAAAAAGACGATCAACATAATCGCTGTATATGTTGACGACTTGATGTTGGCGTGTTCAAACGAGGGTGAGATGCTGGCTACTAAACAATTGATTTCTTCTGAATTTCAGGTTGTCGACAAAAGTCCAATAACAAACTTATTGGGCTTGGAAATCCAGAGAGAAGGCAAAACTGGTGCGATACGTGTGGGCCAAAATAAGCATATAATGGAATTGCTTCATGAGATGGGCATTGTCAATTGTCAATTGTCAATTGTCGCACAGCTTCAATGCCGTTAGAAGCTAATTTTCAAGTCAACTGTGAGAATGAGTCGTGTAAGCGCGTTGATGTGACCGAATATCAATCTGTCAAGAAATGAAATGATTGCCGATATACTGACTAAGAATTTGTCAAAAGTAAATCATAAGAAATGTACTGCGTTGCTAAGAATTAACAATCGAATTGTGGAAGAGTGTTGATATGGCAATTCTCTGTTATATGTTAGGTGGAAACGCTATTAGCTATTAAAAAGTATTATGAAAATAAAGTCAGTCTCTTATAAGCAGCCATCAAACTCATCAAACCAACATACCGTCATGCTATATTTTTTTATCGATTACACATAGACTCGTCATTCAGAAAAAAATTATTCGTTACAAAAAAATTGACGATAGGGCCCATCATGTACAATTACAGTCGCTGGATTACATGTGCATATGTATATGCATTTATCTGCCCATGTGCGAAACGCTAGCGAAAGTCTTGCATTATGTTATACTTTATGTATAAGTATAATGTATAAGTAAGAAAGCTCTAGTCGGGGGTAACTGACTAGGAAATTTTTATATCAATCAGAAATAATTATTTAATTAAATAAATAATTAAATAAACAAAATAAAGAGAATAAAAACAAAAGTCGCAGCTTGTTTTGAAACTACATCTACTACATATGTATCGTTAAAGCATCTCAACTAGCAAAGTCACTTGCTATTTATTAACGAAAAAAAAGAAAAACAAGTAAGAAAACTCTAGTCGGAGGTGCCCGACTAGGAGATCCCCTGAGCCCCGTCCGATTTGCATTGTTTTATACGCTATATAGCTTGCATATAACATTAAATTTTCCATAATTAAATTATAATTTTGAAATTTTATTCAACTAGAATGTATGTAAATCAAAAATAAATAAATAATTAAATAAATAAACAAATCAACAAAAAAAGAAGAAAAACAAACATCACCGCACCTGGACTCGAACCTGCATCTATTTACTACATACATATGTAACGATAGAGCGCATCATCTCAACTAGCACAACCACCTAATGTTTATAAATTGAAAAAAAAAATTTTAAAAATTTTACGCGCTTTGCGTCTATCTACTACGCCTCACCAGTAATGCGTTTGTTGTTGGCGAAACGCCAAATAGTACTACAAGGGCGATATGTGACAAATACAAAACTAAAGAAGCTAAAGAAGCAGATCAATCGCAATTGAAATTCTTAGAATATGCTGAAATGCGCGCATATGAACGCATGAGTATGTGTACATACAAAAACGGTGGTCTGTTTCAATGTATGCGTGTAAAGGGCGATATATGACAAATACAAATACAATTCAAACACAGATTTGGTTGAATATGCTAGAGTTGAATTTATTTGTGCACATGCATAAGCAGACGCGCTTGCTCGTTTCAATGTGTGTATGTGAGAATATATGTAAATGTTTTTTGCTGCGCGTCGCTGATTGCTACGTGCAGCTAAACGTTTTGTTTAATAAATCGGGACTGACTTAACGGAATTTGAGGAAAATTTCAGCATATGATTTTATTGAATTTTTTACATTTTATAAAAATGCTAATTTATTCACATGGTTACTCTCCGTGAGTGGTGATTAGGTGGGGGATTGGGGGAGGGTTAATTAGTAAAAAGAGCCGGTATCCAAAAAATAAAAAAAATAGAAATTGCATAAAATTCACATTAATATATATGCAAAATTTGAGGAGTCTAGCTCTAAAGGTGTGGGAGATATAATTTTATAACCTGTTTTCGATAAGGTTTAAAATCGATAACAAAACAACCAAAATAGATATCGTTTTTTGGTAACAAACTTGACCTGCGCGTGCTATCCACGGACCCAACAAAAAAAATTCAAGTCTCTAGCTTGTCTAGATGCTACAATCGACGCGTTCAAACATACGGACGGACGGACAGACGGACGGACGGACAGACGGACAGACAGACAGACGGACAGGGCTAAATCGACTCAGCTCGTCGCCCTGATCAAGAATATATATACTTTGTGGGGTCTGACACGCCTCCTTCCGCCTGTTACATACATTTAACAAAACCATTATACCCTGATTTCCCATTTTCAATGGGCTCAGGGTATAAAAATATGTGAAAATTATTATGTTAAAACAAAGTGTAATAACACTTTATATCGTTTGTGAAACTGTCATGAAATAAGAAAAGAAAATTGGATGTTTGTTTTAAATAAAAATAAAATGAAAATAAGACAAAGCCTAGTTGGAACTGAGAGTTATTCGTCTCAAACAGACGATGTATTAAGCCTGAAATCTAGCATTACAGAGACAGCTATGAAATTATGGAATTTATATTTGGCATATTACACGAGGACGTGTTAATGTCAGGTTGGCCGTGTCGGAGCGTACTGTATGTACGCACTGTATGTTATTGTTTCTGCGTATTGCACGTACGCGCGTCTATTACGTATATTACGCGTGTCTATTGCTGTGTATGAGAATTCTGGTTATTACCAGAATTCCTAATTTTATTATACTAAGAAATATTGCATCAGCCGCTAAATGCGCTCTGATTGGTCCTTTGCATTTTGTAGCTTTGGGAAGTACCGTTTTAGCGAGACGACAGCGTCTTTGTCGCTGCCGTCGAGTGTGGTTCGAGGGTTCGTGCAAGAGAAAAGAAAAAGAGGCAAGTCAATTCTAGATGTGTCGTTTTACGAGTCGAAACGCGCTGCGCTATAATGGAAAATACTGATAATTCGACATATTTATATGTGTACATACAAAAACGGTGGTCGGTTTGAAAAAATGTAAAGGGCGATATTTGACAAAGACAAAACTAAAGAAGCGGCTGAAAATGCAAACACAACTCAATAACAATTTTGGCTGAAGAATATGCTAGAATGAATGGCGCTGAATTTATTTGTGACCATACATAAGCAAACGCGCTTGCACGTTTCAATGTATGTACATATGTGTAAATGTAAATATATTTTGCTGTCGCTGCTTAACGCGTGCGTGTCATAATTGGCCAAACGTTTTGTTTAATAGATTGCGACTGAAATGCGCGCATATGAACATATGTATTTATATGTGTACATACAAAAAGGGTGGTCGGTTTGAATATATGCGTATAAAGGGCAATATTTGACAAATATGTACAAAACTAAAGAATCGTCTGGAAATGCAAACACAACTCAATAACAATTTTGGTTGAAGAATATGCTAGAATGAATGGCGCTGAATTTATTTGTGACCATGCAAAAGCAAACGCGCTTGCACGTTTCAATGTATGTGTAAATGTAAATGTATTTTGCTGTCGCTGCTTGCCACGTGAGTGTGATAATTGGCCAAACGTTTTGTTTAATAGATTGCGACTGACTTAACGGAACTTGATGAAACTTTCAGCATATGATTCTATTGAATTTTTACATTTTATAAAATGCTAACTCATTCATATGGTTATATTTGCAACAGACCTTCAATTGGCAGTATATGAGGGAGTAGGTAATTAGTTAAAAAAGCCGGTATCCAAAATGTAACAAAAATTTAAATTGCATAAAATTCACATGAATCTACATAAATGCAAAATTTGAGATATATTATTAAATTGAATATACCAGATGCCCCTATGGGAAACTAGTATCACGCATTAGGTTTCGCCCGAATGCAAAGTTCTTACTTGTTATATTCTGTTCCCATGTCCGTAATGTACGTCTTCATTTAACCGTACTTCAGAATAAAATCTTAAAATATAGCTTTTGACACTGTTTTTGCATTCTTGTCTTTAATTGGTATTGCTATAAAGTATTTTGTCAAATCGCAGATTAGTGTTACTGCGTATTCATTTCCTTGTTCAGATTTGGGTAAGGGACCGATCGTATCCACAATTATCCTATCGAAAGACAGTTGTGGCGTTTCAATAGTGGTTAATGGAGTTTTGGTATATTTAGTTATTTTTGACTTTTGACATTTTTGGCATTTTCTTAAATAGTTTGAGATATCTCTTGACATGAAAAGTATATATTGTTCTAGCTATGCCTGTATGACCTCCATGTTTTAGTAAGCATAAAGAATCTGTTGATCGCAAGGTTACTACTTTTCGTACCTCGTCATTTACTATGACAGAGCTTCTTTTTCTTTTCCTGCGCAGGAATTTAACTGTTTACTTTGATTTCTGGTAGTGACTTTCAGAATTGTATTATTTACTTGTATGTTTTTCAGGTCTGTCATTGTTATTCTAGAGAGCGCGTCGGCTACGTAATTGTCTTTTCCCTTTAGATATTCTACTGTAAAATTATATTCCTCTAGTTCAAGTCTCATTCTGGTAAGTTTGGAACTTGGATTTACCATTGAGAATAGGTATGTAAGGGCTCTGTGATCTGTTTTGACAGTGAAGTGTCTACCATAAATATATTTATTTATTTATTTATTATTAAAGACATTGACAAAACTGGAGTCAACTTAAATTTAAACAATAGAAATATTTATATAATTATGAAGCCTAAAATAACATAAATTATCAATAATACCACCAACTCGGTGGGGGTACTTTATTTGCCAGTCCGGCCAGCTATGCCCCAATTCACAGCCATTTTAGTCAGTGATATTATAGAAGCTATACAAGATAGAGAGTATTTGTTGGAAACTTACAAATTAAATTAATTATAGTCTTAGATATAAGTACAAAATTTAAGATTTAAGATTACAGGTTACTACGAAGATGACCTGCAAGCAATGATTTTATTAAGGGAAGAGAGAGTTCAGAGGAAAACACATGATAATATTTATTATAATTACTACATAACACGTGAAACGCGCTATGCAAAGAATAATCCGATGTGCATAAAGGTAAATACAACGGACGAAAGTGTCTGCTTGTTCTGGAGGGAACAGAAAAATTAAGCTGAACTAACAGACATGGCGAATCAATTTTACCAATAATCAAATTATGTAGGAAAACAATCCCCAGAATTGTTCTACGATTGATTAATGAGGGAAGATTAATAAGAAGAAGCCTACTCTGGTAAGATGGTAAACGAAGATTACGATCCCAGTTTAAATCACGCAACGCAAAAATAAGAAACTGTTTCTGGACCGATTCGATACGATCCTGATACAGTTTATGCTGTGGAGACCAAATAATTGAACAATATTCTAAAATAGGTCGAACCAGCGAAGTATATAATAGTTTTGTGATAAAGGGATCTTTAAACTCCTTTGACCATCGTTTAATAAAACCAAGAGCACCTTTAGCTTCATTTACGATAGTAGAGACATGAAGATTGAAAGAAAATTTTGTGTCAAAAATAACACCCAGATCTTTGACAGTCAAAATTCGTTGCAAGGAAATGTTGTTAATAGTATAATTAACAATATGTGGGATGGTACGACTGAAGGTCATTGTCGTACACTTAGAGCAATTTAAATGCAACTGATTAGTCACACACCAACGCTGAAAGGAATTAAGATCATCTTGTAGGAGAAGATGGTCAAGTAAGTTGGAGTATGAAAGGCAGAGCTTTACATCATCTGCATACATAAAAATTTTGGAGTGAACAATACACCTAGGAAGATCATTGATAAAGAGGGTAAAAAGCAGCGGTCCTAAATGACTGCCCTGCGGTACGCCTGATGAAACAGTGATAAGCTTCGAAATTGATGTCCGCAACAATACCCTTTGAGTCCTGCCTTTCAAATAGGATGAAATCCAAGACACAAGTTTAGGGTGAAATCCTAAATGATCAAGTTTGCAAATTAAGATATTATGATTAACTGAATCAAATGCTTTGCTGAAATCAGTATAAATAACATCAGTTTGCATTTTATTTAAAAAGCTATCGTTAATTAGAGAAGAAAATTCTAATAAATTAGTTGAAGTTGATCGATTCTGGAAAAAGCCATGTTGAGATGGCGAAATAATCGATTTACAAAAGTGTTGTAAGTTTGATGTTAAAATCTTTTCAAATAATTTTGGGATAACAGACAGTTTAGCTATGCCTCTATAATTTGAAATGTCAGACCTTCCACCTTTTTTATGTAATGGAATAATAAATGACTCTTTCCAAATAGATGGAAAAACAGAAGTCTCCAGGGACAAATTGAATAGTTTTAATAAAGGTAACTGTAACGAAGCACTGCATTCCTTTATAACACAACTTGGAATATTATCAGCACCAGGAGAAAAAGATTATTTCAATGTCCGAATGGCTGAAACCAGAGACACAAGGGAAACACTTGGAACATTGATAATATTCGTTGCAGGACTTTCAAATGAGTAAGACGGGGCGTGTGAGACATCGGAAGAATAAGTGGATTGAAAAAATTTTGCAAAAAGATCTGAGGAATCTTGATCATTACAAGTTTTTTCTTCTCCAAGGAAAAACATGGAAGGTAAATTGTATAATTTACGCTTCGAGTTTACAAACGAATAAAATTGCTTCGGATCACGAACGAATTTCCTTTTACAACGTAAAAGGTAATTTTCATAACACCTAGCATTTAAAAGATTAAAATTTGACTTGGCTATTGAGTATTTAGACCAGTCAACGATTGAACCAGACTTTTTAAAATTCTTAAAACATTTGGTTTTAATGTTTCTAAAATTAGAAAGAGTCTGAGTAAACCAGGGGGGCTTATTAGAAGCAGGCCTAGAGTGGTACGAAGGGACACAGACATCAAGGATAGAGCTTAAAGTTTCATAGAAAATATTTGCTGCCAAATTAACATCAACTGAGTCGTATAAAAGCGTCCAGTCATTTGCATTAATTAAATCATTAAGCAAGACAAAATTGCATTTATAAAAACAGCGACGCCTTATTTGGGGAATCGGAGCAGAAATAGGTGACATCTTTATGGAAAACAAGACATCTAAGGTGGGATGATGCAAATCTTCTGGCATACAGATAGGGGTTGTTCTGGTAACATTAATGACAGAATCATCATTAATAAAAACCAGATCAAGTGAACGATTCAAATGATTCAAAATAGAGTTCATTTGAAACATTGATAGACTAAACAGTTCATCAAAAAGATAATGATCTGTAGACGGAACAAGGTAGTTAAAATTGGGAGCTGACGACCAAGTAGTGTTAGGTATATTAAAGTCACCTAGCACTATAAATAAGTCATTATCATTTACATGCTCAAAAATTTCTTTAATACAAGTTATATGTTGTGCATACACTTGTACATCAGAAGAGGGAGGAACATATGAGCAAGTGACATATATGCAAAGAGATGGGAGAGTTATTTTAACCCCAATAATCTCAGCATCATGAAGTGCTTTGAAACTTAATGATTCGGAGAGAATATCGGCCTTAACAGCTATTAAGACACCCCCTCCTCTGCGAATCAATCGATCACATCTATAAATAGTGAAGTTATTAGATAGAATCTCACTATTATAAATTTTAGGACTAAGCCACGTTTCAGTGAACACAATGACATCATATTGAAAACTGAAACTGCTCAAAAATAAACCATTAAGTTTGGAATTTAGGCCTCGAACGTTTTGATATCCCAAAGACAGATTCGGTAAAGAATTTATACTATTTAGTTTTTTGATACAATACTAACTGAAGATTGTACCGAAGTAGGGTTCAGTGTGACGGGAGGTAATCGGTTTCGATTCTTAGGCTTGAATTCATGTACAACTATATGCAGTGGCCAAAACTTGGCATCACATATAGTTGTGAAGTGCTCAACCGGCACACTGATTTTAAACGAAGCAATTTCACGTGGTGTTGCGAAATTAAACTTCGAGATAAAAACATTTGCTGAAGACTTACTAGCGATAAACGCTGATATTGCTTCGCACGTCGTGTCAGATGAAAGCCTTGATAAAAAAACCTGCTTTCGAGGAGACACAACTGATAAAGTGGGCACCGTGGGTTCAGAGGTCGCTAACAGATTGTTATTCACTGTTTGAACAACAACCGGGGACGCTCTTACTTTTATAATGGGACTTTGATTAGGCTCGACAGTTTTAGTAGAAGTACCAGTAGCACCAGGTGGTGTTCACAAGTCTACAGAAGGTGGATTGGAAATAGATTCTGGATTAGGGGAAGTAGGAGCTAAAGAATTTGGAGACAACATTGGTACAGAAGGTGGTACCAATAATGTTGTAGTCTCCATTAGATTGTGTGAAGTTTCAAAATTATACTGTTTTAATATTTCTTCACTAGCTTCTATATCAGTAGAAAGCTGTTTTGAAATATTGCACAGTTTTAAAAATTGAACTCTCATCGAATTATACATCTTGGAAAAATTAATTTGTTTTTCCAAGCAACTCGGGCAAGACCAACGTAAACCACCGCAACCAATTTTGGTAGTGGACATGATTTTGTCATAGTCTCGCCCAGTGAGGCCAGCACATTTAGTGTGCATCAAGTTCTCACACAACCAGCAATTAACAAATTGTGCTTGTGCAGAGTCAACAACCTGCCTAAAAGAACATGATTTCTTACAGCATGTCATATTGGCAATTGGGGTTAAACAAAATTGAAGCGAGAAAAAAAACAAAAACAAAAAGCGAAAGAATGCAAAACTAAAAGAGATAAGAACGTGTTGAGAGCACTAAAAACAAACAACAACAAAAAGAGCGGCAATACTAATAAGAATCGCGCACAAATAAGAATACTGTGCACAAAACAAACTAATGAGAACAAATTCAGACACAAATGTGTATGCAAGCAAAATGTAACATACAACAACAAGTGAGAGCAGATGAAACAGAAAGCCGGCAAACAGCGACGCAAAACAAAAACGATAATAGAAATCAAAATCGCCGATGCACCAAAACCGAAAATGAAAATCGGTAATAACTGAAGCACAAAGCACAGCGGATCAAACCTTGCACAGCAATGTAATGATAGTTATCCAAAGTTAACCGAACGCGATAGTGTGACAATTATAGTGATATAATAAGTGATAATTTAATTAAAACTCAAGAGCACAAAAAAATACGTGTGAACACTCTCAACTGAGAACTCTCTCTATGGTCTGAAATGCGTTATTGCCCAATGAATAGCTGCTAATTCCTGTTCTGTTGTACTTTTGTTACTTTCGTCTTTTGTAAATGATCTAGATGCGTATGCTACTGGGAGCTGAAGTCCATTTTTATTCTGAGTAAGAACTGCTCCACATGCTTGTTTACTAGCATCTGTAACAATGCAAAATTCTTTGCTGAAATCTGGGTATTGTAAAAGTGTTGGATTCATTAATGATGCTTTCAGATGTTCAAAGGCGTTTTGGCATTCAGCTGTCCATTCGAATTTTACATCCTTTTTACATAATATCGTTATGTGACGAGAATAGTCAGTAAAATTTTTTATGAATCTTCTTTAGTAGTTACAGAATGCAACAAATCTTCTAGCGCTGTCCGCATCATGTGGGACTGGATAATTTTGGATGACGTCGTATTTTTTGTCGTCGGGTAAGATTCCTTTATCTGTGCATTTATGTCCTAGGAAAGTGACTTTATGCATAAAGAATGAACATTTTTCGGGATGTAGCTTTAGGTTATGTTTCCTACAATTCTCAAAAACATCAGTTAAGTTTTTGATCATCTGTTTTTCGGAACAACCAATGACTATTAAGTCATCCATGTAAAGGAATGCTTGAGAAGGTTCAAGTCCAGAGAAAGCTATAGTCATCATTCTCTGAAAAAAATTTGGCTCTATTTTTAAACCGAATGGTAGCGATATGAGCCATTGTTTGTTGAAAAAGAAGTAATATCGCGTGATTTTTCTTCGAGTTCAATTTGATGAAAACCTGACATTAAGTCAAGGCATGAAAAGTATTTTGCTCTACCTATCTAGTTGATCTAAAATATCGTCAATTCTAAGGAGTGGGAATTTATCGGATAACTCTTAATGATTTTAGTATTTTATTTCCCATGTTTTTTAAAGTATCTATTGATATTATTTCAAAGATCTTTTCGCTCGGTGCCACTTTGAGTTGGCTGATATTAGTTATACCGGCTTGCCTTTCAAGCCTTTGAAAAAACTGACCTAAATCAAGAGTTCCATTGGTATATAAATCATCACTATAAATTCTCGCACTAACTTTCTTTCCTTGTTTTAACAAAAATTTACAATCTGTTATTCGCAACGTCACTATTTTTCGTACCTCTTCATTGACTGTGATGACTTCGTATACGTTGGGCTTAGAAGCTTTTTCAAGACTTTGCTTTGGCAATAGTTCTTGTTTATTTTCTGCGCAGAAATTGTTTGTCTACTTTGGTGCTGACTTTCAGGCCTTTTTTATTCATATCAATTAAGTCGGATATTGTTATCCTTGACAGGGCGTCTGCCACAAAATTATCTTTCCCTCTCAGAATAATCTACCGTAAAATCATATTCTTCTAATTCGAGTCGCATGCGTGTTAATTTGGAACTTGGGTTTACCATGGAAAATAAATATGTTAAAGGTCTGTGATCAGTTCTTACTGTAAAATGTTTGTTTTTTGTTTATTGCTTTCACCTTTAGTGAATGCTCTTGATGCATATGCAACGGGGAGTTGGAGTCCATTGTAGTTTTGAGTTAAAAGTGCTCCACATGCTTGCTTGCTTGTATCTGTGATTATGCAAAATTCTTTGCTAAAATCTGGAATAAAGTCTGGAACAAGTTGATTCTTTAGGTACTGGAATGCCTTTTCACATTCTGTTGTCCATTCAAATGGGACATTCGTTTTACATAATCTTGTTATGTGCCGTGAATATTCGGCGAAGTCTTTTATAAAACGTCTATAATAATTGCAAAATGCAAAGAATCTTCTAGCGCTGTCTGCGTCCGTAGGGACAGGATAGTTATTTATAACATCAAATTTTGTATCGTCTGGTGAGATTCCTTTATCTGTGCATCTATGTCCTAAAAACATCACCTCGTGCATGAAAAATTAATATTTTTTTGGATGTAATTTCAGGTTGTGTTTTCTACAAAGTTTGAAAACATCTGTTAAATTTTTAATCATATGTTGTTTAAAACAACCAAAAACGATTAAATCATCTAAGTAAAGGAAAGCCTGAGAATGCTATTGTCATCATTTTCTGAAATGAATTAGGCGCTGCTTTTAAACCAAATGGTCATCGCGTTAAGCGATATGAGCCATTGTTCGTTGAAAAAGACGTTATAGCTTGAGCTTTCCTCGAGCTCAATTTGGTGGAAACCTGATATTAAGTCAAGGCATGAAAAAATTTAGCTCTACCCAATTGATCAAGAATAGTGGAAATTTATCTGACAGCAATTTTTTATTAATTTGACGATAATAACAGTGGGCTATTATAAGCAGATACAGATGGTTCGACTATTTTGTCGTTATATAATTTTTGGACTTGTTTTTGAATTTCGTCCATTTGACTATGAGGATTCCTATAATTTTTAATATATATTGCTTTATCATTATTTATGCTGATTGATTGATCCGTATCAGTTGTATTAAGCGTTCTTATGAATGCATTTTGGATTGTTGCTATGGTATTTGCCATAAAATTATCTTTCCCTCTCACATATTCTACCGTAAAATCATACTCTTCTAACTCGAGTCGCATGCGTGTTAATTTGGAACTTGGGTTTACCATGGAAAATAAATATGTTAAAGGTCTGTGATCAGTTCTTACTGTAAAATGTTTGCCATATATATATGGTCGAAAATGTGTTATTGCCCAGTGTATAGCTGCTAGTTCTTGTTCCGTAGTACTCTTATTGCTTTCACCTTTAGTGAATGCTCTTGATGCATATGCAACGGGGAGTTGGAGTCCATTGTAGTTTTGAGTTAAAACTGCTCCACATGCTTGCTTGCTTGTATCTGTGATTATGCAAAATTCTTTGCTAAAATCTGGAATAAAGTCTGGAACAAGTTGATTCTTTAGGTACTGGAATGCCTTTTCACATTCTGTTGTCCATTCAAATGGGACATTCGTTTTACATAATCTTGTTATGTGCCGTGAATATTCGGCGAAGTCTTTTATAAAACGTCTATAATAATTGCAAAATGCAAAGAATCTTCTAGCGCTGTCTGCGTCCGTAGGGACAGGATAGTTATTTATAACATCAAATTTTGTATCGTCTGGTGAGATTCCTTTATCTGTGCATCTATGACCTAAAAACATCACCTCGTGCATGAAAAATTAATATTTTTCTGGATGTAATTTCAGGTTGTGTTTTCTACAAAGTTTGAAAACATCTGTTAAATTTTTAATCATATCTTGTTTAAAGCAACCAAAAACGATTAAATCATCCAAGTAAAGGAAAGCTTGTGAAGGCTCTAAGCCTGAGAATGCTATTGTCATCGTTTTCTGAAATGAATTAGGCGCTGCTTTTAAACCAAATGGTCATCGCGTTAAGCGATATGAGCCATTGTTCGTTGAAAAAGACGTTATAGCTTGAGCTTTCCTCGAGCTCAATTTGGTGGAAACCTGATATTAAGTCAAGGCATGAAAAAATTTAGCTCTACCCAATTGATCAAGAATAGTGGAAATTTATCTGACAGCAATTTTTTATTAATTTGACGATAATAACAGTGGGCTATTATAAGCAGATACAGATGGTTCGACTATTTTGTCGTTAATTAATTTTTGGACTTGTTTTTGAATTTCGTCCATTTGACTATGAGGATTCCTATAATTTTTAATATATATTGCTTTATCATTATTTATGCTGATTGATTGATCCGTATCAGTTGTATTAAGCATTCTTATGAATGCATTTTGGATTGTTGCTATGGTATTTGCTATATAAATACCATGCTGTATTTCCTGGCTTGGAATAAATACACTGTCTTCTATTTTTCGGACTACTTGTGGATGGTTTGAAATCTAATTGACTTGTATTTTCTTATGAAATCGATTCCTAGTATTCCATTACATGGAATAGTGAAATGTGAATTTACAATGTGAAATTGGTGTGGAATTATATATTTTGAAGTTTCAATTTCTATAAAAGTAAGTCCTTTTGATTTGGTACTTCTTGACTGATTCCCTGTATACTAATTATGTTATTAGTTTGAATGTATTGAAATACGTCTGAATCTTCTTTTAATATTGATATGTCTACACCTGTGTCTATTAAAGACTAATTCTTTTCCTGTTGTTATTTTTATGAAGCTTACATATATATGAATATATTTAGACTGAGATTGATGGTGTGAATTTTTATATTCTCTACTGCTGAGTATCTAAAGATTGTTGGGAGTTTCCCGAAGCGTTTTGGGCTACCCTAACATTCTGTTGGTTATTTCCTCTATTGTTACCTCTGTTATTTCGATAATTGTTATTTCCTCGGTAGTTATTAT
Source organism: Drosophila meridiana (assembly GCA_035045185.1). Lineage (NCBI taxonomy): Eukaryota > Metazoa > Arthropoda > Insecta > Diptera > Drosophilidae > Drosophila > Drosophila meridiana. Next base: position 212,250 of record JAWNPF010000134.1, read on the forward strand.
TTTGAGAGTTATTGTTCCGGTAATTGTTATTATTATAATAACCGCGACCATTGCCCTTACCGAGATAACAATTTTTGTTATTATAATTACCACGGCCTCTCTGGGCATACAATACCGAATTGGGATTGCCTATCATCTCAGCACTACACTGAATATACTTAGTGACGGCTTCATTCATAGTTTTGAAGTCTCCTGCCTCAAGGATAGTTTTTAATTTTCCATGTTCGCAATTTTTAACCATTGCGTCAATGGCTTCTTTGGTACTGAACTTATCAGCATGTTCTGCTGGTAATCCTTCCTTTGCAATTTCTTAATTATCGCATCAATTGTCGTTTTATCTTGGACTTTGTATAGTGTTGAGCCAATAATTTTGGATTTTATGACTTCAAAAGCTATTTCTTCGAATGTGCCTTTTGTCAAATTAACTAACTTCAAAGCTCTTACGAATCTTTCAAGATGTATTCTTTGTCCATTGAATTCTGGGATGGCATTCGAAATGTATTTTATATATGCCCTTTGGGCACTTGTGTCCGTCATGATGTTTTCTTTGGATTCTTCTATGCTTGTATTAGGGATAATTTTTTCTTCCTGTCCTAATTCGTTCTCTTGATCCGATAATGTTATTAGTGCGGGAATTGTAAGATCGTTTAGATCTCTTTCTTTTATTTCAGATTCAGATTCTGAATCTTCATCTTCCACAGAATATATCTCTATTGATTTTTGTTTTTTATCTGTGTCTATTTCTAGAGGGGTGTTCAAAATTGAAGGTATGAATATATCTAATTAATACTTTTCTTTGACATTTATTAACTGCAAACGTAACTTGATCAAAGTTTTGAAATTTTTGACCAGTTCATTTAATTTATTGTTTCCCTATTATCATGCACTAATTTTCTAGCGTCGTTGAATGAATCGACGAGAATTTTTGCATGTTTGTTTAAAGTGTCTTGTTGTATCCCCTATTATGTCCTAAACATTTGTTGATTTACCAAATGTTTCTTTTATTTTACGGATATAGAGACTGAGTTTCTCCCATTCCATGCTTAATATTCATTGCATATATATTGGTAGTATATTTATACTAGTTTCCCAAAGGCAAAATAGTATATTGGTTTTGTGCAATGTGATTTTACAAATTCAGCTTTATTTTGAGCACTATTGATGCTAGAGACTTGAAATTTGGTATATTTACTCAGATACGCTACCCAAGATCAAAAAGATATGGCGGACATACCTACGCCTTCAGGGGGCGTGGCAAATCGCAAAAAGCTTATAGCTCCTACAGTTTTAGAGCTAGACGCTTCAAAATTGGATGTTAGTGTTACTGGGGGCCTCCTCTATTGATTCCCCAAAAATAAATCTTACGCCCCTCTGGGGGCGTGGTATATCGAAAAAATACCCTGTAACTTTTACATTTTTTGAGTGTAAGCATCCAAACTTCACAGTTACATTACTCTCGACTCCTTCTAGGAACTTGCTGATATGTCTACGCCTATTGGGGGCGAATTGGCAACAAAATTTGTAACGCCCAGCTGCAAAATTCATATGCCGGTGCCACCTATATAAATAAGCTTAATAAGAATTGCTAAGACGACAAACGGCACTTCTGAGAAATATATGTAATTCGATTTAATGTTGAAGTTCTGCAAATAATTTATCTGTTAAAATTATAATTTTTCGTATAGCCTAGGTCAGTTATGTTATTTTCTTTTTGCGTGTGTGACCATCAAAAAATGTAAATATCAAATACCGATATTTGTGTAATCGACTTAGTCCGAACAAAATTATTCCACACAAAAAAATTGACGATAGGTCCCATCAGGTATGTATGTATGTAGGCACGAACAGCTGCGCAACTATTTTCATGCCGTCGCCGCCGCGTCTCGAACGCGGACCCTTTTGCTTACACGCTTTTCATCTACCTGCTGCGCCACATCAGTTTTGCATTGCCTGTTGGTAAATCCGAAACTACTTCACTACAAGGGCGACTTTTGACAAATACAAAACTATAGAAGCTGGTGTTAATGCAAACACAATATAAACATAAATCAATCGCAATTGTAATTCTTAGAAAATGCTGAAATCCGCGCATATGAACGTATGTATTTGTCGGAGCGTACTGTATGTACGCACTGTATGTTATTGTTTCTGCGTATTGCACGTACGCGCGTCTATTACGTATATTACGCGTGTCTATTGCTGTGTATGAGAATTCTGGTTATTACCAGAATTCCTAATTTTATTATGCTAAGAAATATTGCATCAGCCGCTAATGCGCTCTGATTGGTCCTTTGCATTTTGTAGCTTTGGGAAGTACCGTTTTAGCGAGACGACAGCGTCTTTGTCGCTGCCGTCGAGTGTGGTTCGAGGGTTCGTGCAAGAGAAAAGAAAAAGAGGCAAGTCAATTCTAGTTGTGTCGTTGTACGAGTCGAAACGCGCTGCGCTATAATGGAAAATACTGATAATTCGACATCAGAAGTGGGATCCGGCCCTCTACCTCCAACAATAGATGGACCATGGCGCACTATGGTGGAATTTCAAAATAAAAATTTAATTGAACTTTTGCGCGCGTTACAAACATCGTCTGACGTTGGACAAAATAAATCGGTGCAGTTACCCAAATTTAATCCCGACAAGGCAGGTGCCAACGCGACATCGTGGTGTAATACGATTGAAATAATTTTGCAAGAAAATGCTTTAAATGGCAGTGCGTTAGTCGTCGCTTTAAGTTCGGCATTAGAGGGAAGCGCTTCGCAGTGGCTCTCTCACGATTGATTAATGAGGGAAGATTAATAAGAAGAAGCCTACTCTGGTAAGATGGTAAACGAAGATTACGATCCCAGTTTAAATCACGCAAAGCAGAGCCATAGCTGTTGCGGTTGCGCACTTGTCACTTGCACGAACATACATATGTTTATGTTTTTATGTTTGTCTGTAACTCTGACCATATCGACATACATATAGCTTTCTCGATAAGTCTTTATGTTTGTGTGTGATTTATAGCACCTATATTATCACTCCTACTCCTGGTCCGACGTTACAGTTTCTATACGTACATATACACCGCAGGGCGATCTATACACAAACACACACACGTATATCCATACATATGTATGTACATATGTACAATTACGATTGATTTATGTTTATATTGTGTTTGCATTAACAGCAGCTTCCATAGTTTAGTATTTGTCAAAAGTCGCCCTTGTAGTGAAGTAGTTTCGGATTTACCAACAGGCAATGCAAAACTGATGTGGCGCAGCAGGTAGATGAAAAGCGTGTAAGCAAAAGGGTCCGCGTTCGAGACGCGGCGGCGACGGCATGAAAATAGTTGCGCAGCTGTTCGTGCCTACATACATATGTACATACATGATGGGTCCTATCGTCAATTTTTTTGTGTGGAATAATTTTGTTCGGAATAAGTCGATATTTGTGTAATCGATATTTGATATTTACATTTTTTGTCAGGGTCACACACACAAAAAGAAAATAACATAACTGACGTAGGCTATACGAAAAATGATAATTTTAGCAGATAAATTATTTGCAGAACTTCAACATTAAATCGAATTACATATATATCTCAGAAATGCCGTTTGTCGTCTTAGCAATTCTTATTAAGCTTATTTATTTGCAGCTGGGCGTTAAAAATTTTGTTGCCAATTTGCCACGCCCCCAGTAGGCGTAGACATATCATATTTGGCAAGTTCCTAGAAGGAGTCGAGGGTAACGTAACTGTTAAGTTTGGATGCTTACACTCCAAAAATGTGAAAGTTACAGGGTATTTTTTCGATATACCACGCCCCCAGAGGGGCGTAAGATTTATTTCTGGGGAATCAATAGAGGAGGCCCCCAGTAACACAAACATCCAAATTTGAAGCGTCTAGCTCTAAAACTGTAGGAGCTATAAGCTTTTTGCGATGTGCAACGCCCCCTGAAGGCGTAGGTATGTCCGCCATTTCTTTTTGATCTAAGGTTGCTTATCCGAGTATATATATCAAATTTCAAGTCTCTAGCATCAATAGTGCTCAAAATATAGCTGAATTTGTAAAATCACTCTATATTCAGATCCGATTTGCCACGCCCCCAGAGAGAGTGGACATAAAATCTTTTTATCAATCTTTATAGAATCGAAGCATTATATCCGTCATATCTTTTTGAACTTGGGTGGTCAACGCAAGTATACATTCCAAATTTCAACTTTCTAGCTCTTCAACTAATAAGATTTCTTAACTATGGGCGCAAGCATTTTCCGATTTGACACGCCCCTAGTGGGCGTATCCGGAAAATCTTGACACTTTATAATTCGAGGGTATACACGAGTATATGTTCCAAATTTCAAGTCTCTAGCTTCAATAGCGTAGAACAATATTGCATTCATACGGACAGACAAACAGACGGACGGACAGCAAGACGGACATTTCACAAAACCAATATACTCTTTTTCCCTTTGGGAAACGAGTATAAAAAGACCTTCACAAAAGAGCGAAGAAACGCAAGGCGGCCGCAGAAATGCGCAAGCCCTAACCTGCCTTAATTTAAGACCTACTACCAAGTTGAAGCAGGAAAGTGAAACTTGAAATTACTAACCTCTGTTAGGCTGTTATACTAACAACACATGATTGGACAATTCATTGTTTAAATAAAAAATGTCAGCCAATCATGGGTACAAAAAAAAAATATATTTCCAAGTCTGTGGCGCTATGAAAATAGCAGTAAATAACGTTATATAACAATTTTTCTGTTCTTTTAAAAAAAATTATTATTAACAAGTAAGAAAACTCTAGTCGAGAGTTCTCGACTAGAAAATACCCTGAACCAAACCAAAATAAAGAAGCACATTTAAAAGTTTTAAATAATAAAATTCAAAAAATATATATTTTAAAATTGTTAATTTGATACAAATAAAATTTTTTTCACATTGTTAAGGTAATACAAAAAAATTTTTTACATATATTTAAAACTATTTATATTTAAAATATTACATTTAATCTATGATACTAAAGTTCCCTATCCTGAATACTTAACGAAATACCACTGTGGTAACTATAAACTGTTTCAAAGGTCCTAGCGCTAATATATTCATTAGACAGATTTGAAAACGCCCAATCAATATGCGATTCACTATTGGTTGTAGGCGTTTTCAAATCCAATAAGCTTCTAAAGCTTCTGCTAACTAACTCTTCATATAGCGATCTAGCTGATTCAAACTTGCTCAAACACAAATTAAAATGTCCTAATATAACACAACTTTCTCGCAGAAAAAGGAAATTGCAGATATAGGTCCTGAAATTCTGTCTTAAATAATCGGACTGGGTAAGACGAACTACGAAGCTTAACGACTTATACCTTAAAACGGCATATTCTGAAGAAGATGATCCATTTATTTTCCTGAAGCTCACACAGCTTGATACGTTATTTAAAATTTCGTCCCAAACATAAATGATGATTCCCCTCTTAGGTCGGATTGCGTTTGGTATTACCTCACAATGAAGACGGACAACAATACTGAAACCAGGTATATTTACATTTTCGTTTTCATACGTAGACGCGTCAACGAAACATAGAATTCAGATCGAATGTCTTCAATATGACAATTAATGCTCTGAGTGTTATGGAAAAAATATCTAAGGTGGAACTTTCAACTAAGTGATCATAATGTGATCGAAGTAGTTTTTCTGTGCGCAATCGGACTATTTGTGTTTGGACCTTATCATCATTTTTGGGAGGCTTAGGAGGAACAAAATCTCCTATAATAAACAACCCCGAAGCAGTTGTTGCCCTACTACAAGCTACGTATATTGCAGCACGCTGCATTCGAGAGCAAGTGTGGACCACCACTTTGCTATACGTAGCTCCCTGGGTTTTATGAATAGTTATACCTTCTGCAGGTACAACCGGAAACTGCCTACGGTCAATTGAAACTTGCTCATTTTTCCTATATTGAAAATTTCGAACTATTTTATGAATTGGGGTCCAAGAAGATTCAGTACGATGTGTACATTTTGAGCGAGCAAGTACTCCTACACTATTCTCAGGAAATTGCATCCATAAAACATTTGGAGCGTTAGATGCATCGAAATCTATTTGCATCAAAATTCCTGTTGCGCCATTAACTAGCCCATCTTCAGTATCTACATTGACCGTAATCATATACTTGGCAGTTCTTTTTAAAGTGAGGGATCTACACAGTCCCTGTGTTTCGGACGACCTAAAGCTACCCACGACTTCTAAAATTCTTTCCCTACTTGCTGTATTTAAATGGGTGGCTTTTATATAATCCTCAGCAATAGAAATAAATGGATCCGTTGCTATAGCGTTAAGCTTTATAGTATTGTAGCTATCTGTCGCCGCATTTGTGCTAAACAGATGAATTGCGTCATCGGGAATATCCGATGGCTGACAAATGCGGGATCGGATAAGAGTAATATCATCGGCTGTCATAATTCCCGATGCCATATTATTTAAAGCAGAAGCAAATGTTTGATCCTCCCGTTGTCGCATTATTTCTGTGAGCTAAAAATACTTAAAGAGGTCCCAGAGCGAAGAAGCGTATATTGCACTGTAGGGATCATGGGAGTTGGATTCGAAAATCCAACGATCGCCTACTGGTGACAACTGTCGTAGATCCCCAAATACTATGACAGAAATACCACCAAATGGAGATGTATTTTTGAAAATTTGTTTTAGACGGGAGTCTAACTGTGAAAACATTTTAGAGCCTACCATAGATATTTCATCAATAATAATTAATTTAAGGTCTATTAACCTTGAATGTAAACTATTGACTAAGTCATTACTTAATGCTCTCAAATCAGAACCAGATTGATTAACTGGAAGAGAGAACATGGAATGTAGTGTCGAACCACTAATTCCGAAAGCAGCTTTACCTGTTGGGGCACAGAGTAGTATTTTTATTGAGTCATTATTCCCAGGCCTACTATTAAACAGGTGGGATAATGCTTGAAAAATGGAGGTGATTAATCGGCTCTTTCCGACACCAGCACCACCTCCAACGAACTCGTAAAATATTGACTTACTTTTCACATTGTGTAATACATGTGTAAAGTAAGTTTTCTGCTTCAAATTTAAAGATCTTACTATATCTTGGATTCTATCGGACGGAAATAAAGCTGGAAGCTTAATTACTCGGACATTGCTATTTTCTGAGTCGCGATTCTCATCCCTTTCATTAATATTTAAAACATTAATTCTAGGATCTATTTCTGGAAGCCCTAACACTCTGAACCTATCATCTACTACCTCTCTACTTTCAGTACTATCCTCATTTTCTTCCTGCACTGCGACGTTAAGAGCATTCTGAAGCTCACTATCATCTAAGCTATTATACTTCCTACGGTTTGATTCAACTAACTCCTGATTTTGGCTACAAAATGATTCGCAGTCTCTATTAACTAGTTCTGCCTCCTCGTCTCTCCATGGGACGTATAACATAACTAATTCTCTCAAATATTGGCTTCTCTCAGTATTAATATTAAATCTCCTATACCTAATAATACTGGGAGAGCGTCTTTTCCTAACGAAACCACTACCATTACGAAGTTCAAAAACTAATGATTCTGATGTTGGTGTTTGGGGGTCATCCTGTTCTTCTGTGCTATAACTATAAAAAGCAGCAAAATCAGCTAGGCATAAACTTCCTAAAGCGTCTGGACGCTGCACATAGTGCTCTAAAAGACCTAATAAAAATATATCAGTAGAGCCATCGGGTAAATTTTCTAATTGTTGTCTAGACTTAAGCATCCTAACCCGATGCTCTGGCAATGAAGTATTAATATATACTTCAGCGTTACTGCTTTCGGACAGATGCATACCTAAACAGCAGTAAACGGCTTCCTGGGCAGAGATTTCTGTGCCCGAAATAAATTTGTGGCCTATGTGTTGTAACTTTTGTTTAATTGTTACGTTGCCCCTACTAATCTCACTAACTGCTTCACGCATTAATTTCGAAATACCTCTCTGAGACTTGTTAATATAATTAACGACATAGCTGCAACAAGCATAGGGATCTAATATGAACTGAATATCTATATTAGCTCGCTGCAGTTGAAGAAGATATTTATTATAAGCGTTAAGCTGAATTGCAGCGAATGAACGCTTCAAATATATCTTTGGCTTCTTGATGCTAGACCTAAGTGCATTAATATAGCACTCATAACTAAGGTTAAGTTGATCGTGGGACAAAAAGCTATCAAAATTTTCAAGAGAATCTAAAGTTGCACGATCAAACGAATTCTCCAAGAAGCCCTGAATCTTTAGGAAATTTCTACGATGCTCATTAATGTTTTGAGCATCGTCTTCTAACGGAAATAAAATTTCTGTTTGGGGCATAGGAGGGTATGTAATACCGAATCTACAAACTTTTTGGGCCCTAACTTCTCGCCTACATGAATGACCGTGATTATGCCTTTGATACTCCAAGAATGGAGCCACATCCGGACAATTAGTTTCAGTTGTGATAAACTGATCAATAAATGATTTTACTCTAGGTATGCTTGACTCATCAGTCGAGTCAAACCTGGGGGCATCTTTCAGCCAAAACATGCCATGAATATGAGGGGAACCTCTCTGTTGGAACTCAACTCGCCAATAAAACCTAAGAACACAATGCCTACCAAAAACAGCGTTTTCTTTTTTCATTAGTTTTAAAACTTGTCTATAGCGAAAATCAAAATACCTAGCACATGTAACAGGATCGGCTCTAATTAGACGGGCTTTATTTTCAAAACTTAAGCAGCCTGCTGCTTCTTCTGATATATCCATCTTATCTACATTCCTAGAAAGTATTACCAATAGCTCCGTCCACCTAGTTTCTGCTGCCGAAAATGTAATAAAAAAGGTCGGAAGACCAAACTGCCTGATCATAGCCATAACTTTTTTCTTTTCTGCTTCCCAGTGAGCAGGCGAAGTCATAATGCCTTTTAAAACTCTATAGCCATCATCGTGGCGAACTAATTGTTCTATTTGCTCTTCATTAAGAGCGTGTGCTGCTGTAATGCCGTGAGTGGCGCTGTGCTTACGTAAGCAAATAGATGTATTATTCCTAATATTAATCATTTCTAACTTTTTATAGTTAAGAAATAATTTGTCAGTTCTACAACCTCTCCTATCAAAATTCCTGAGCTCTGACCTAACTATGATTGTAAAACTTTCCTTGCTCTTTCTCTTCAAGCCTGCAAAGATTGTTGGGAAGGCCAGTTCCTCTGAATCGCAATCTTCGATCATATCTAATGGTCTCTGACCTTCTCCAGGGGCTATAACTATTCTTTGCAGTGCTATATTTTCTACAGGGACATTTTCTAAAAGAGTTTCCTGGCCTCCTGGGTTCACATCTTCTGGCTCTCTACTATTCTGCTCGATGGTTGAGGCTTGAGCAGATCTTTCTACCAATTCTGAAACTAAGTCCCTGTCTTCAGCTGATGCAACGAATGGAATTTCGTCAGATGAAAAGGAAGTCAGCCACTGTTCATTAACAGTAACCTGGTGCTTCCTGTAAAGCTCAGTGTCAACTAAAAATTTAATTGCATCAGCCACTTTTGATGGCCTAATGGTTTCAGTCATGAAATCATGACTATATTCCATCCTACGCTTCAAATGAATCTGAACTACCTCCGCTTCACTAAACGCCCTTGGAAGAGACGTTACAACATTGGCCACAGGAATAGGTCCTTTAATGGCATTTTGGCGGCCATATCCCAGAGATAATTATCATAAAAGGAAGGCGTGGGGAGATAAGCCTTTCCTCAAGAGGCGTTAAGCCCTTTAAGCAATTTGGAAGCTCTGGAAAATCCAAGCCATTTGTAATGGAAGCTTTTGGTTTTTTACCTAATTTAATGCTATGGCTACATGTCTTGCAGAAGTTGTATTTGTTATTTTCTGAAGGGAACCTAGACGATAGATATAAAATATCTGAAGTAACTTCTGCACTACACTTGCTTTCAATAGTCTCTCTGGAAATTTTATCTACTTGGTGGGGGAACCACAAACCTTTGCAACAAATACAGACTTGATCAGGTCCCTGCTTAACAGTATTATTAAAACTATTTATTAAATTATCAATACTGCTGTTATTTTGGGATCTATTTTCTAAAAAGGCACTAGAACGTTCTATCCTATTTCTGGTTGCATTACGCCTATTCTCAACTACCTTATTATCAGCATTACTGCGATATTGGCTAACTCGCTGTGATACGCTTCTATTGGCGTCAAAAGTTTCCTGTCGTGCTTGAATGCGAGCACTTAGCCTTGCACTTGTATTACGTGCCTGCTCAATAATCCTACGAATTGGATCGTCTCTAATCTGCGACCTTTGGGTCCTATCCCTTGCTCTTTCTAAAAGTCGCTGTTCAATGTCATTCCTACGCTGCGACCGACGTACAGTGTCACGTCTTTGTTCGTCTGCCCTATAAACTGGGTCTTGTCTGCGTCTCAATCGGCGCGAAGTGTCAGCCAATTGCTCCTGTTGTCTAATAGAAGAATTGGCTCGTCGAGTCGCGTGGTCCTCAGTGTTCTGTCTCTGTTCGATTGCCCTATAAACAGGGTCTTGTCTGCGTCTCAATCGGCGCGAAGTGTCAGCCAATTGCTCCTGTTGTCTAATAAGAGAATTGGCTCGTCGAGTCGCGTGGTCCTCAGTGTTTTGTCTCTGTTCGTTTGCCCTATAAACAGGGTCTTGTCTGCGTCTCGATCGGCGCGAAGTGTTAGCCAATTGCTCCTGTTGTCTAATAAGAGAATTGGCTCGTCGAGTCGAGTGGGCCTCAGTATTCTGTCTCTGTTCGTTTGCCCTATAAACAGGGTCTTGTCTGCGTCTCAATCGGCGCGAAGTGTCAGCGAATTGCTCCTGTTGTCTAATAGGAGAATTGGGTCGTCGAGTCGCGTGGTCCTCAGTGTTCTGTCTCTGTTCGTTTGCCCTATAAAAAGGGTCTTGTCTGCGTCTCGATCGGCGCGAAGTGTTAGCCAATTGCTCCTGTTGTCTAATAGGAGAATTGGCTCGTCGAGTCGCGTGGCCCTCAGTATTTTGTCTCTGTTCGTTTGCCCTATAAACAGGGTCTTGTCTGCGTCTCGATCGGCGCGAAGTGTTTTGTTCTTGCTCTATCTGCCTATTTTGAGAGCTTGTGCGTATTGTAGCTCGAAAAAGGGTATTTTGGCTTTGATCAGAAAGTCTAAGTAAGGAATTGTTTCTACGTACTTGGTTTCGCTGTCTATTTCTACTTCTCTCACTTTGACTAAACTCTTCATTTTCTCTACGCTCTCGTAAAGACTCTACATTAGCAATTCTTTCCTGCTCAGAATATTCAGCATTTGACCTATTTAATAAATTTCTATTTCTTTGTCTCTGAGACCTATTAGAAGCTGAAATTCTCTTAGTCCTCGGCATTTTATATTATTTATATATTTATTTATTTATATATATTACTTAAAAATATATTTTATTAATATTTAGTTAATATTAATCATTAATAATTTCAACTATATAAGTAAATAATTAATATGTTAATATGTTATATATTACATATAATATTATTTTATATATATAAATAAATATTTTATATTAAACAAAAAAAATTTTTTTAATATGATTTAAAGTCTTTAAAAAGACTGAAAGAATTAATAAATAAATACTTAAATATTTTATAATTAACAATAAATTATTTAATATAATTTAAAGTGTTTAAAAAGACTGAAATAATTAAATTAACAACTTGCCGGGCTCAGAGATGAAAAACACTCGAAACTATCGCCGCGCAAGTCTCTTCTCTCAAAACGAAATTCACTCACTCAAAATACATATGCATACATACACAAACGAATATGTATATATGTATGCATATGTGCACACACACTCAGGTTCTACCGTAACAGTCGTTACACTCTCACACACAGTATGTATGTATATATACATACATACACACGAGCAACACACGAAGGTTTCGGCCGTTACGCGACGCGCCAAGCACATAGAATTCGCACAGACACGTCTTCGATTGCCGACAAATTTCTCGCTTGCCGTCAAATCGGTTGATCGGCGCGAACGAAATTGGTTTCTAACCAAAGAAATCTTCAATTTGAGTCTCGGTAAATTCACTTGCACGCATAAAATGTATTATATAAAATGTATATGTAGTATATGTAGTTATTATACATATATATTATGTATATTATTATTACCACTCGCACATAGACGCAACACTTTACGAGCGATTATTTATAAAAACACAATTTATATTAATAAGACGTAATAAACTACACACTGCTGTATAACCGTAAAGTTACTCTAAACTTAAGTTAATTAATATAAAAAGCTTTAAATAATAATTAATTTTTGTAAAATCGGATATCGAACGGAGAAAATCGAGAGCTCGAAATAATCTGTAGTGTGATGACAATCGCAGGCTACAGACTAAATCGGACATGCCGCCACAATCGTAAAAGAACACATAATCGAAATATCAGTGTTGCATAACGCAACAAACCTGCTGAACATATGTTTTTTCTACCAATGAACAATTAGAAATATTCAAATAATACAATTTATAACCATCTGTAAGTTAAGATTATAATCATATTTAATAAATATTAGCTTATTAGTCACCGAAACGTATAAAAGCCAACATTTATAATTTTTTTAAACAGCGCGCCCTTAAAATTTATCGAATCAGTGCATCAATGGGTAATGAGACTTTTAAATAGTGATGAGACTTTTAAGCAAATACATACATACATATAGTTACATATATAACTAAGAGTATGCATATGTATATAAAGTTGTATGTGTGTAACGCTCGAAATGACTTGTTAAAACCCAAGACCTTTGCATACGCATATACATATGTACATACATACTACACACATAGCTACATACATACATAGATACATGCATGTATAGCGGCAGGCGATTTCTAAATAATATAATTAAGAATCCATAAATACGTATGTACATACATTGTACAATAATTTACTTATTTACTTTTAATTTTCATGTATATTGTAAGATACGTATACATACCTATGTATTACCAAAACAAAAATAAATGATAGCGCTAAGCGATTTTATTAGTAGTAGTTTCTGGGACTTTTATACCATCATAATCATTATGTTTCATATTTAGCATACATAGCTAATGAGAATGCTCAGGTTCTACCGTAACAGTCGTTACACTCTCACACACAGTATGTATGTATATATACATACATACACACGAGCAACACACGAAGGTTTCGGCCGTTACGCGACGCGCCAAGCACATAGAATTCGCACAGACACGTCTTCGATTGCCGACAAATTTCTCGCTTGCCGTCAAATCGGTTGATCGGCGCGAACGAAATTGGTTTCTAACCAAAGAAATCTTCAATTTGAGTCTCGGTAAATTCACTTGGACGCATAAAATGTATTATATAAAATGTATATGTAGTATATGTAGTTATTATACATATATATTATGTATATTATTATTACCACTCGCACATAGACGCAACACTTTACGAGCGATTATTTATAAAAACACAATTTATATTAATAAGACGTAATAAACTACACACTGCTGTATAACCGTAAAGTTACTCTAAACTTAAGTTAATTAATATAAAAAGCTTTAAATAATAATTAATTTTTGTAAAATCGGATATCGAACGGAGAAAATCGAGAGCTCGAAATAATCTGTAGTGTGATGACAATCGCAGGCTACAGACTAAATCGGACATGCCGCCACAATCGTAAAAGAACACATAATCGAAATTTCAGTGTTGCATAACGCAACAAACCTGCTGAACATATGTTTTTTCTACCAATGAACAATTAGAAATATTCAAATAATACAATTTATAACCATCTGTAAGTTAAGATTATAATCATATTTAATAAATATTAGCTTATTAGTCACCGAAACGTATAAAAGCCAACATTTATAATTTTTTAAACAGCGCGCCCTTAAAATTTATCGAATCAGTGCATCAATGGGTAATGAGACTTTTAAATAGTGATGAGACTTTTAAGCAAATACATACATACATATAGTTACATATATAACTAAGAGTATGCATATGTATATAAAGTTGTATGTGTGTAACGCTCGAAATGACTTGTTAAAACCCAAGACCTTTGCATACGCATATACATATGTACATACATACTACACACATAGCTACATACATACATAGATACATGCATGTATAGCGGCAGGCGATTTCTAAATAATATAATTAAGAATCCATAAATACGTATGTACATACATTGTACAATAATTTACTTATTTACTTTTAATTTTCATGTATAATTACATTTTTGTATATACTTTTCGAAACATATTGTAAGATACGTATACATACCTATGTATTACCAAAACAAAAATAAATGATAGCGCTAAGCGATTTTATTAGTAGTAGTTTCTGGGACTTTTATACCATCATAATCATTATGTTTCATATTTAGCATACATAGCTAATGAGAATGCTCAGGTTCTACCGTAACAGTCGTTACACTCTCACACACAGTATGTATGTATATATACATACATACACACGAGCAACACACGAAGGTTTCGGCCGTTACGCGACGCGCCAAGCACATAGAATTCGCACAGACACGTCTTCGATTGCCGACAAATTTCTCGCTTGCCGTCAAATCGGTTGATCGGCGCGAACGAAATTGGTTTCTAACCAAAGAAATCTTCAATTTGAGTCTCGGTAAATTCACTTGCACGCATAAAATGTATTATATAAAATGTATATGTAGTATATGTAGTTATTATACATATATATTATGTATATTATTATTACCACTCGCACATAGACGCAACACTTTACGAGCGATTATTTATAAAAACACAATTTATATTAATAAGACGTAATAAACTACACACTGCTGTATAACCGTAAAGTTACTCTAAACTTAAGTTAATTAATATAAAAAGCTTTAAATAATAATTCATTTTTGTAAAATCGGATATCGAACGGAGAAAATCGAGAGCTCGAAATAATCTGTAGTGTGATGACAATCGCAGGCTACAGACTAAATCGGACATGCCGCCACAATCGTAAAAGAACACATAATCGAAATTTCAGTGTTGCATAACGCAACAAACCTGCTGAACATATGTTTTTTCTACCAATGAACAATTAGAAATATTCAAATAATACAATTTATAACCATCTGTAAGTTAAGATTATAATCATATTTAATAAATATTAGCTTATTAGTCACCGAAACGTATAAAAGCCAACATTTATAATTTTTTTAAACAGCGCGCCCTTAAAATTTATCGAATCAGTGCATCAATGGGTAATGAGACTTTTAAATAGTGATGAGACTTTTAAGCAAATACATACATACATATAGTTACATATATAACTAAGAGTATGCATATGTATATAAAGTTGTATGTGTGTAACGCTCGAAATGACTTGTTAAAACCCAAGACCTTTGCATACGCATATACATATGTACATACATACTACACACATAGCTACATACATACATAGATACATGCATGTATAGCGGCAGGCGATTTCTAAATAATATAATTAAGAATCCATAAATACGTATGTACATACATTGTACAATAATTTACTTATTTACTTTTAATTTTCATGTATAATTACATTTTTGTATATACTTTTCGAAACATATTGTAAGATACGTATACATACCTATGTATTACCAAAACAAAAATAAATGATAGCGCTAAGCGATTTTATTAGTAGTAGTTTCTGGGACTTTTATACCATCATAATCATTATGTTTCATATTTAGCATACATAGCTAATGAGAATGCTGATATAAAATGTGCAAATAGAAAACAAACCAAAAAAAATGCATAAAACACTTTCTTCCCCCTTGTGTTAATATTTTATTTATGTCTTTAAATTTTTGCCGCGATTTGAACCCGGGACCCCACGTACATATGAGTCCTTTTTTACGCCATCGTCTCATTCCTCACAGCCACTGAGGATCATAAACCGCGGGTTACAAATGCAATACTAATTCAACTAAAACACAATTGAATGTGTTCGCTGTTCTTTTTTGAAAATAAACCAAACGTTTATTAAATAGCAATAAATAAATAAATAAGCAAAATAAAGAGAAGAAAAAAAAACAAACATCACCGCACCTTGACTCGAATTTACATTTATGTACTACATATGTAACGTTAAAGCGCATCATCATAATTAGCACAACCACTTCATATTTATAAATTTAAAAAAAATAAAAAAAGTCATTCCGTCGTCACTGAGTTTCGAACCCGGGACCTTTCGTTTACGCGCTTCGCGACTACCCATTACGCCACACCACGTTGATTGTTGGCAAAACGCAAAGTAGTACTACAAGAGCGATATGTGACAAATACAAAACTAAAGAAGCAGATCAATCGCAATTGTAATTCTTAGAATATGCTGAAATGCGCGCATATGAACGTATGAGTATGTGTAAATACAAAAACGGTGGTCTGTTTCAATGTATGCGTGTTAAGGGCGATATAATACGACAAATACAAACTACAGAAGCGGCTGAACATGCACAGAAGCGGCTGTGCACATGCATAAGCAGACGCGCTTGCACGTTTCAATGTATGTGTATGTGTAAATGTGTTTTGCTGCGCGTCGCTGCTTGCCACGTGCGTGTGATAATTGGCTAAACGTTGCATTACGCCTATTCTCAACTACCCTATTATCAGCATTACTGCGATATTGGCTAACTCGCTGTGATACGCTTCTATTGGCGTCAAAAGTTTCCTGTCGTGCTTGAATGCGAGCACTTAGCCTTGCACTTGTATTACGTGCCTGCTCAATAATCCTACGAATTGGATCGTCTCTAATCTGCGACCTTTGGGTCCTATCCCTTGCTCTTTCTAAAAGTCGCTGTTCAATGTCATTCCTACGCTGCGACCGACGTACAGTGTCACGTCTTTGTTCGTCTGCCCTATAAACTGGGTCTTGTCTGCGTCTCAATCGGCGCGAAGTGTCAGCCAATTGCTCCTGTTGTCTAATAGAAGAATTGGCTCGTCGAGTCGCGTGGTCCTCAGTGTTCTGTCTCTGTTCGATTGCCCTATAAACAGGGTCTTCTGCGTCTCAATCGGCGCGAAGTGTCAGCCAATTGCTCCTGTTGTCTAATAAGAGAATTGGCTCGTCGAGTCGCGTGGTCCTCAGTGTTTTGTCTCTGTTCGTTTGCCCTATAAACAGGGTCTTGTCTGCGTCTCGATCGGCGCGAAGTGTTAGCCAATTGCTCCTGTTGTCTAATAAGAGAATTGGCTCGTCGAGTCGAGTGGGCCTCAGTATTCTGTCTCTGTTCGTTTGCCCTATAAACAGGGTCTTGTCTGCGTCTCAATCGGCGCGAAGTGTCAGCGAATTGCTCCTGTTGTCTAATAGGAGAATTGGGTCGTCGAGTCGCGTGGTCCTCAGTGTTCTGTCTCTGTTCGTTTGCCCTATAAAAAGGGTCTTGTCTGCGTCTCGATCGGCGCGAAGTGTTAGCCAATTGCTCCTGTTGTCTAATAGGAGAATTGGCTCGTCGAGTCGCGTGGTCCTCAGTATTCTGTCTCTGTTCGTTTGCCCTATAAACAGGGTCTTGTCTGCGTCTCGATCGGCGCGAAGTGTTTTGTTCTTGCTCTATCTGCCTATTTTGAGAGCTTGTGCTCTGGAAAAAGGGTATTTTGGCTTTGATCAGAAAGTCTAAGTAAGGAATTGTTTCTACGTACTTGGTTTCGCTGTCTATTTCTACTTCTCTCACTTTGACTAAACTCTTCATTTTCTCTACGCTCTCGTAAAGACTCTACATTAGCAATTCTTTCCTGCTCAGAATATTCAGCATTTGACCTATTTAATAAATTTCTATTTCTTTGTCTCTGAGACCTATTAGAAGCTGAAATTCTCTTAGTCCTCGGCATTTTATATTATTTATATATTTATTTATTTATATATATTACTTAAAAATATATTTTATTAATATTTAGTTAATATTAATCATTAATAATTTCAACTATATAAGTAAATAATTAATATGTTAATATGTTATATATTACATATAATATTATTTTATATATATAAATAAATATTTTATATTAAACAAAAAAAATTTTTTTAATATGATTTAAAGTCTTTAAAAAGACTGAAAGAATTAATAAATAAATACTTAAATATTTTATAATTAACAATAAATTATTTAATATAATTTAAAGTGTTTAAAAAGACTGAAATAATTAAATTAACAACTTGCCGGGCTCAGAGATGAAAACCCCTCGAAACTATCGCCGCGCAAGTCATATGCATACATACACAAACGAATATGTATATATGTATGCATATGTGCACACACACTCAGGTTCTACCGTAACAGTCGTTACACTCTCACACACAGTATGTATGTATATATACATACATACGCACGAGCAACACACGAAGGTTTCGGCCGTTACGCGACGCGCCAAGCACATAGAATTCGCACAGACACGTCTTCGATTTCCGACAAATTTCTCGCTTGCCGTCAAATCGGTTGATCGGCGCGAACGAAATTGGTTTCTAACCAAAGAAATCTTCAATTTGAGTCTCGGTAAATTCACTTGCACGCATAAAATGTATTATATAAAATGTATATGTAGTATATGTAGTTATTATACATATATATTATGTATATTATTATTACCACTCGCACATAGACGCAACACTTTACGAGCGATTATTTATAAAAACACAATTTATATTAATAAGACGTAATAAACTACACACTGCTGTATAACCGTAAAGTTACTCTAAACTTAAGTTAATTAATATAAAAAGCTTTAAATAATAATTAATTTTTGTAAAATCGGATATCGAACGGAGAAAATCGAGAGCTCGAAATAATCTGTAGTGTGATGACAATCGCAGGCTACAGACTAAATCGGACATGC
Source organism: Drosophila meridiana (assembly GCA_035045185.1). NCBI lineage: Eukaryota > Metazoa > Arthropoda > Insecta > Diptera > Drosophilidae > Drosophila > Drosophila meridiana. The sequence goes on from JAWNPF010000134.1 coordinate 231,146, forward strand.
CGCCACAATCGTAAAAGAACACATAATCGAAATTTCAGTGTTGCATAACGCAACAAACCTGCTGAACATATGTTTCTTCACCAATGAACAATTAGAAATATTCAAATAATACAATTTATAACCATCTGTAAGTTAAGATTATAATCATATTTAATAAATATTAGCTTATTAGTCACCGAAACGTATAAAAGCCAACATTTATAATTTTTTTAAACAGCGCGCCCTTAAAATTTATCGAATCAGTGCATCAATGGGTAATGAGACTTTTAAATAGTGATGAGACTTTTAAGCAAATACATACATACATATAGTTACATATATAACTAAGAGTATGCATATGTATATAAAGTTGTATGTGTGTAACGCTCGAAATGACTTGTTAAAACCCAAGACCTTTGCATACGCATATACATATGTACATACATACTACACACATAGCTACATACATACATAGATACATGCATGTATAGCGGCAGGCGATTTCTAAATAATATAATTAAGAATCCATAAATACGTATGTACATACATTGTACAATAATTTACTTATTTACTTTTAATTTTCATGTATAATTACATTTTTGTATATACTTTTCGAAACATATTGTAAGATACGTATACATACCTATGTATTACCAAAACAAAAATAAATGATAGCGCTAAGCGATTTTATTAGTAGTAGTTTCTGGGACTTTTATACCATCATAATCATTATGTTTCATATTTAGCATACATAGCTAATGATAATGCTGATATAAAATGTGCAAATAGAAAACAAACCAAAAAAAATGCATAAAACACTTTCTTCCCCCTTGTGTTAATATTTTATTTATGTCTTTAAATTTTTGCCGCGATTTGAACCCGGGACCCCACGTACATATGAGTCCTTTTTTACGCCATCGTCTCATTCCTCACAGCCACTGAGGATCATAAACCGCGGGTTACAAATGCAATACTAATTCAACTAAAACACAATTGAATGTGTTCGCTGTTCTTTTTTGAAAATAAACCAAACGTTTATTAAATAGCAATAAATAAATAAATAAGCAAAATAAAGAGAAGAAAAAAAACAAACATCACCGCACCTTGACTCGAATTTACATTTATGTACTACATATGTAACGTTAAAGCGCATCATCATAATTAGCACAACCACTTCATATTTATAAATTAAAAAAAAATAAAAAAAGTCATTCCGTCGTCACTGAGTTTCGAACCCGGGACCTTTCGTTTACGCGCTTCGCGACTACCCACTACGCCACACCAGTATTGCGTTGATTGTTGGCAAAACGCAAAGTAGTACTACAAGAGCGATATGTGACAAATACAAAACTAAAGAAGCAGATCAATCGCAATTGTAATTCTTAGAATATGCTGAAATGCGCGCATATGAACGTATGAGTATGTGTAAATACAAAAACGGTGGTCTGTTTCAATGTATGCGTGTTAAGGGCGATATAATACGACAAATACAAACTACAGAAGCGGCTGAAAATGCACAGAAGCGGCTGTGCACATGCATAAGCAGACGCGCTTGCACGTTTCAATGTATGTGTATGTGTAAATGTGTTTTGCTGCGCGTCGCTGCTTGCCACGTGCGTGTGATAATTGGCTAAACGTTGCATTACGCCTATTCTCAACTACCCTATTATCAGCATTACTGCGATATTGGCTAACTCGCTGTGATACGCTTCTATTGGCGTCAAAAGTTTCCTGTCGTGCTTGAATGCGAGCACTTAGCCTTGCACTTGTATTACGTGCCTGCTCAATAATCCTACGAATTGGATCGTCTCTAATCTGCGACCTTTGGGTCCTATCCCTTGCTCTTTCTAAAAGTCGCTGTTCAATGTCATTCCTACGCTGCGACCGACGTACAGTGTCACGTCTTTGTTCGTCTGCCCTATAAACTGGGTCTTGTCTGCGTCTCAATCGGCGCGAAGTGTCAGCCAATTGCTCCTGTTGTCTAATAGAAGAATTGGCTCGTCGAGTCGCGTGGTCCTCAGTGTTCTGTCTCTGTTCGATTGCCCTATAAACAGGGTCTTCTGCGTCTCAATCGGCGCGAAGTGTCAGCCAATTGCTCCTGTTGTCTAATAAGAGAATTGGCTCGTCGAGTCGCGTGGTCCTCAGTGTTTTGTCTCTGTTCGTTTGCCCTATAAACAGGGTCTTGTCTGCGTCTCGATCGGCGCGAAGTGTTAGCCAATTGCTCCTGTTGTCTAATAAGAGAATTGGCTCGTCGAGTCGAGTGGGCCTCAGTATTCTGTCTCTGTTCGTTTGCCCTATAAACAGGGTCTTGTCTGCGTCTCAATCGGCGCGAAGTGTCAGCGAATTGCTCCTGTTGTCTAATAGGAGAATTGGCTCGTCGAGTCGCGTGGTCCTCAGTGTTCTGTCTCTGTTCGTTTGCCCTATAAAAAGGGTCTTGTCTGCGTCTCGATCGGCGCGAAGTGTTAGCCAATTGCTCCTGTTGTCTAATAGGAGAATTGGCTCGTCGAGTCGCGTGGTCCTCAGTATTCTGTCTCTGTTCGTTTGCCCTATAAACAGGGTCTTGTCTGCGTCTCGATCGGCGCGAAGTGTTTTGTTCTTGCTCTATCTGCCTATTTTGAGAGCTTGTGCTCTGGAAAAAGGGTATTTTGGCTTTGATCAGAAAGTCTAAGTAAGGAATTGTTTCTACGTACTTGGTTTCGCTGTCTATTTCTACTTCTCTCACTTTGACTAAACTCTTCATTTTCTCTACGCTCTCGTAAAGACTCTACATTAGCAATTCTTTCCTGCTCAGAATATTCAGCATTTGACCTATTTAATAAATTTCTATTTCTTTGTCTCTGAGACCTATTAGAAGCTGAAATTCTCTTAGTCCTCGGCATTTTATATTATTTATATATTTATTTATTTATATATATTACTTAAAAATATATTTTATTAATATTTAGTTAATATTAATCATTAATAATTTCAACTATATAAGTAAATAATTAATATGTTAATATGTTATATATTACATATAATATTATTTTATATATATAAATAAATATTTTATATTAAACAAAAAAAAATTTTTTAATATGATTTAAAGTCTTTAAAAAGACTGAAAGAATTAATAAATAAATACTTAAATATTTTATAATTAACAATAAATTATTTAATATAATTTAAAGTGTTTAAAAAGACTGAAATAATTAAATTAACAACTTGCCGGGCTCAGAGATGAAAACCCCTCGAAACTATCGCCGCGCAAGTCATATGCATACATACACAAACGAATATGTATATATGTATGCATATGTGCACACACACTCAGGTTCTACCGTAACAGTCGTTACACTCTCACACACAGTATGTATGTATATATACATACATACGCACGAGCAACACACGAAGGTTTCGGCCGTTACGCGACGCGCCAAGCACATAGAATTCGCACAGACACGTCTTCGATTTCCGACAAATTTCTCGCTTGCCGTCAAATCGGTTGATCGGCGCGAACGAAATTGGTTTCTAACCAAAGAAATCTTCAATTTGAGTCTCGGTAAATTCACTTGCACGCATAAAATGTATTATATAAAATGTATATGTAGTATATGTAGTTATTATACATATATATTATGTATATTATTATTACCACTCGCACATAGACGCAACACTTTACGAGCGATTATTTATAAAAACACAATTTATATTAATAAGACGTAATAAACTACACACTGCTGTATAACCGTAAAGTTACTCTAAACTTAAGTTAATTAATATAAAAAGCTTTAAATAATAATTAATTTTTGTAAAATCGGATATCGAACGGAGAAAATCGAGAGCTCGAAATAATCTGTAGTGTGATGACAATCGCAGGCTACAGACTAAATCGGACATGCCGCCACAATCGTAAAAGAACACATAATCGAAATTTCAGTGTTGCATAACGCAACAAACCTGCTGAACATATGTTTCTTCACCAATGAACAATTAGAAATATTCAAATAATACAATTTATAACCATCTGTAAGTTAAGATTATAATCATATTTAATAAATATTAGCTTATTAGTCACCGAAACGTATAAAAGCCAACATTTATAATTTTTTTAAACAGCGCGCCCTTAAAATTTATCGAATCAGTGCATCAATGGGTAATGAGACTTTTAAATAGTGATGAGACTTTTAAGCAAATACATACATACATATAGTTACATATATAACTAAGAGTATGCATATGTATATAAAGTTGTATGTGTGTAACGCTCGAAATGACTTGTTAAAACCCAAGACCTTTGCATACGCATATACATATGTACATACATACTACACACATAGCTACATACATACATAGATACATGCATGTATAGCGGCAGGCGATTTCTAAATAATATAATTAAGAATCCATAAATACGTATGTACATACATTGTACAATAATTTACTTATTTACTTTTAATTTTCATGTATAATTACATTTTTGTATATACTTTTCGAAACATATTGTAAGATACGTATACATACCTATGTATTACCAAAACAAAAATAAATGATAGCGCTAAGCGATTTTATTAGTAGTAGTTTCTGGGACTTTTATACCATCATAATCATTATGTTTCATATTTAGCATACATAGCTAATGATAATGCTGATATAAAATGTGCAAATAGAAAACAAACCAAAAAAAATGCATAAAACACTTTCTTCCCCCTTGTGTTAATATTTTATTTATGTCTTTAAATTTTTGCCGCGATTTGAACCCGGGACCCCACGTACATATGAGTCCTTTTTTACGCCATCGTCTCATTCCTCACAGCCACTGAGGATCATAAACCGCGGGTTACAAATGCAATACTAATTCAACTAAAACACAATTGAATGTGTTCGCTGTTCTTTTTTGAAAATAAACCAAACGTTTATTAAATAGCAATAAATAAATAAATAAGCAAAATAAAGAGAAGAAAAAAAACAAACATCACCGCACCTTGACTCGAATTTACATTTATGTACTACATATGTAACGTTAAAGCGCATCATCATAATTAGCACAACCACTTCATATTTATAAATTAAAAAAAATAAAAAAAGTCATTCCGTCGTCACTGAGTTTCGAACCCGGGACCTTTCGTTTACGCGCTTCGCGACTACCCACTACGCCACACCAGTATTGCGTTGATTGTTGGCAAAACGCAAAGTAGTACTACAAGAGCGATATGTGACAAATACAAAACTAAAGAAGCAGATCAATCGCAATTGTAATTCTTAGAATATGCTGAAATGCGCGCATATGAACGTATGAGTATGTGTAAATACAAAAACGGTGGTCTGTTTCAATGTATGCGTGTTAAGGGCGATATAATACGACAAATACAAACTACAGAAGCGGCTGAAAATGCACAGAAGCGGCTGTGCACATGCATAAGCAGACGCGCTTGCACGTTTCAATGTATGTGTATGTGTAAATGTGTTTTGCTGCGCGTCGCTGCTTGCCACGTGCGTGTGATAATTGGCTAAACGTTTTGTTTAATAAATCGGCACTGACTTAACGGAATTTGATAAAACTTTCAGCATATGATTCTATTGAATTTTTTACATTTTATAAAAATGCTAATTTATTCACATGGTTATATTTACAACAGACTCTCATTGGGCGTTGATGGCAGGGGGGGGGGGGGTGGTTAAATTAGTAAAAAGAGCCGGGAACCAAAAAATAAAAAAAATAGAAATTGCATAAAATTCACATGAATCTATATGCAAAATTTGAGGGGTCTAGCTCTAAAGGTGTGGGAGATATAATTTTATAACCTGTTTTCGATTAGGTTTAAAATCGATAACAATACAACCAAAATAGATATCGTTTTTTGGTAACAAACTTGACCTGCGCATGCTGTTCACGGACCCAACAAAAAAAATTCAAGTCTCTAGCTTGTCTAGATGCTTCAATCGACGCGTTCAAACATACGGACAGACGGACGGACGGACGGACGGACAGACGGACAGACAGACAGACGGACAGGGCTAAATCGACTCAGCTCGTCGCCCTGATCAAGAATATATATACTTTGTGGGGTATGACACGCCTCCTTCTGCCTGTTACATACATTTAACAAAACCATTATACCCTGATTTCCCATTTTCAATGGGTTCAGGGTATAAAAATGAAAGGAAAATAAAAAAGAAAAATAAGAAACAAATTTATTAATCCATTTCATGAAATCAGCAATTCAAGATTCAATCAAAGTCAATCAATATATTTTCAACTGTTTTAGATTTTAAATCTTAAAAGGGGGGGCTATGAGTCCAAAGTAAAAGATAGCACACCAGGCGTGATTAACGTCATAGAAGTTGTGGATCCCACCCCACATCTAGACACCCAAATTCAGATGTTGATTGTACTAACAGAACTCACAGCTTTAAATCTTATAGTAAAAGCGTATTTAATATATAGCAGAACGCTTAGAAAGAGATATCTTAGTCGAGCCAATTAACTAGATAGTGTCCAAAATACAACCACGAATATACAAATTTAATAGAAACTAGTTAACAAATGTCTATTATTTATTGGAATGGACAGAAATTGTAGCACACTTCAAGAAACACCGTGCAGAATCCGATAAATCAGTTAAGTGCCTTAATAAAAGTGCACAAATATCGAATGAAACAAAATCAAAGCACGTTAAGATATTAATAAATAGCTTCAATTCAGTTCGAGAAATTGTTAACAACAATGAAACAAGATTGCAAGCGTTACATTTATATCAGTCAAACGAGGTATCAAGCACACTTAGGGAAAACCTTAAATATATTTCGGAGAGACACAATAATAATCACCAGCTAGTTTTGTAGAGCCAGTTTTAATAGAAACTGCCCAAGACAACGACTCAAAAACTGATGATAAAGAGTCAATTAATCCAATTATGGCTCAAACAGTAGAAAGTTTTCTTAAACTAGCCTCATCATTGATTTCAGATTTCGATGGTAAGGCTGAAAACCTACAGAGTTTTCTCGAATCACTAATTCTTGTCGATTCATTAAAGGGAACTCATGAACAAATCGCAATAAGTCGAATTATCAATGAGCAAACAATTGTTGATATTATCGCGAAATTGAAAACGTCTGTAAAAGGAGAGTGATTAGAGGTTATTTTTCCAAACTCTTAAATTTGCAACAATAGAGCCAAACTGCCAGCCAATATACCCAAGAGGTAGAAAAATTGACTAAGTCTCTAGAAGGAGCTTATATCAATGATGGCTTGTCCCTTGATCTAGCTAATAAGTACAGCACAGCACTTGCTGTCAAAGCTATGATCCAAAACTACTCAATTAATAAGGTAAAACTTATAATGCAGGCAGTCACATTCAGTAACGTGAATCACAAAATTTCTCAACAGTTGCACAGATGAAACAGGGTATGCTAACACTGTCCTGTTTTATAGGCAACAAAATAATAGAGGCAACCGTGGTAATAACCGTGGAAAAGGTAATTTTCAAAACAATGTTTACCACAATTACAGAAACAGAGGCCAATACAATAACAGTAATAGAGGAGGTTATAGGCATCAAAACCAAAATAGAGGAAACTCTAGAGGTGGAAACGACTATAACCAATAATATAATAACAACAAGTAAGAAAACTCTAGTCGAGAGTACTCGACTAGAAAATACCCTGAACCAAACCAAAATAAAGAAGCACATTTAAAAGTTTTAAATAATAAAATTCAAAAAATATATATTTTAAAATTGTTAATTTGATACAAATAAAATTTTTTTCACATTGTTAAGGTAATACAAAAAAATTTTTTACATATATTTAAAACTATTTATATTTAAAATATTACATTTAATCTATGATACTAAAGTTCCCTATCCTGAATACTTAACGAAATACCACTGTGGTAACTATAAACTGTTTCAAAGGTCCTAGCGCTAATATATTCATTAGACAGATTTGAAAACGCCCAATCAATATGCGATTCACTATTGGTTGTAGGCGTTTTCAAATCCAATAAGCTTCTAAAGCTTCTGCTAACTAACTCTTCATATAGCGATCTAGCTGATTCAAACTTGCTCAAACACAAATTAAAATGTCCTAATATAACACAACTTTCTCGCAGAAAAAGGAAATTGCAGATATAGGTCCTGAAATTCTGTCTTAAATAATCGGACTGGGTAAGACGAACTACGAAGCTTAACGACTTATACCTTAAAACGGCATATTCTGAAGAAGATGATCCATTTATTTTCCTGAAGCTCACACAGCTTGATACATTATTTAAAATTTCGTCCCAAACATAAATGATGATTCCCCTCTTAGGTCGGATTGCGTTTGGTATTACCTCACAATGAAGACGGACAACAATACTGAAACCAGGTATATTTACATTTTCGTTTTCATACGTAGACGCGTCAACGAAACATAGAACGGACGACTGGAGCATTAATCTGTCAGATCGAATGTCTTCAATATGACAATTAATGCTCTGAGTGTTATGGGAAAAAATATCTAAGGTGGAACTTTCAACTAAGTGATCATAATGTGATCGAAGTAGTTTTTCTGTGCGCAATCGGACTATTTGGGTTTGGACCTTATCATCATTTTTGGGAGGCTTAGGAGGAACAAAATCTCCTATAATAAACAACCCCGAAGCAGTTGTTGCCCTACTACAAGCTACGTATATTGCAGCACGCTGCATTCAAGAGCAAGTGTGGACCACCACTTTGCTATACGTAGCTCCCTGGCTTTTATGAATAGTTATACCTTCTGCAGGTACAACCGGAAACTGCCTACGGTCAATTGAAACTTGCTCATTTTTCCTATATTGAAAATTTCGAACTATTTTATGAATTGGGGTCCAAGAAGATTCAGTACGATGTGTACATTTTGAGCGAGCAAGTACTCCTACACTATTCTCAGGAAATTGCATCCATAAAACATTTGGAGCGTTAGATGCATCGAAATCTATTTGCATCAAAATTCCTGTTGCGCCATTAACTAGCCCATCTTCAGTATCTACATTGACCGTAATCATATACTTGGCAGTTCTTTTTAAAGTGAGGGATCTACACAGTCCCTGTGTTTCGGACGACCTAAAGCTACCCACGACTTCTAAAATTCTTTCCCTACTTGCTGTATTTAAATGGGTGGCTTTTATATAATCCTCAGCAATAGAAATAAATGGATCCGTTGCTATAGCGTTAAGCTTTATAGTATTGTAGCTATCTGTCGCCGCATTTGTGCTAAACAGATGAATTGCGTCATCGGGAATATCCGATGGCTGACAAATGCGGGATCGGATAAGAGTAATATCATCGGCTGTCATAATTCCCGATGCCATATTATTTAAAGCAGAAGCAAATGTTTGATCCTCCCGTTGTCGCATTATTTCTGTGAGCTAAAAATACTTAAAGAGGTCCCAGAGCGAAGAAGCGTATATTGCACTGTAGGGATCATGGGAGTTGGATTCGAAAATCCAACGATCGCCTACTGGTGACAACTGTCGTAGATCCCCAAATACTATGACAGAAATACCACCAAATGGAGATGTATTTTTGAAAATTTGTTTTAGACGGGAGTCTAACTGTGAAAACATTTTAGAGCCTACAATAGATATTTCATCAATAATAATTAATTTAAGGTCTATTAACCTTGAATGTAAACTATTGACTAAGTCATTACTTAATGCTCTCAAATCAGAACCAGATTGATTAACTGGAAGAGAGAACATGGAATGTAGTGTCGAACCACTAATTCCGAAAGCAGCTTTACCTGTTGGGGCACAGAGTAGTATTTTTATTGAGTCATTATTCCCAGGCCTACTATTAAACAGGTGGGATAATGCTTGAAAAATGGAGGTGATTAATCGGCTCTTTCCGACACCAGCACCACCTCCAACGAACTCGTAAAATATTGACTTACTTTTCACATTGTGTAATACATGTGTAAAGTAAGTTTTCTGCTTCAAATTTAAAGATCTTACTATATCTTGGATTCTATCGGACGGAAATAAAGCTGGAAGCTTAATTACTCGGACATTGCTATTTTCTGAGTCGCGATTCTCATCCCTTTCATTAATATTTAAAACATTAATTCTAGGATCTATTTCTGGAAGCCCTAACACTCTGAACCTATCATCTACTACCTCTCTACTTTCAGTACTATCCTCATTTTCTTCCTGCACTGCGACGTTAAGAGCATTCTGAAGCTCACTATCATCTAAGCTATTATACTTCCTACGGTTTGATTCAACTAACTCCTGATTTTGGCTACAAAATGATTCGCAGTCTCTATTAACTAGTTCTGCCTCCTCGTCTCTCCATGGGACGTATAACATAACTAATTCTCTCAAATATTGGCTTCTCTCAGTATTAATATTAAATCTCCTATACCTAATAATACTGGGAGAGCGTCTTTTCCTAACGAAACCACTACCATTACGAAGTTCAAAAACTAATGATTCTGATGTTGGTGTTTGGGGGTCATCCTGTTCTTCTGTAGCTTGACGAGCTCCACCATGCTGTTTGCTATAACTATAAAAAGCAGCAAAATCAGCTAGGCATAAACTTCCTAAAGCGTCTGGACGCTGCACATAGTGCTCTAAAAGACCTAATAAAAATATATCAGTAGAGCCATCGGGTAAATTTTCTAATTGTTGTCTAGACTTAAGCATCCTAACCCGATGCTCTGGCAATGAAGTATTAATATATACTTCAGCGTTACTGCTTTCGGACAGATGCATACCTAAACAGCAGTAAACGGCTTCCTGGGCAGAGATTTCTGTGCCCGAAATAAATTTGTGGCCTATGTGTTGTAACTTTTGTTTAATTGTTACGTTGCCCCTACTAATCTCACTAACTGCTTCACGCATTAATTTCGAAATACCTCTCTGAGACTTGTTAATATAATTAACGACATAGCTGCAACAAGCATAGGGATCTAATATGAACTGAATATCTATATTAGCTCGCTGCAGTTGAAGAAGATATTTATTATAAGCGTTAAGCTTAATTGCAGCGAATGAACGCTTCAAATATATCTTTGGCTTCTTGATGCTAGACGTAAGTGCATTAATATAGCACTCATAACTAAGGTTAAGTTGATCGTGGGACAAAAAGCTATCAAAATTTTCAAGAGAATCTAAAGTTGCACGATCAAACGAATTCTCCAAGAAGCCCTGAATCTTTAGGAAATTTCTACGATGCTCATTAATGTTTTGAGCATCGTCTTCTAACGGAAATAAAATTTCTGTTTGGGGCATAGGAGGGTATGGAATACCGAATCAACAAACTTTTTGGGCCCTAACTTCTCGCCTACATGAATGACCGTGATTATGCATTTGATACTCCAAGAATGGAGCCACATCCGGACAATCAGTTTCAGTTGTGATAAACTGATCAATAAATGATTTTACTCTAGGTATGCTTGACTCATCAGTCGAGTCAAACCTGGGGGCATCTTTCAGCCAAAACATGCCATGAATATGAGGGGAACCTCTCTGTTGGAACTCAACTCGCCAATAAAACCTAAGAACACAATGCCTACCAAAAACAGCGTTTTCTTTTTTCATTAGTTTTAAAACTTGTCTATAGCGAAAATCAAAATACCTAGCACATGTAACAGGATCGGCTCTAATTAGACGGGCTTTATTTTCAAAACTTAAGCAGCCTGCTGCTTCTTCTGATATATCCATCTTATCTACATTCCTAGAAAGTATTACCAATAGCTCCGTCCACCTAGTTTCTGCTGCCGAAAATGTAATAAAAAAGGTCGGAAGACCAAACTGCCTGATCATAGCCATAACTTTTTTCTTTTCTGCTTCCCAGTGAGCAGGCGAAGTCATAATGCCTTTTAAAACTCTATAGCCATCATCGTGGCGAACTAATTGTTCTATTTGCTCTTCATTAAGAGCGTGTGCTGCTGTAATGCCGTGAGTGGCGCTGTGCTTACGTAAGCAAATAGATGTATTATTCCTAATATTAATCATTTCTAACTTTTTATAGTTAAGAAATAATTTGTCAGTTCTACAACCTCTCCTATCAAAATTCCTGAGCTCTGACCTAACTATGGTTGTAAAACTTTCCTTGCTCTTTCTCTTCAAGCCTGCAAAGATTGTTGGGAAGGCCAGTTCCTCTGAATCGCAATCTTCGATCATATCTAATGGTCTCTGACCTTCTCCAGGGGCTATAACTATTCTTTGCAGTGCTATATTTTTTACAGGGACATTTTCTAAAAGAGTTTCCTGGCCTCCTGGGTTCACATCTTCTGGCTCTCTACTATTCTGCTCGATGGTTGAGGCTTGAGCAGATCTTTCTACCAATTCTGAAACTAAGTCCCTGTCTTCAGCTGATGCAACGAATGGAATTTCGTCAGACGAAAAGGAAGTCAGCCACTGTTCATTAACAGTAACCTGGTGCTTCCTGTAAAGCTCAGTGTCAACTAAAAATTTAATTGCATTAGCCACTTTTGATGGCCTAATGCTTTCAGTCATGAAATCATGACTATATTCCATCCTACGCTTCAAATGAATCTGAACTACCTCCGCTTCACTAAACGCCCTTGGAAGAGACGTTACAACATTGGCCACAGGAATAGGTCCTTTAATGGCATTTTGGCGGCCATATCCTCAAGAGGCGTTAAGCAATTTGGAAGCTCTGGAAAATCCAAGCCATTTGTAATGGAAGCTTTTGGTTTTTTACCTAATTTAATGCTATGGCTACATGTCTTGCAGAAGTTGTATTTGTTATTTTCTGAAGGGAAGCTAGACGATAGATATAAAATATCTGAAGTAATTTCTGCACTACACTTGCTTTCAATAGTCTCTCTGGAAATTTTATCTACTTGGTGGTCCTCAGTGTTTTGTCTCTGTTCGTTTGCCCTTTAAACAGGGTCTTGTCTGCGTCTCGATCGGCGCGAAGTGTCAGCGAATTGCTCCTGTTGTCTAATAGGAGAATTGGCTCGTCGAGTCGCGTGGTCCTCAGTATTCTGTCTCTGTTCGTTTGCCCTATAAACAGGGTCTTGCCTGCGTCTCGATCGGCGCGAAGTGTTTTGTTCTTGCTCTATCTGCCTATTTTGAGAGCTTGTGCGTATTGTAGCTCGAAAAAGGGTATTTTGGCTTTGATCAGAAAGTCTAAGTAAGGAATTGTTTCTACGTACTTGGTTTCGCTGTCTATTTCTACTTCTCTCACTTTGACTAAACTCTTCATTTTCTCTACGCTCTCGTAAAGACTCTACATTAGCAATTCTTTCCTGCTCAGAATATTCAGCATTTGACCTATTTAATAAATTTCTATTTCTTTGTCTCTGAGACCTATTAGAAGCTGAAATTCTCTTAGTCCTCGGCATTTTATATTATTTATATATTTATTTATTTATATATATTACTTAAAAATATATATATATATATATATATATACATATATATAATATATGTTAATATGTTATATATTACATATAATATTATTTTATATATATAAATAAATATTTTATATTAAACAAAAAAAAATTTTTTTAATATGATTCAAAGCCTTTAAAAAGACTGAAAGAATTAATAAATAAATACTTAAATATTTTATAATTAACAATAAATTATTTAATATAATTTAAAGTGTTTAAAAAGACTGAAATAATTAAATTAACAACTTGCCGGGCTCAGAGATGAAAAACACTCGAAACTATCGCCGCGCAAAAGTCTCTTCTCTCAAAACGAAATTCACTCACTCAAAATACATATGCATACATACACAAACGAATATGTATATATGTATGCATATGTGCACACACACTCAGGTTCTACCGTAACAGTCGTTACACTCTCACACACAGTATGTATGTATATATAAATACATACGCACGAGCAACACACGAAGGTTTCGGCCGTTACGCGACGCGCCAAGCACGTAGAATTCGCACAGACACGTCTTCGATTGCCGACAAATTTCTCGCTTGCCGTCAAATCGGTTGATCGGCGCGAACGAAATTGGTTTCTTAACTTAACTTAACTTCTTAACTTAAGTTAATTAACATAAAAAGCTTTAAATAATAATTAATTTTTGTAAAATCGGATATCGAACGCAGAAAATCGAGAGCTCGAAATAATCTGTAGTGTGATGACAATCGCAGGCTACAGACTAAATCGGACATGCCGCCACAATCGTAAAAGAACACATAATCGAAATTTCAGTGTTGCATAACGCAACAAACCTGCTGAACATATGTTTTTTCTACCAATGAACAATTAGAAATATTCAAATAATACAATTTATAACCATCTGTAAGTTAAGATTATAATCATATTTAATAAATATTAGCTTATTAGTCACCGAAACGTATAAAAGCCAACATTTATAATTTTTTTAAACAGCGCGCCCTTAAAATTTATCGAATCAGTGCATCAATGGGTAATGAGACTTTTAAATAGTGATGAGACTTTTAAGCAAATACATACATACATATAGTTACATATATAACTAAGAGTATGCATATGTATATAAAGTTGTATGTGTGTAACGCTCGAAATGACTTGTTAAAACCCAAGACCTTTGCATACGAATATACATATGTACATACATACTACACACATAGCTACATACATACATAGATACATGCATGTATAGCGGCAGGCGATTTCTAAATAATATAATTAAGAATCCATAAATACGTATGTACATACATTGTACAATAATTTACTTATTTACTTTTAATTTTCATGTATAATTACATTTTTGTATATACTTTTCGAAACATATTGTAAGATACGTATACATACCTATGTATTACCAAAACAAAAATAAATGATAGCGCTAAGCGATTTTATTAGTAGTAGTTTCTGGGACTTTTATACCATCATAATCATTATGTTTCATATTTAGCATACATAGCTAATGAGAATGCTGATATAAAATGTGCAAATAGAAAACAAACCAAAAAAAATGCATAAAACACTTTCTTCCCCCTTGTGTTAATATTTTATTTATGTCTTTAAATTTTTGCCGCGATTTGAACCCGGGACCCCACGTACATATGAGTCCTTTTTTACGCCATCGTCTCATTCCTCACAGCCACTGAGGATCATAAACCGCGGGTTACAAATGCAATACTAATTCAACTAAAACACAATTGAATGTGTTCGCTGTTCTTTTTTGAAAATAAACCAAACGTTTATTAAATAGCAATAAATAAATAAATAAGCAAAATAAAGAGAAGAAAAAAAAAACAAACATCACCGCACCTTGACTCGAATTTACATTTATGTACTACATATGTAACGTTAAAGCGCATCATCATAATTAGCACAACCACTTCATATTTATAAATTAAAAAAAAATAAAAAAAGTCATTCCGTCGTCACTGAGTTTCGAACCCGGGACCTTTCGTTTACGCGCTTCGCGACTACCCACTACGCCACACCAGTATTGCGTTGATTGTTGGCAAAACGCAAAGTAGTACTACAAGGGCGATATGTGACAAATACAAAACTAAATTCTTAGAATATGCTGAAATGCGCGCATATGAACGTATGAGTATGTGTAAATACAAAAACGGTGGTCTGTTTCAATGTATGCGTGTTAAGGGCGATATAATACGACAAATACAAACTACAGAAGCGGCTGAAAATGCACAGAAGCGGCTGTGCACATGCATAAGCAGACGCGCTTGCACGTTTCAATGTATGTGTATGTGTAAATGTGTTTTGCTGCGCGTCGCTGCTTGCCACGTGCGTGTGATAATTGGCTAAACGTTTTCTTTAATAAATCGGCACTGACTTAACGGAATTTGATAAAACTTTCAGCATATGATTCTATTGAATTTTTTACATTTTATAAAAATGCTAATTTATTCACATGGTTATATTTACAACAGACTCTCATTGGGCGTTGATGGCAGGGGGGGGGGGGTGGTTAAATTAGTAAAAAGAGCCGGTATCCAAAAAATAAAAAAAATAGAAATTGCATAAAATTCACATGAATCTATATGCAAAATTTGAGGTCTAGCTCTAAAGGTGTGGGAGATATAATTTTATAACCTATTTTCGATAAGGTTTAAAATCGATAACAATACAACAAAAATAGATATCGTTTTTTGGTAACAAACTTGACCTACGCGTGCTATCCACGGACCCAACTAAAAAAATTCAAGTCTCTAGCTTGTCTAGATGCTTCAATCGACGCGTTCAAACATACGGACGGACGGACGGACGGACAGACGGACGGACGGACGGACAGACGGACAGACAGACAGACGGACAGGGCTAAATCGACTCAGCTCGTCGCCCTGATCAAGAATATATATACTTTGTGGGGTCTGACACGCCTCCTTCTGCCTGTTACATACATTTAACAAAACCATTATACCCTGATTTCCCATTTTCAATGGGTTCTGGGTATAAAAATGTGAGACTAGCACAAAATAGTGCGAAAAACTCCCAAAACCCTTTAGGAAACAAACAATAAATAATAATGTGGTTCACACTATTAATTCAAATCTCAATATGTTTGAAAGCTTTCTAAATAGTTCAAGTAATTCAAACTTAATACTCCTTATAGACACTGGTGCAGATATTTCGATATTAAAAGTAAATTCAGAAAATTATTATAATACATGTAATGATAAAACAATTAACATTCAAGGATTAAGCGAGGGGATAATCAAATCCCGGGACACTATTACAATAGATGTACAGTTTAAGCAGTATTTAATTCCTCACGAATCTAATTTAGTAGATCCAGATTTCGCAATTCCATCTGATGGAATTATAGGTATTGATTTCATAAAAAAATTCAATTGCATACTAGACTTTAACCCAACAGAGGACTGGTTAATATTAAGACCTCAAAATCTTACTAATTCAATTTATGTTCCAATAACATACAGTTCCGGTAACAATTCAATAATTCTACTAGCAAGATCTCAAGTGATAAGAAAAATAGAAACTGATTCTACAGATGATTACATCTACATTCCTACTCAAGAAGTATAAAAGGGAATTTATATTGCAAAAACAATAACAAAATCCCAGTGTACGTTCGTCCGATTGTTAAATACAATTAATTCTGAGTCCTGTGAATAACCAAATATCAAAACATTCTACGCTTTTTTTATGCATACATACAAACAACACATACACACATACTGCAATGTGGGCATTACCATGGGAACTTAATTGTTTAGTAACTTTTCTTAGCGATTGACTAACTTCATCAAACTTTAACAACTTATTAATGGGCTCAGGGTATATCAAGTAAGAACGTTGCATTCGGGCGTGACAAAATTTATGATACTGGTATATTAAATTTAATAATATATCTCAAACTTTGCATTTATGTAGATTCATGTGAATTTTATTCAATTTCATTTTTTTTTTTTACATTTTGGATACTGGCTCTTTATAATAATTCCATACCTCCCTCATACACTGCCAATTGAAGGTCTGTTGCAAATATAACCAAGTGAGTGAGTTAGCATTTTTATAAAATTAAACAATTCAATAGAATCATACGATGAAAGTTTCATCAAGTTCCGTTAAGTCAGTCGCAATCTATTAAACAAAACGTTTGGCTAATTATCACACGCACGTGGCAAGCAGCGACTCGCAGCAAAAAACCTTTACATTCTCACACACATTGCAACGTGCGAGCGCCTCTGCTATGCATATGCACAAATAAATTCAAGGATATTCATTCTAGCATATTTTAGTATGTTTAATATAATATTAATTATACCCGATGCAATGTGGAGTATACTACAGGTGCACATAGTGCCACTTTGTTGCTACGTATATACATACATATCAGAGCATAAGCATAACCGAAATATGATCAGTTACTTATACGACTGAGCAGGCCTGGGAACCGCAGCGTAAGCACCTTATGTTTAGCGATTCCATAGATACCTTATATACAATATATGTATATGCCCTCTGCATATACATACAAATATATACATATATACAAACTCGCTCTGCTGCCTTCAGCGGCAGAGATATATAATAAGAAATATATGTACTTTAGCTTAAGACTTCGTTTTGCTTTTAAAGAACATTTTAATTGAATAAATGCATTAGAACCAAACACATCAACAGCGGTTCTCTACATGGCGACCGTGACACATGCGAATGAACATGCGTCAATCATAGTGAAAAAGTTCAAAGTTTTATGACGTTAAAATACGAAATTGAAATTGAAACTATCAAAGTCCATTAAATAATCACACCCACAACTAGCATGGAGCTGATTGCCATGCTAACAGCAGCAGCTGCAGCGCTAAAGACAAGCAACGTCAATAGCAACAGCAGCCACAACAACAACATTTAAATAAATTAAAAAACATACGTCAAAGTACAACTAAAAGAAACACAAATAACAACAACATCCTATGCCAACGGAGGAGCCTACGTTGGAGGAAGCTGCTCCTGTCGAGCAAAGGGACACACCAACACTCCAAAAAGCGTTGGAGGTGTATCCCACCGATGGACCACGCCCACTCACAATAGCTGAGTATCGGGCACGTCAGCAAAAACATCAACAAAGGAGAAGACAAAGCAAACTACTGCAGCAGAAGCGACTGCAAGTAGATTTTCTGGCTACCGCGAAAACGACAGAGGACCGACAACTCTACATAGAGCGTATAAACGAAATAAAACAAGTAAGAAAACTCTAGTCGGAGGTGCCCGACTAGGAGATCCCCTGAGCCCCGTCCGATTTGCATTATTTAATACGCTATATAGAATGTATGTAAATCAAAAATAAATAAACAATTAAATAAATAAACAAATCAACAAAAAAGAACAAGTAAGAACGTTGCCTTAGGACGAAACCTACAGCGTGATACTCTTTTCAAATTTTGCATTTATGTAGATTCATGTGAATTTTATGCAATTTCAATTTTTGCAAATATAACTATGTGAATGAATTAGCATTTTTATAAAATGAAAAAAATTCAATAGAAACATATGCTGAAAGTTTCATCAAGTTCCGTTAAGTCAGTCGCAATCTATTAAACAAAACGTTTGGCCAATTATGACACGCACGCGTTAAGCAGCGACAGCAAAATACATTTACATTTACACATATGTATGTACATCGAAACGTGCAAGCGCGTTTGCTTATGCATGGTCACAAATAAATTCAGCGCCATTTCTTTCTAGCATATTCTTCAACCAAAATTGTTATTGAGTTGTGTTTGCATTTTCAGCCGCTTCTTTAGTTTTGTATATGTCAAATATCGCCATACGCCATACGCATACATTCAAACCGACCACCGTTTTTGTATGTACACATATAAATACATACGTTCATATGCGCGCATTTCAGCATTTTCTAAGAATCACAATTGCGATTGATTTATGTTTATATTGTGTTTGCATTAACAGCAGCTTCTATAGTTTTGTATTTGTCAAAAGTCGCCCTTGTCACTAAAAGTAGTTTCGGATTTGCCAACAGACAATGCAAAACTTATGTGGCGCAGCAGGTAGATGAAAAGCGTGAAAGCAAAAGGGTGAAAATAGTTGCGCAGCTGTTCGTGCCTACATACATACATACCTGATGGGACCTATCGTAAATTTTTTTGTGTGTGAATAATTTTGTTCGGACTAAGTCGATTACACAAATATCGGTATTTGATATTTATATTTTTTGTCAGGGTCACACACACAAAAAGAAAATAACATAACTGACCTAGGCTATACGAAAAATTATAATTTTAGTAGATAAATATTTTTCAGAACTTCAACATTAAATCGAATTACATATATTTCTCAGAAATGCCGTTTGTCGTCTTAGCAATTCTTATTAAGCTTATTTATATAGGTGGCACAGGCATATGAATTTTGCAGCTGGGCGTTACAAATTTTGTTGCTAATTTGCCACGCCCCCAGTAGGCGTAGACATATCATATGTGGCAAGTTCCTAGAAGGAGTCTAGGGTAACGTAACTGCAAAGTTTGAATGCTTACACTTCAAAAATGTGAAAGTTACAGGGTATTTTTTCGATATACCACGCCCCCCAAGGGGCGTAAGATTTATTTCTGGGGAATCAATAGAGGAGGCCCTCAGTAACATAAACATCCAATTTTGAATCGTCTAGCTCTAAAACTGTAGGAGCTATAAGCTTTTTGCGATTTGATACGCCCCCTGAAGGCGTAGGTATGTCCGCCATATCTTTTTGATCTTGAGTTGCTTATCCGAGTATACATATCAAATTTCAAGTCTCTAGCATCAAAAGTGCTCAAAATATAGCTGATCTTGTAAAATCATTATATATTCAGATCCGATTTACCACGCCCCCAGTGGGCGTAGACATAAAATCTTTTTATGAATCTATAGAATCGAAGCGTTAAGATACGTGCCAAATTTCAGCATTCTAGCTTTAAAACTGTAGAAGTTACAGTTTTCCCGATTTTCCACGCCCCCAATGGGCGTAGATATATTCGCCATATTTTTTTGAACTTGGGTGGTCAACGCAAGTATACATTCCAAATTTCAACTCTCTAGCTGTTCAACTAATATGATTTCTTGACTATGGGCGCAAGCATTTTCCGCCACGCCCTTAGTGGGCGTATCCGGGAAATCTTGACACTTTATAATTCGAGGGTAAACACGAGTATATGTTCCAAATTTCAAGTCTCTAGCTTCAATAGCGTAGAAAAATATTGCATTCATACGGACAGACGGACAGACGGCCAGACGGACAGACGGACATTTCACAAAACCAATATACTCTTTTCCCTTTGGGAAACGAGTATAAAAAGGTAAATATGTTTCAAATGCATGTGCTATCAAGTTTTCATGTTTCTTGTTGTGTATTGTGTGTAGATTCGAAAAATCGGTATGTTGCAGATATACATCAAACAACTATTCGAAGTTATATTGTGCAGAATTTATTTTGTTGTATATATTCAACATAGAGTGTTTGTGTTTATATTATATGTTGTTATGTGTCATAGAACTTGTCTTGGGTTTGTTGTATGTGTTTTATGAGACTACATATATACAAATAGTACTTCTTACGCAGGAAATATGTCATGAAAAGGTTTAAGTTATTCTGTTGAAAATTAATTGCAGAAAAAAAAGCTGAGAGGTCCAACTCAACATGTACCAAATCAAATGGTGCGTCAAGATCAGGCTGTGGATTGGCCCACGTGGACTGACAACAGAACCAGATGCAAATATCCAAACTGCACTGGTTTTTCACAGACAATGTGCGAAAAATGTGGCGTAGCACTCTGCTTTAACAAAAGAAATAATTGTTTCAAAAATTTTCATTTACATTAAAATAACTCCACTTTTTTTCTTAAATGTGTTATATAATTAATTAATAATATTATTAAACTCACTTTGAAAAATATTTGGTTTTACTTCTTTCAATACACAATGAAATACTTCAATTATTTTCTCCACAAGCCTATCTGTTGCATATATGCAACAATCCTTTTATCCTTAAATAAATGTCTAAAAAAGTAAAATTTAAAAAAAAGAAAGAAGTTGAATTTTTTATTTTTATTTTTCTATCTAATGAAATAAACTACATCAAAATCCAACAAGGTTCCATATAAAGGGCTATAAATTTAAAAAAAAAAATGAAAAAAGTTACGCTGTTGTCACTGAGTTTCGAACTCGGGACCTTTCGTTTATGCGCTTTGCGTCTATCCATTACGCCACACCAGTATTACGTTGCTTGTTGGCAAAATGCAATGTAGTACTACAAAGCGATATGTGACAAATACAAAACTAAAGAAGCTAAAGAAGCAGATCAATCGCAATTGTGATTCTTAGAATATGCTGAAATGAGCGCATATGAATGTATGAGTATGTGTACATACAAAAACGGTGGTCTGTTTCAATGTATGCGTGTAAAGGGCGATATATGACAGAAGCGACTGTGCACATGTGTATGTGTACATTTTTTTTGCTGCGCGTCGCTGCTTGCCACTAGTGTTAATTGGCAACATTTGTTTAATAAATCGGACCCATCATGTATGTATGTATGTAGGCACGAACAGCTGCGCAACTATTTTCATGCCGTCGCCGCCGCGTCTCGAACGCGGACCCTTTTGCTTACACGCTTTTCATCTACCTGCTGCGCCACATCAGTTTTGCATTGCCTGTTGGCAAATCCGAAACTACTTGTAGTGACAAGGGCGACTTTTGACAAATACAAAACTATAGAAGCTGCTGTTAATGCAAACACAATATAAACATAAATCAATCGCAATTGTGATTCTTAGAAAGAGCTGAAATGCGCGCATATGAACGTATGTATTTATATGTGTACATACAAAAAAAAAACGGTGGTCGGTTGAATGTATGCGTATAAAGGGCGATATTTGACAAATACAAAACTAAAGGAGCGGCTGAAAATGCAAACACAACTCAATAACAATTTTGGTTGAAGAATATGCTAGAATGAATGGCGCTGAATTTATTTGTGACCATGCATAAGCAAACGCGCTTGCACGTTTCAATGTATGTACATATGTGTAAAGGTATTTTGCTGTCGCAGATTAACGCGTGCGTGTCATAATTGGCCAAACGTTTTGTTTAATAGATTGCGACTGACTTAACGGAACTTGATGAAACTTTCAGCATATGATTCTATTGAATTTTTTACATTTTATAAAAATGCTATGTCATTCACATAGTTATATTTGCAAAAAAAAAATTGCAGAAAATTCACATGAATCTACATAAATGCAAAATTTGAGATAAATTATTAAATTTAAAATACCAGATGCCCCTGTGGGAAACGAGTATCACGCTTTAGGTCTCGCCCTAAGGTAACGTTATTACTTGTTTAATATTTGGAATGCCTTTAGAAAATATAATTTGTTTTTTAAATGTGTTTATTGGTTTTTCTGTGAGCCCAATTAAATTACTATTGTCTTCGTCAGCGCTATGTTGTGTTTCTTCTCCGAAATAAGTCTGTTCTATTTTTACTCGCGATAGGGCGTCAGCTATATGGTTTTCTTTGCCTTTTATGTATTTTATGTCAAAGTCGTATTCTGATAATTTTACTCTCCATCGGGTTAATTTTGAATTTGGTTCTTTCATTTTGTATAACCAACATAATGGTTGATGGTCACTATTGATTTCGAAATGTCGACCTAGAAGGTAGTGTCGAAAGATTTTTGTTGCCCATACAATAGCTAAAAGTTCTTTTTCTATGGCGCAGTAGTTAGTTTCGTGGTCGTTGAGGGTTCTGCTGATAAAACTAATGGGATGTCCGTCTTGAGAAAGTACAGCTACAAGAGCTACATTACTTGCGTCAGTTGTTAGAATGAATTTATTTTTGAAGTCTGGAATTTTTAAAATCGGGTCATTGGTTGTTTTAATTTTTCGAAAGCTCTAATATATTCTGGATTTTTAATATCTATTTTGGAGTCTTTTCTTAGTACTGTTGTCATGGGTTTGGCTATGTCTGCAAAATTTGGAATAAACTTTCTATAATAACCGGTTAATCCAAGAAAACCTTTTATTTCTTTAGTTTTTGTGGGAATAGGATATTCCAGAATTGCTTTGGTTTTATCAGGATTGGGTTTTATTCCATCCTTAGTTATGACATGTCTTAGGAAGGTAGTTTCTTGTTTTAGAAACTCACATTTGTCAAGTTGTAATTTGAGATTTGCTTCAGCAAGCTTCTCGAAAACTAATTGCAATGAGTGTAGGTGTTCTTTTAGAGATGTTGAATATACAATTATATCAAGATATACTAAACAGTGTTTATTTAGTAATGGTCGCAGAATATTGTTCATACAACGTTGAAAGGTTGCAGGTGCATTCTTTAATCCAAATGGCATAACAAGATATTCATAGTGGCCATTTTTAGTGGAAAAAGCTGTTTTTTGAATGGAATCTGGATGCATTTCAAGTTGATGGAATCCTTTTGGAAGGTCGATTGTTGTAAAATAGTTGCATCTACCTAGTTTTCCTAAAATCTCATCCATATTTGGTATTGGGTGTCTGTCATTTATAGTTATGTCATTTAATTTTCTATAGTCAATTACGATTCTAAATTTTTGTTTGTCTGACGCGTCTTGTTTTTTTGGTACAATCCATATGGGACTACAATAAGGGGAATTGCTGGGGCGTATAATGCCTTGATCTAACATGTTCTGAATTTGTTCTGTGGATAACTGTATGGTTTTGTGTACAAAGGTGAATTGTGAGTAGTGTTAATAACATGCTTTTCTTGATTACTGAAGCTAAGTTTGTCGCCTTCTCTGAACTGAATGTGTTGATATTGTTTCAACAAGCTCATTAAATTAAATTTTTCTTCTTCATTTAAGTGTTCTAGTCGGTAAAGGCTTGAGTTCATATATTCTTCATTTTTAGAATTATCTGCTGATTGGATTTTTTGAAGTGTTGATTAGATTCAGGATTTGATTGAACAACGAAATGGTTTTGGTTAGTGATCGGAATGTCGTTAATTAATTTATACTTTCGATTGTATAAATTTACAGTTTGGGATTTATAATCTATGACGGCTTGTGCTTCTGAGAGAAGTTTTCTACCAATTAATAGATCATAATCTTTTGAAAATTGATGTAGAAGAAATTCATTATTACTCTTGAATAAGTTGTTGGAAAGGACATTCACTTTTTTTGTGATAGTTAAAGGACCATTGCTGGTTTGGATAAGACAATCGGTATCGTGAATTGGTAAATTAAAAACATTGGATGTCATCATATTTACAGTAGATCCTGTATCTATTAAACATTTTAAATTTTTGCCCTTATAAGTGATAACTATGTATTGTTGGTTTCCGAAGCTGCCAGCTGAACAATTTTCGGCTTTCTCGATTTCTATTTCATTTGGTAGTTCTGTCTCATGTTCGGCTGTGGCTGTTTGTGTGTATGTGTAGTCTGAGATTTGTGGGTAAATTTGTTCTTGGTAATATTGAGGATAGTGTTCGGGAAAAGAAGCTAATTGATTATAATATTCTTGCTGCATGTAATCGTGAGAATTTATTTCTTCTTGGTTTCTAGTCTCTTCGTCTATGCTCATTTTGCTTTGTCGGCTTTCTGCAGGTCTAATACGCTTTGTTGGTTGGTTAGGTATGCCAGGACGATTGGAAGGGGTTTGTTGTGGAGTTACTTGTCCGAAGCGATTAGTGTCAAATTGGTTCTGTCTAAGAAATGGTCTGACCGGATTAGGTGTTGGTTGTATTGGTCGAGGTGAATAATGATTAGGTGAAATATTGTTATGGTTAGTATAATTAGGTGTTGGTGGAAGATATGGTTGTTGAAAATAGGGTCGATATGGGACATAGGAATGGTTTGGTTGAAGAAATGTGGGAAACTTTTGAATATTGTTTTACTTTGTTTTGATTTGGAATTAGAAAGGGTTCATCATAAAGGTTTTTTTCTTGTAATATGTTTATTAAAGATCTTAAATCGGAAATTTCGCAATTTATTATCCGAATGCAAATGTGTGTGGGTAGTTTTTGGATTAAGTTTTCAATACTGGTTTTAATTAACCGCGCATACAATTTCGTCTAAATTATTTTCTAGTTCTAACTTACTCGCCAATGTCTGCCTACTGTGTTCTGCTTCTTCCAGAAAAGCTTTCATGTTGCCTTTGAATGGGGTGTTTCTGAATTCCTCCAATAAGACGTGGTTCTGGGTTTGCGTCTTGTAGTTCAAAATTAGTTGTTTTCGAAGATCCGTCCATGTTGTCAAATTGTTTATGCCAAGAGATAGCATAACTTCACTGCTGATGCAGCTTTCCACAAGTCCAAAAAGTATTGACCTCTGCCTCGCATCATTGGTGGTGTAGAGTGCCAATATGTAGTCGATCCGGCTAACGAACGTGTATAGACTGTTCTTATCTCCAGTGAACTTCTCAATATTTTTAAGCTGGTTGATCACTTGTGTCATGTTGGCATCGGAAAGGGGTGCTGTTGCGTCTCCTTCCATTTTGATTATTTAATTTGTTACAATTTAAAGTATATATTTTTTATTTTATATTTTTTATTTCAGTTTGCTTTTTAATGTAAATTTCTTTTTGTTTAATTATATTCACTTAGTTTATTGATTGTTCAAATAATTTTTTGTTTAAGTATATTCACTTAATTTGTATTCACTTAATTTATTGATTGTTCAGTTTGTTGCACAGATAGCACTTTCGAATGTTTTTGAGATAACCAGAATCTTCTGGAATTATGTTCTCTTCGAATTCTATCGCGTCTTCTTGAATTATTTTCAAGTTGTTATTTTATTATTTTTATTTACACAATCACAATCTGCGGCTTTGGCAATTTGCGAATTTCGGTTTACACGTCACTGTCGAGGTTTTATGTTTTTTAAAACTTGACGCGATATTGACCGTCGCGTGGGTTGCCTTTACGTTAGTTGTTTAGCGGATGGCAGTAAACTGTATAAAAAGAATTAATGACTTAGTTATTGCATCAGACACACATACAGACATATATAAAAGCTAAGATAAGCTTGCGGTCGCGCTTGCGTTGTGCTCATCTTTATCATCTTCTTGTTCGTCGGTTGTTCGTCGCGTTTTTGGCGCTTCTTTGTGCAGCGTTTGCATAGAAGGTCCGCTAATCCGAAAATAGCTGTGTCGATCACACACATACAAACACACGCATTTACAGTGAAAGAGTGAACCTGCATATTAGATCAGCTAAACTCGAAGTGCATTAGAGAGTATATTAGCTTGTGCATTCATTTTGTAACCAAACGTTTTTTCGCGAGCAAACAAACTCTAATGAATAACTCAGAGTCGAATGTTGATCAAGTGCCTGCATCTCAGGTTACTTTCTTAAAAGTCAAAACAAACGCGCTTTTCGATAGACTTGAAAGGTTATATGCCGATATGGACATTGACAAATTAAGTCACATGGACTCGTGTGATTTACGTGTGCTTTTGGATTCGCTAACCAAGTTAGAGTCAAACTTTGATTCAGTCCATACTAGCCTAGAAGAATCTAACTTTGAGTCCATATCTAGTGATTTGCCTGCGCGGTTTGAATCAACCTTGTTAAAGTTTAAAGCCTTGCTTCAACGTGAACTAGGAAATCGGTCGGATCAACAACTTTCGTCGACGCTTAATACAAGTGGTTCAAATGCTCATCCAACACTCGCCATGGCTAATCGATCGCGTTTGCCGCAGCTGGAGCTGCCAAAATTTAGTGGAGTCTACACTGAGTGGGAAAACTTCTACTCTATGTTTAAGACGATACTATTATCATCTATTAGCATCTATATGCTGATCCAGATCTCAGTCCTATTGAGAAGTTCCAGCATCTTCGATCCTGCTTAAGTGGTTCTGCGTTGGATACCATCAGCTCATTGGAAATCAACAAAGTCAACTATCTCGTCGCTCTGGATATTCTTCAACGTCGATTTGATAATAAGCGTTTTATTGTACAGGCACACATCAGAGCAATCTTCCGGCTTGAGAAAGTTGATGCATCTGTGGGCAGGCTGAGGCAGTTGGTGGATAAAGTTACGTCTCACATTCGGGCTATGGATTCTTTAGCATCGCGGGAAGAAGTTGCTGACTGTGTCATCGTGCAAACAGTGTTGCAAAAGCTAGACAAGGTTACTCAGGCTAAATGGGAGGAAGGCTCATCTACTAATGAGTTGCCATCTTGGTCGAGATTGTCGGAATTCTTGCAAGAACGGTGTCGAGTCCTTGAAAATGTGGATCAAGTCTTGCAGGATGGTCAGGTTGGCAAGTCAGGAAAGATCGTGAGTACTCCTTTAAGAAAAGCATTTGTTGCTTCGAAGACTCCTATTCGTTGTGTCTTTTGTGACGATCCAAGTCACGCGCTATTCCAATGTAAGCGTTTTGAGCAATTGTCCCCAATGGCTAGGCATAAGGAGGCCAAGAGGCTCGCCCTTTGCCTCAATTGCCTAAGAAAAGGACATCAGCTGAAGGATTGCAAATCTGGTTCCTGCCGTACCTGCCAGTTGAAGCACCATACTTTATTGCATTACAATCAGTCTTCAACAGTTACATCGAACGTAGTCCCTCAACTTAAACAACAAGCAAATGCAATACATCCCACTGCCATGGTTGCAATGTCACCTTCTCTTCCTCAAGTCCACATAACTCCTAACTCGTCTGATGTGGTGCTTCTAGCCACTGCTATAATCCTTGTCAAGAACCGAGCTGGCACATTCGTTCCGTGTCGTGCACTCTTGGACTCAGGATCTCAACTTCATTTCGTCACCAGTCGGTTTGCAAATCAGCTTCAGCTTCGAAAATGTAAATCACTGACTGCAGTGTCTGGCATTGGAGATGCCAGCTTCTCAACTGAAGGATATTCAGTCAATCTCGTTCTGAAATCGCGGATTTCTGATTATTCTGCCTCCATCACTGCCATCGTCGCCCAGACTATTACTGACAACCAGCCTGGCATCTCAATTTCTACTAACACTTGGAATATACCCTCAAACTTACAGCTCGCTGATCCTTTGTTCCATAAGTCACAACGGATTGATCTTCTCATCGGAGCTGGTCTCTTCTTCGAGCTGATGTGTGTTGGGCAAATTCAGTTGGCACCTGGATCACCAGTTGTGCAGAAAACGCAGCTCGGCTGGATCATATCAGGTGGCGGGCAACATGCCCCCAAACTCTGTTCGTTTATTGCAACCCAAAGAAATTCGGATCACGCCAATCACAGCACTCGGCTTGATGAGTTGGTGCGTCAGTTTTGGGAAGTGGAACACGTTTTCGAGCCTATTGCCAAGGTAACCACAGAAGAACTTAATTGCGAGCAGCATTTCATTACAAACTATCGTCGATTACCTTCTGGGGAATATTCAGTCTGCTTGCCAAAAAAGCAAGGCGTTGAATCTTTGGGCGATTCCTATTTGCAGGCCAAGCGTCGATTGTTGAATTTAGAGCGTAAGTTCGCTCGAAATCAAACTTTAAAAGAGAAATACTCAGCATTTATGAAGGAGTATATTGATCTCAAGCATATGTCTTTGGTTCCCAGCGAAGAGATCAATAAATGCAAATATTTCTTACCTCATCA
The DNA here is from genome assembly GCA_035045185.1 of Drosophila meridiana. Lineage (NCBI taxonomy): Eukaryota > Metazoa > Arthropoda > Insecta > Diptera > Drosophilidae > Drosophila > Drosophila meridiana. Next base: position 260,086 of record JAWNPF010000134.1, read on the forward strand.
TTGCGTATACAAAGAAGAGAGTTCGACAACAAAGCTGAGAGTTGTCTTCGATGGCTCGGCAGCTACCACATCTGGTTTCTCATTAAACGATTTGCTTATGTCAGGACCGACTATTCAAGCTACCTTGTTTCACACACTCGTTCGTTTTCGTACATTTTCGATTGCACTTACTGGTGATATTGGTAAAATGTATAGGTGTGTGAAGGTCGCAGAGCCTGATTCTATGCTCCAGTGCATTTTATGGCGAAACTCATCAGACGATGCTATCGAAGTCTTCAGATTGAATACCGTTATGGGACCAAACCCGCTTCATTTTTGGCTATTCGTGCAATGCATCAACTAGCAATAGATGAGTCTTCGGCATACCCATTAGGATCCAAAACGGTTTTGCGAGATTTCTACGTTTATGACCTGATCTCAGGAGGCAATTCAGTTGAAGAAGTTCGCGACATAATGCAACAAACCACAGGTCTTCTTGCTCGAGGAAACTTTAAGTTGAGAAAATGGTGTTCCAATTCAAGAGACGTACTTCACGGAGTTCCAGAAACTGAACAGGAAAGTTTTCTCAAACTCGATGACGGCAGCGACGTAACAAAGGCACCTGGATTGTCAGCGGACGATCTTCGTCAAGGATCACACATATTGTGTCGTCTTGTTCAAAGGACTCAGCTGCACCGAGAATACTCTGCACTACGAAATGGAAAGAATGTTCATTCGTCAAGCGCCATTCTTTCGCTCTCTCCGTTTATGGATGACTTTGGTCTACTTCGAGTTGGTGGCCGCTTGCGGCACTCGACTCTCGGCTTCGATGCGCGCCACCCAATTATCTTGCCCAAAGAACATCCCTTGACCTTATCTATAGTATCTCATCTTCATCTGGCGCATCATCATGCAGGACCGCAGGCCTTGCTTGGAGTAATTCGACTCCAGTTTTGGCCCATAGGCGGCATGAAAACTGTCTCCCGAGCATTGCGAAAATGTGTCATATGCTGTAGATCCCGGCCTCGTCTAGTGGAGCATATAATGGCGGACTTGCCTAAGGATCGTATACAGTTTTCACCTGCATTTACTGTCACTGGAATCGACTACTGTGGACCATTTTACTACAAACCCGATGCACGAAACCGAACTTCAATAAAATGCTACATCTGCGTATTCGTTTGCTTCGCAACTAAGGCTGTATGGTTGGAGCTCGCAAAGGATCTGTCGATCTTTCTTGGGCGCCCTCAAGCGTTTCATCAGTACGCGCGGCATTCCAAGATGCATTTGGTCTGACAACGCTACTAACTTTGTGGGTGCACGGAACGAGCTAGCGGATCTGAAACGTTTATTGTTGAGCCAGGAACATCGCACTGAAGTTCAGAACTACTGCATCAACAACAGTTTTGATTGGAAGTTCATACCTCCTCGCTCGCCACATTTCGGTGGCCTATGGGAAGCAGCAGTGAAGACCGCAAAAAATTATCTATACCGCGCTATGGAATCATCACTTCTCGGCTTCGATGAACTTCGCACCTTGGTATGCCAAATTCAGGCTATAATCAATTCTCGTCCTCTTATTCCACTTTCAGAAAATCCCGATGATCTTGGAGTTCTCACTCCAGGACATTTTTTGATTGGTCGACCACTCATGGATTTTCCCGAGCCAGACGTAACTGGGCTCGACCACAATCGCCTCGGTCAATGGCAACGCAATGCTTACATACAGCAATTGTTCTGGAAGCGCTGGAGTGAGGAGTACCTTACTATTCTTCAATAGCGTGGAAAATGGGTCACCTCGCAGCCTCCGATCAAGATCAATGATGTCGTATGTGTGAAGGACGAAAACTTGTCGCCGTTGAAATGGCCATTAGCTCGAGTCGTTGCGACCATCGCTGGAGCTGATGGTGCTGTGAGAGTCGCTGTTCTGCGCACACCCACTGGAACTACACGTCGAGCTGTCAATAGGCTGTGCGTCCTTCCGGTTGATGATCCTGTTAAACTTGGTCTTTCAACGGGGGGAGGATGTTCGGCGCAGCAGCTAATAATTGCTCTTAAATAAGCTTCTCTTAAGCCATCTGCTCTTTATCACATTCTCATTCGCTCATAGTGCAGTTAGGCACAAAAAGAAACTGTAACACACATACATATGTAAATTTATGCTGCTCGGTCACTTGCTTATCATTATACTCGTTTAACAAAGGGAAAAAGAGTATATTGGTTTTGTGAAATGTCCGTCTTGCTGTCCGTCCGTCTGTCCGTCTGTCCGTATGAATGCAATATTTTTCTACGCTATTGAAGCTAGAGACTTGAAATTTGGAACATATACTCGTGTATACCCTCGAATTCTAAAGTGTCAAGATTTTCCGGATACGCCCACTAGGGGCGTGGCAAATCGGAAAATGGTTGCGCCCATAGTTAATAGAAATCATAGAAATCATATTAGTTGAAGAGCTAGAGAGTTGAAATTTTGAATGTATACTTGCGTTGACCACCCAAGCTCAAAAAGATATGGCGGATATATCTACACCCATTGGGGGCGTGGCAAATCGGGAAAACTGTAACTTCTACAGTTTTAAAGCTAGAATGCTGAAATTTGGCATGTATCTTAACGCTTCGATTCTATAAAGATTGATAAATAAATAATAAATTTTATGTCCACGCCCACTGGGGGCGTGGCAAATCGGATCTGAATATAGAGTGATTTTACAAATTCAGCTATATTTTGAGCACTATTGATGCTAGAAACTTGAAATTTGATATATATACTCGGATAAGCAACCCAAGATCAAAAAGATATGGCGGACATACCTACGCCTTCAGGGGGCAAAAAGCTTATAGCTGCTATAGTTTTAGAGCTAGACGCTTCAAAATTGGATGTTTGTGTTACTGGAGGCCTCCTCTATTGATTCCTCAAAAATAAATCTTACGCCCTTTGGGGGCGTGGTATATCGAAAAAATACCCTGTAACTTTCACATTTTTGGAGTGTAAGCATCCAAACTTTACAGTTACGTTACCCTCGACTCCTTCTAGGAACTTGCCAAATATGATATGTCTACGCTTACTGGGGGCGTGGCAAATTGGCAACAAAATTTTTAACGCCCAGCTGCAAAATTCATATGCCTGTGCCACCTATATAAATAAGCTTAATAAGAATTGCTAAGACGACAAACGGCACTTCTGAGAAATATATGTAATTCGATTTAATGTTGAAGTTATGCACATAATTTATCTGCTAAAATTATCATTTTTCGTATATCCTAGGTCAGTTATGTTTTCTTTTCGTGACAAAAAATGTAAATATCAAATATCGATATTTGTGTAATCGACTTAGTTCGAACAAAATTTGACCACACAAAAAAATTGACAATAGGTCCCATCACGTATGTATGCATGTAGGCACGAACAGCTGCGCAACTATTTTCATGCCGTCGCCGCCGCGTCTCGAACGCGGACCCTTTTGCTTACACGCTTTTCATCTACCTGCTGCGCCACATCAGTTTTGCATTGCCTGTTGGCAAATACGAAACTACTTGTAGTGACAAGGGCGACTTTTGACAAATACAAAACTATAGAAGCTGCTGTTAATGCAAACACAATATAAATAAATCAATCGCAATTGTGATTCTTTGAAAATGCTGAAATGCGCTCATATTAACGTATGTATTTATATGTGTACATACAAAAATGGTGGTCGGTTGAATGTATGCGTATAAAGGGCGATATTTGACAAATACAAAACTAAAAAAGCGGCTTAAAATGCAAACATAACGATAACAATTTTGGTTGAAGAATATGTAATAGAATGAATGGCGCTGAATTTATTTGTGACCGTGCATAAGCAAACGCGCTTGCACGTTTCAATGTATGTACATATGTGTAAATGTAAATATATTTTGCTGTCGCTGCTTAACGCGTGCGTGTCATAATTGGCCAAACGTTTTGTTTAATAGATTGCGACTGACTTAACGGAAGTTGATGAAACTTTCAGCATATGATTCTATTGAATTTTTTACATTTTATAAAAATGCTAATTCATTCACATAGTTATATTTGCAAAAATTGAAATTGCAGAAAATTCACATGAATCTACATAAATGCAAAATTTGAGATAAATTATTAAATTTAAAATACCAGATACCCCTCTGGGAAACAAGATTCACGCTTTAGGTTTCGTCCTAAGGCAACGTTCTTACTTGTTTTGTATTATATTCTTTAAGTTCGAAAATCACCTTCAAGCGAGCAACACCTATCTCTATTGTAATTGCATTAACTTTGCCTATACGATCATCGCGGACTAGGCATTAAATTAATAAATAATAAGCTAAATTAAATCGTGGTTTTATTATTTGCCTTCGTAAATGATTGGAGCCAGAGTTGCCGAAAAAGCTCGGCAGCTTCCAACACTACCTTTAAAACTCTTGAAGATACAGTTTTACATGATTTATTTTTTCACTTCTTAAATGCACGCAATTGGCAGGAAGTTATGAATGGTTTTTGAATTTTCTTAATTATGTGTATATGTATCGTTAAAGCCAACTTTCTCAACTAGCGTAGCCACTTCCTATTTATTTATGGAAAATAAGTAAGAGTGCTCTAGTTGAGACTGTGCGACTGTGCGATACCGTGAGCCCTGTGTTAACGAGTGTTCATGTAAAATTTCGAGTCTCTACGTTGCGTATTTTAGAATATCTCAGCGTTCACACCATCGAGCGGACGGACGGACAGACGGACAGAGCTATATCGACTCGTCTTCTCGCGCTGATCAAGATTATATATACGCCTCTCTCTGTCTGTTACATACATTTTCACAAAACCATTATGCCATGATTTCCCATTTTCAATGAATGTGTATGTGTACATACAAAAACGGTGGGTGGTCTGCTTAAATGTATGCGTATAAAGGGCGATATTTGACAAATACAAAAAAAATGAAGCGGCTAAAAATGCAAGCACAACTCAATAACAATTTTGGTTGTAGAATATGCTAGAATGAATGGCCTTGAAACGCGCTGGCACGTTTTAATGTACGTGTAAATGTAAATGCTTAACACGTACGTGTGATAATTGACCAAATGTTTTGTTTTATTTATTTTTTATTTTATTTATTTATTATTAAAGACATTGACAAAACTGGAGTCAACTTAAATTTAAACAATAGAAATATTTATATAATTATGAAGCCTAAAATAACATAAATTATCAATAATACCACCAACTCGGTGGGGGTACTTTATTTGCCAGTCCGGCCAGCTATGCCCCGATTCACAGCCATTTTAGTCAGTGATATTATAGAAGCTATACAAGATAGAGAGTATTTGTTGGAAACTTACAAATTAAATTAATTATAGTCTAAGATATAAGTACAAAATTTAAGATTTAAGATTACAGGTTACTACGAAGATGACCTGCAAGCAATGATTTTATTAAGGGAAGAGAGAGTTCAGAGGAGAACACATGATAATATTTATTATAATTACTACATAACACGTGAAACGCGCTATGCAAAGAATAATCCGATGTGCATAAAGGTAAATACAACGGACGAAAGTGTCTGCTTGTTCTGGAGGGAACAGAAAAATTAAGCTGAACTAACAGACATGGCGAATCAATTTTACCAATAATCAAATTATGTAGGAAAACAATCCCCAGAATTGTTCTACGATTGATTAATGAGGGAAGATTAATAAGAAGAAGCCTACTCTGGTAAGATGGTAAACGAAGATTACGATCCCAGTTTAAATCACGCAACGCAAAAATAAGAAACTGTTTCTGGACCGATTCGATACGATCCTGATACAGTTTATGCTGTGGAGACCAAATAATTGAACAATATTCTAAAATAGGTCGAACCAGCGAAGTATATAATAGTTTTGTGATAAAGGGATCTTTAAACTCCTTTGACCATCGTTTAATAAAACCAAGAGCACCTTTAGCTTCATTTACGATAGTAGAGACATGAAGATTGAAAGAAAATTTTGTGTCAAAAATAACACCCAGATCTTTGACAGTCAAAATTCGTTGCAAGGAAATGTTGTTAATAGTATAATTAACAATATGTGGGATGGTACGACTGAAGGTCATTGTCATACACTTAGAGCAATTTAAATGCAACTGATTAGTCACACACCAACGCTGAAAGGAATTAAGATCATCTTGTAGGAGAAGATGGTCAAGTAAGTTGGAGTATGAAAGGCAGAGCTTTACATCATCTGCATACATAAAAATTTTGGAGTGAACAATACACCTAGGAAGATCATTGATAAAGAGGGTAAAAAGCAGCGGTCCTAAATGACTGCCCTGCGGTACGCCTGATGAAACAGTGATAAGCTTCGAAATTGATGTCCGCAACAATACCCTTTGAGTCCTGCCTTTCAAATAGGATGAAATCCAAGACACAAGTTTAGGGTGAAATCCTAAATGATCAAGTTTGCAAATTAAGATATTATGATTAACTGAATCAAATGCTTTGCTGAAATCAGTATAAATAACATCAGTTTGCATTTTATTTAAAAAGCTATCGTTAATTAGAGAAGAAAATTCTAATAAATTAGTTGAAGTTGATCGATTCTGGAAAAAGCCATGTTGAGATGGCGAAATAATCGATTTACAAAAGTGTTGTAAGTTTGATGTTAAAATCTTTTCAAATAATTTTGGGATAACAGACAGTTTAGCTATGCCTCTATAATTTGAAATGTCAGACCTTCCACCTTTTTTATGTAATGGAATAATAAATGACTCTTTCCAAATAGATGGAAAAACAGAAGTCTCCAGGGACAAATTGAATAGTTTTAATAAAGGTAACTGTAACGAAGCACTGCATTCCTTTATAACACAACTTGGAATATTATCAGCACCAGGAGAAAAAGATGATTTCAATGTCCGAATGGCTGAAACCAGAGACACAAGGGAAACACTTGGAACATTGATAATATTCGTTGCAGGACTTTCAAATGAGTAAGACGGGGCGTGTGAGACATCGGAAGAATAAGTGGATTGAAAAAATTTTGCAAAAAGATCTGAGGAATCTTGATCATTACAAGTTTTTTCTTCTCCAAGGAAAAACATGGAAGGTAAATTGTATAATTTACGCTTCGAGTTTACAAACGAATAAAATTGCTTCGGATCACGAACGAATTTCCTTTTACAACGTAAAAGGTAATTTTCATAACACCTAGCATTTAAAAGATTAAAATTTGACTTGGCTATTGAGTATTTAGACCAGTCAACGATTGAACCAGACTTTTTAAAATTCTTAAAACATTTGGTTTTAATGTTTCTAAAATTAGAAAGAGTCTGAGTAAACCAGGGGGCTTATTAGAAGCAGGCCTAGAGTGGTACGAAGGGACACAGACATCAAGGATAGAGCTTAAAGTTTCATAGAAAATATTAGCTGCCAAATTAACATCAACTGAGTCGTATAAAAGCGTCCAGTCATTTGCATTAATTAAATCATTAAGCAAGACAAAATTGCATTTATAAAAACAGCGACGCCTTATTTGGGGAATCGGAGCAGAAATAGGTGACATCTTTATGGAAAACAAGACATCTAAGGTGGGATGATGCAAATCTTCTGGCATACAGATAGGGGTTGTTCTGGTAACATTAATGACAGAATCATCATTAATAAAAACCAGATCAAGTGAACGATTCAAATGATTCAAAATAGAGTTCATTTGAAACATTGATAGACTAAACAGTTCATCAAAAAGATAATGATCTGTAGACGGAACAAGGTAGTTAAAATTGGGAGCTGACGACCAAGTAGTGTTAGGTATATTAAAGTCACCTAGCACTATAAATAAGTCATTATCATTTACATGCTCAAAAATTTCTTTAATACAAGTTATATGTTGTGCATACACTTGTACATCAGAAGAGGGAGGAACATATGAGCAAGTGACATATATGCAAAGAGATGGGAGAGTTATTTTAACCCCAATAATCTCAGCATCATGAAGTGCTTTGAAACTTAATGATTCGGAGAGAATATCGGCCTTAACAGCTATTAAGACACCCCCTCCTCTGCGAATCAATCGATCACATCTATAAATAGTGAAGTTATTAGATAGAATCTCACTATTATAAATTTTAGGACTAAGCCACGTTTCAGTGAACACAATGACATCATATTGAAAACTGAAACTGCTCAAAAATAAACCATTAAGTTTGGAATTTAGGCCTCGAACGTTTTGATATTCCAAAGATAGATTCGGTGAAGAATTTATACTATTTTTTTTTTATTTAATTTTTTGATACAATATTAGCTGAAGATTGTACCGAAGTAGGGTTCAATGAGAACTCTCTCTCTGAGTGATTGGAACTGACTTAACGGAACATGATTAAACTTTCAGCATATGATTCTATTGAATTTTTTCTATTTTATAAAAATTGCAAACTCATTCACATGAATTTATTTGAAATAGATCTTAAATTCACAGTGTATGAAGGTGGAAGTAATTATTAACAAGTAAGAACGTTGAATGAGGGCGAGTCTAATGCGTGATACTAGTTTCCCATAGGAGCATCTGGTATATTCAATTTAATAATATATCTCAAATTTTGCATTTATGTAGATTCATGTCAATTTTATGCAATTTAAATTTTTGTTACATTATGGATACCGGCTTTTTTAACAAATTACCTACCCCTTCATATACTGCCGATTGAAGGTCTGTTGCAAATATAACCATGTGAATGAGTTAGCATTTTTATAAAATGTAAAAAATTCAATAGAATCATATGCTGAAAGTTCCGTTAAGTCAGTTGCAATCTATTAAACAAAACGTTTGGCCAATTATGACACGCACGCGATAAGCAGTGACAGCAAAATATATTTACATTTACACGTATGTACGTACATTGAAACGTGCAAGCGCGTTTGCTTATGCATGGTCACAAATAAATTCAGCGCCATTCATTCTAGCATATTCTTCAACCAAAATTGTTATTGAGTTGTGTTTGCATTTTCAGCCGCTTCTTTAGTTTTGTATTTTTCCAATATCGCCCTTTATACGGATACATTCAACTGACCACCGTTTTTGTATGTACCCATATAAATACATACGTTCATATGCGCGGATTTCAGCATTTTCTAAGAATAACAATTGCGATTGATTTATGTTTATATTGTGTTTGCATTAACAGCAGCTTCTATAGTTTTGTATTTGTCAAAAGTCGCCCTTGTCACTACAAGTAGTTTCGGATTTGCCAACAGGCAATGCAAAACTGATGTGGCGCAGCAGGTAGATGAAAAGCGTGTAAGCAAAAGGGTCCGCGTTCGAGTCGCGGCGGCGACGGCATGAAAATAGTTGCGCAGCTGTTCGTGCCTACATACATACATACATGATGGGTTCTATAGTCAATTTTTTTGTGTGGAATAATTTTGTTCGGACTAAGTCGATTACACAAATATCGATATTTGCTATTTACATTTTTTGATGGTCACACACAAAAAGAAAATAACATAACTGACCTAGGCTATACGAAAAATGATAATTTTAGCAGATAAATTATTTGCAGAACTTCAACTTTAAATCGAATTACATATATTTCTCAGAAGTGCCGTTTGTCGTCTTAGCAATTCTTATTAAGCTTATTTATATAGGTGGCACAGGCATTTGAATTTTGCAGCTGGGCGTTACAAATTTTGTTGCCAATTTGCCAGAGGAGTATGTACCAATTGATCTAGAAAGTAGTGAAGAGGCTTTAAATGATATTGAAAAAGAAACTATTGAGAGATGCAGTAATGAAATGGTTGAAAAAGAAACTGTTGAAAGAGAGAGTAGTAGAAATGTTGAGAATGAAACTGTTCAAACAGACAGTAGTAGAAATATTGAGAATGAAACTGTTGAAACAGACAGAAGTAGAAATTTTGAGAATGAAACTGTTGAAACAGACAGTATTCAAAATGTTGAGAATTAAACTGTTGAAATAGGCAGTACAGGTGCCTGAAGGGCTGGAAATGAAAAATTTATTAACCGCATTCGAAACTAGCAGCAGGTCTTGGCAAGATGCATTGGGAGAAATCCAATTGGGGTTGCTTCCACCATGTGACATGACACAAAAGGTTGATTTGGCGGTTCAAGAGCTCGAGCGGTGCAAAATATATCAGCAGCTGCAGCATATAGTAAAGACCACTTTGATAAAACCAAGGTTGTCGGATACAATGTTGAAGATTTTGTGTTGTTAAAGAATGAAGAAAGGCATCCAAAAAATTATGTCCTAAGTTTAGAGGTCCTTTAGATATATATATCTGTTGGAAGCTGCCGAGCTTTTTCGCCACAGAGTGTATACATTACGTCGGGGTCCCCAAAATGTTGGAAGCTGCAACTCTGGCTCCAATCATTTACGAAGGCAAATAATAAAACCACGATTTAATTTAGCTTATTATTTATTAATTTAATGCCGAGTCCGCGATGATCGTATAGGCAAAGTTAATACAGTTACAGTAGAGATAGGTGTTACTCGCTTGAAAGTGATTTTCGAACTTAAAGAATAGAATACAAAATGATAAGCAAGAGACCGAACAGCAGAAATTTACATATGTATGTGTGTTACAGTTTCTTTTTGTGCCTAACTACGCTATGAGCGAATAAGAATGCGATAAAGAGCAGATGGCTTAAGAGAAGCTTATTTAAGAGCAATTATTAGCTGCTGCGCCGAACAATATCCTTAGATCATTGACAAACAATAGAAAATATAAGTATGCTCACGAAGATATAAGAAAATTGCCAGAGGAGTATGTACCAGTTGAACTAGAAAGTAGTGAAGAGGCTTTAAATGATATTGAAAAAGAAACTGTTGAAAGAGACAGTAATGAAATGGTTGAAAAAGAAACTGTTGAAAGAGACAGTAATGAAATGGTTGAAAAAGAAACTGTTGAAGGAGACAGTAATGAAATGGTTGAAAAAGAAACTGTTGAAACAGACAGTAGTCAAAATGTTGAGAATGAAACTGTTGAAACAGACAGTAGTCAAAATGTTAAAAGTTAAACTCTTGAAACAGACAGTAGTCAAAATGTTGATAATGAAACTGTTGAAGCAGACAGTAGTCAAAATGTTGAGAATGAAACTGTTGAAACAGACAGTAGCCAAAATGTTGAGAATGAAACTGTTGAAACAGACAGTAGTAGAAATTTTGAGAATGAAACTGTTGAAACAGACAGTAGTCAAAATGTTGAGAATTAAACTGTTGAAACAGACAGTAGTACAAATGTTGAGAATTAAACTGTTGAAACAGACAGTAGTCAAAATGCTGAGAATGAAACTGTTGAAACAGATAGTAGTCAAAATGTTGAGAATGAAACTGTTGAAACAGACAGTAGTCAAAATGTTAAAAGTTAAACTGTTGAAATAGGCAGTACAGGTGCCTGAAGGGCTGGAAATGAAATGCAAGCACAAGTGCAAAACAGTTGTTTTGATCACGGCGTGTAGAGCATGAGATATAATGTTTAAAATTTGTTAAATTAATGATAATGAAAATATATGAATTATGTTAAAATATAATGTTTGTTTAAGAATGAAAAAAAAAGAATAATGAATAAATTTGAAGATTACTTTTGTCAATGTTTAGTAGTGGTTTTGTAAGAAAACTTAACTTTGTTAAACTGAAGTTTTTATAATTTGTCAATAAAATGTTGTATATATATCGCAAAGTACATTTTGGAAGTATTGCACGAGGTCGTGTAATGGTCAGGATGGCCGTGTCGGCGCGTGCAGTTCGTGCTGTTTACTGTATGTGTAAGTGTATGAGTATTCAGTGTTGCAATCAATTTATCTGCTAAAATGATCATTTTTCGTATAGCCTATGTCAGTTATGTTATTTTCCTTTTTGTGTGTGTGACCATGAACAAAAAATGTAAATATAAAATATCGCTAACAGAAATATCGACTTATTCCGAACAAAATTATTCCACACAAAAAAATTGACGATAGGACCCATCATGTATGTATGTATGTAGGCACGAACAGCAGCACACATACATACACATTAGTAATATTGCATCAGCTTCTAATTACGTTGTGATTGGTCGCTTACATCCTGTCGCTTAGCGCGTCGTGACACGACGCTGTCGCCGAGCGTGGTTCAATGGTAGGCACAAAGAATAAGTGTGCGACGCAAGTCAGTTCTATGCTAGACTTCGGCCACCGAAACTCGCTGCGCGATTAGTAAATGGAAGAGTTTAATGACGCGCCCCAATGGGCGTAGATATATCCGCCATATCTTTTTGAACTTGGGTGGTCAACGCAAGTATACATTCCAAATTTCAACTCTCTAGCTCTTCAACTAATATGATTTCTTAACGATGGGCGCAACCATTTTCTGATTTGCCACGCCCCTAGTGGGCGTATCGGGAAAATCTTGACACTTTATAGTTCGAGGGTATACACGGCTATATGTTCAAAATTTCAAGTCTCCAGCTTCAATAGCGTAGAAAAATATTGCATTCATACGGACAGACGGACAGACGAACGGACAGCAAGACGGACATTTCACAAAACCAATATACTCTTTTTCCCTTTGGGAAACGAGTGTAAAAAAAAAATTTTAAAAGTGATGTTGTTGTCATTGAGTTTCGAACTCGGGACCTTTCATTTACGCGCTTTGCGTCTACCCACTACGCCACACTAATATTACGTTGCTTGTTGGCAAAACGCAAAGTAGTACTACAAGGCGATATGTGACAAATAGAAAACTAAAGAAGCTAAAGAAGCAGATCAATCGCAATTGTAATTCTTAGAATATGCTGAAATGCGCGCATATGAACGTATGAGTATGTGTACATAAAGTACGGTGGTCTGTTTTAATGTATGCGTGTATAGGGCGATATATGACAAATACAACAAGTAAGAAAACTCTAGTCGGAGGTGCCCGACTAGGAGATCCTCTGAGCCCCGTCCGATTTGCATTGTTTAATACGCTATATAGAATGTATGTAAATCAAAAATAAATAAATAATTAAATAAATAAACAAATCAACAAAAAAGAAGAAGAAAAACAAACATCACCGCACAAGGACTCGAACCTGCATCTATTTACTACATATGTAAAGTTATAGCGCATCATCTCAACTAGCACAACCACCTAATGTTTATAAATTTAAAAATTTTAAATTTTAAAAATTAAAAAAGTTACGCTATTGTCACTGAGTTTCGAACTCGGGACCTTTCGTTTATGCGCTTTGCATCTACCCACTACGCCACACCAGTATTGCGCTGCTTGTTGACAAAACGCAAAGTAGTACTACAAGGCGATATGTGACAAATACAAAACTAAAGAAGCTAAAGAAGCAGATCAATAGCAATTACGATTCTTAGAATATGCTGAAATACGCACATATGAACGTATGAGTATGTGTACATACAAAAACGGTGATCGTATGAATGTATGCGTGTAAAGGGCGATATATGACAAATACAAAACTACAGAAGCGGCTGAAAATACACAGAAGCGACTGTGCACATGCATAAGCAGACGCGCTTGCACGTTTCAATGTACATATGTGTTTGTGTAAATGTTTTTTGCTGCGCGTCACTTCTTGCCACGTGGGTGTGATAATTGGCTAAACGTTTTGTTTAATAAATCGGGACTGACTTAACGGAAATTGATGATATGATTCTATTGAATTTTTTACATTTTATGAAAATGGTTATATTTGCAACAGACTCTCCATGAGGGGGGTGGGTTAATTAGTAAAAAGCCGGTATCCAAAAAATAAAAAAATAGAAATTGCATAAAATTCACATTAATCTATATGCAAAATTTGAGGGTCTAGCTCTAAAGGTGTGGGAGATATAATTTTATAACCTGTTTTCGATTAGGTTTAAAATCGATAACAATACAACAAAAATAGATATCGTTTTTTGGTAACAAACTTTACCTGCGCGTGCTATCCACGGACCCAACAAAAAAAATTCAAGTCTCTAGCTTGTCTAGATGCTTCAATCGACGCTTTCAAACATACGGACAGACGGACGGACGGACGGACGGACAGGGCTAAATCGACTCAGCTCGTCGCCCTGATCAAGAATATATACTTTGTGGAGTCTGACACGCCTCCTTCTGCCTGTTACATACATTTAACAAAACCATTATACCCTGATTTCCCATTTTCAATGGGCTCAGGGTATAAAAACAATTCAAACACAGATTTGGTTGAAGAATATGCTAGAATTTAATTTATTTGTGCACATGAATAAGCAGACGCAATTGTTCGTTTCAATGTATGTATGCTTGCCACGTGCGTGTGATAATGGGCTAAACGTTTTGTTTAATAAATCAGGACTGACTTAACGGGACTAAATGAACATTCAGCATATGATTCTATTGAATTATTTATATTTTATAAAAATGCTAATTCATTCACATGGTTATGCCAATTGATAAATTAAATAAATTCATGTGAACGATTTTGCAATTTTTTTAAATGTAAAAAATTCAATGATATGCTGAAAGTTTCATCAAGTTCCGTTAAGTCAGTCCCAATCTATTAAACAAACTGTAACGTTTGGCCAATTATCACACGCACTTGTTAAGCAGCGACGCGCAGCAAAAAACATTTACATTCACATATACATTGAAACGTGCAAGCGCGTTTGCTATGCATGTACAGGTTATTTAAGTCTTCCGCTTCGGTGGTCTTCTTAAGGGGATGCCGTCGGGTAGATCCAGGTTGTTAGTTGCTAATTTAGATCAGGTTGAGATACGGTTAAATATCAGATCACTTGCCTTGTGGCTCAGTGATATATTAATTAATAAATCAAGATTATGCGGCCAATTGCCGGAGCAATGTTTATTTCAACGTGCGTTTGCTTACGTTATTGAAACAGAATTGATTGGGACAATGAAATGAATAAGAGACTAAAGCTAAGTACATAAAAGGGAAATATTAATCCAAACCTAAATAATGTTCAGTAAAGGTGAAGTCGGAATGCCAGGAAACATGTCGACAGTTTTATCATGGTTGAGATACGTGTAATTCTATTGCTTGCTAAAAGTGTTTCATACAAATGTGGTGTCAAACATTTCAGACTTTTTAAACCCTGAGCCCATTGAAAATGGGAAATCAGGGTATAATGGTTTTGTGAAAATGTATGTAACAGGGAGAAGGAGTCGTGGCACACCCCATAAGGTATATATATTATTGATCAGAGTGACAAGACGAATCGATATAGTCCTGTCCGTCCATCTGTCCGTCTCTCCGTCTTCCGCTTCGGTAGTCCTCGTAACGGGATGCCGTCGGGTAGATCCAGGTTGTTAGTTTCTAATTTAGATCAGGTTGAGATACGGTTAAGTATCAGATCACTGGCCTTGTGGCTCAGCGATATATTAATTAATAAATCAAGATTATGCGGCCAATTGCCGGAGCAATGTTTATTTCAACGTGCGTTTGCTTACGTTATTGAAACAGAATTGATTGGGACAATGAAATGAATAAAAGACTAAAGCTAAGTACATAAAAGGGAAATATGAATCCAAACCTAAATAATGTTCAGTAAAGGTGAAGTCGGAATGCCAGGAAATATGTCTACAGTTTTAAGCTAAAAGTGTTTCATACAAATGTGGTGTCAATGATTTCAGACTTTTTAAATCCTGAGCCCATTGAAAATGGGAAATCAGGGTATAATGGTTTTGTGAAAATGTATGTAACAGGGAGAAGGAGTCGTGGCACACCCCATAAAGTATATATAAATTCTTGATCAGCGCGACAAGACGAGTCGATATCGCCCTGTCCGTCTGTCCGTCCGTCTGTCTGTCTGTCCATCTCTCCGTCCGTCCGTCCGTGTGAACGCTGAGATATTTTTAAGTACGCAACGTAGAGACTTGAAATTTTAAATGAATACTCGATAATACCATACGCTGCACAAGTTTATAAAATTTTTCCTATAACTCATTCCCTTTCGATTTCATGAGCATTTATCGGTAATTTTACTATAAAAAGGTATATTGGTTTTGTGTATGTTGTCCGTCTTGCTGTCCGTCCGTCTGTCCGTTTGAATGCAATATTTTTCTACGCTATTGAAGCTAGAGACTTGAAATTTGGAACATATACTCGTGTATACCCTCGAACTATAAAGTGTCAAGATTTTCCCGATACGTCCACTAGGGGCGTGGCAAATCGCTTATAGCTCCTACAGTTTTAGATCAGACGTTTCTTTTTATCATTGTTTATAGAATCGTAGCGTTAAGATACGTGCCAAATTTCAGCATTCTAGCTTTAAAACTGTAGAAGTTACAGTTTTCCCGATTTGCCACGCCTCCAATGGGCGTAGATATATCCGCAATATCTTTTTGAGCTTGGGTGGTCAACGCAAGTATACATTCCAAATTTCAACTCTCTAGCTCTTCAAGTAATATGATGTCTTAACTATGGGCGCAACCATTTTCCGATTTGCCACGCCCCTAGTGGGCGTATCCAGAAAATCTTGACACTTTATAATTCGAGGGTATACACGAGTATATGTTCCAAATTTAAAGTCTCTAGCTTCTATAGAGTAGAAAAATATTGCATTCATACGGACAGACGGACAGACGGGCAGACGGACAGACTGCAAGACGGACATTTCACAAATCCAGTATACTCTTTTTCCCTTTGGGAAACGAGTATAATTAACAACAATTTCTAAGAGGGCAAAAAATATATGTAATTTGATTTAATATATAAATGCTGGAAATAATTTGTCTGATAATATTCTTATTTTTTTTCCTTTTATTTAGATCAGTTATGTTATTTCCTTTTTTGGTAGGTAATTCGAGCGGCGACTTTAACAACTTCAGATTATTAGTACACCAGATACCCTCATTATTTAAAACAGTAATTAAATAAAATATTTAAATATATTTTTTAATTTAATACACTAGAAGCATTCGGTTATGCCCGAATACAATATTCATAAATGTTTTAAATTGGATATGCCACATACCCCAATGGGGATAGATTATCACTCAGTCGGTTACGTCCGACTGACACATTCTTAGTTATTTTTTAACCTTTATATTTTATGCAGATCAAATCACGTTGAAAACCAATCAGTTGAATGATCTCACAGAGAAGTTGTACGAGAAACGACGCGAAGTACATAAATATAAAAAGCAGCTTGAAGCTTTGCATTCTGAAAAAATAACTTTGCAGCGAAGTTTGGAAAATACAACACAGGAACGTGATAACTTTCGAATTCTTCAAGCCGTATGTAGTAATAGAATTAAACTATTTATATAAAAAATAATCTAAAAATTTTTATGTAGGAATCAGCTCATCAAACTCAACAATTAACAACGGAAATAAGTGCTAATGAAGTTAAAATAAATTCATTAAATTTGAAAATTGAGCACCTCAATAACAACATTAAAGAATTACAATCTGAATTAAAAAACAAACAAAATTTGGTTGCTAGCTTACGCAAAGATTTGAGAGAAATAAAAGAGAAAAATGAAATGTTAGCGAAAGCTATATCAAATGATGAATTCCGATTTATGAAAATGGGACACGAGCTGGAAGAAATGCGAAAGGAAAGAAACTTAGTTGGACTTCAAATGGTTCGCCGTAATGACGAAATTGTAGTTATAAAAGAAAAATTACAAATTGCACAAAATGCTCTTGATAATGGCACTACGCAATACAATCAACGTGTTGAGGATATACGACTTTTAAAAAAGGAAATATCAAATTTATACACAGAACGGGAATGCTTAAAACATGCCATTAAAAGTACTGCCGACATGAGGAAAGAAATAGTACGATTACAACGAGCACTAAATCAAGAACGGATTAGAATAAGAGCACTCACAGAAGACGCAAAAACACCAACTGGAGTACACCGCTGGCGTATTTTAAAAGGAGAAGACCCAAAGAAATTTGAATTGCTAGAAAAACTACAAGTATTGCAAAAGTAAGTAATAACTTTAAAATATCAGTCGAGCAAGGTACCGTTCGGGATTATTTTCAGATAACTAATATTGTTATTAATTAATATCTTTAAAACATGTTGAAAATTTCATACAAATTCGTTAGTGTTATTCTTATTTAAATGATTTATTTAGAGTTTCTATACAGAAAATCAAATATTCAAATGCGTGCTGTTATGACTTTACTATGAATCACAAATGTTATTAAATTATGTTAAAAGAAACAGTTGTTGATGATGCATTTTTTTTTTTTAATTTATTAATTATTATACTATAAATAGAAAATCAGGTTTTAATGTGAAATGTATGTAATATACAGAAGGAGACGTAGCAGACCCCACAAAATACATATATGATCAGGGTAGCGCGCTGACCAGTCAGTGAGTTTGCCCATCCATCCGTCCGTCCGTGTGTCAGAATGTTTGGCGTGTCGAAAATACACACATGTGAATGTCATTAATAAGTTGTGATAGTTTGATGTAGAAAGTCCAGCGCTAAGAAATGCACACTGAATTTTAGGCAATTTTGGTTTTAATTATATTTTGGATACCGGCTCCGAATTTCATAAAACCCTCCATTACAATGAAGGGCAGCTGAAAATCAAAAACTAGAACTAGGTTAGCGTATGAATTTTTATAATATGTAAAAAATTCAATAGAATCGTGTGCTGAAAGTTTTATTAACTTCATTAATTCAGTTTGAATCTATTAAACAAAACGTTTGGCCAATTATTACGCGCAGCATTGTATAGCACACGCAGGTCAAGTTTGCTTTGTATGATCAATAAATATTTATACCCAGAGCCCATTGAAAATGTGAAAACAGGGTATAATGGTTTTGTGAAAATGTATGTAACAGGTCGCGTGCCACACCCCATAAAGTATATATTCTTGATCAGCGCGACAAGACGAATCGATATAGCCCTGTCCGTCTGTCCGTCCGTCCATCCGTCTGTCCGTCCGTCCATCCGTCTGTCCGTCCGCTCGTTGTGAACGCTGAGTACGCAACGTAGACTTGAAATTTTACATGAATAGACGTTAATACTATACGATGCACAAGTTTATAAATTTTTTCCGATAACTCATTCCATTTCGATTTTATGAGCATTTATCGATAATTTTAATGTGTTTTTAAGGCGTGGTTTGTATTTCATTTGAGACTTCAAATTTGCTGTGTAGTTGCGTGCAATGAATACGGAGATTATGTAATCTTTATATTTTGGATGCCACGCCCAATCGCCCCCAATAGCCCCCTATTTGTAAAAAGCGCAAATCAAATACTAGAGACTTTAGCAAATACATACATATGAATGCCATTAATAAGTTGTGAAAGTTTGATGCACTTAGTCCATCGATAAGAAAAGTTAATAAGCAAATAAGTTCCTGTAGTAATGCCCTCATTGCAGCCCAAGCGCAGTCGCTGCATCAACTGCGTAGTTGGCAAGTCGCGCGCTTATGCTTGCATGCATATGTATGTGTGTATGTGTTGTTTGTATGGATGCATTAAATAAGCGTAGAATGATTTGATATTTGGCACTTCACAGGGCTTACGGTACCTCCTAGTCGAGCAGTATCGACTTTCTTTAACAGAACTTATTTATCTTAACCTGAATCCATTAAAAATGGTAAATCAGGTTATAATGGTTTTGTTAAATGAATGTAACACGCAGAAAGAAGCGTGGCAGATGCCACAAAGTATATTATATAAAATTTCACTTTAGGTTCTTGTATAGCCAGCGCAGGTCAAGTTTGCTTCAAATATGCGATAACTATTTTTATGCAATGTTTTATATTTGAAAGCTAAACAAAAAAATTGATCAATTTTCAGTCAGATTTATGCGAATTTTATGCAATTTAGGTTCTTGTTACATTTTGGATACCGACTTCCAATGTCACATAACCACCCTTTGAAGGTCAACTGCAACTGCACATGTATATGCATACTATGTTGTCATTTTAATAAAATGTAAAAAAAAAAAAACAATAGAATCATATGTTGAATGTTTCACTAAATATCGTTATCTCACACGCACGTGGTAATCAGCGCTTAGCAGCGTATAACATTTTTTTTATACACGCATACATACAAACATACCACCGTTTTGGTATGTACAAAAACATTTATATGCGCGCATTTTAGCATATTCTAAGAATCATAATCGCGAATAATTTTTATACCCTGAGACCATTGAAAATGGAAAATCAGGGTATAATGGTTTTGTTAAATGTATGTAACAGGCAGAAGGAGGCGTGTCAGACCCCACAAAGTATATATATTCTTGATCAGGGCGACGAGTTGAGTCGATTTAGCCCTGTCCGTCTGTCTGTCCGTCCGTCCGTCCGTCTGTCCGTCTGTCCGTCTGTCCGTATGTTTGAACGCGTCGATTGAAGCATCTAGACAAGCTAGACACTTGAATTTTTTTTTGTTGGGTCCGTGGATAGCACGCGCAGGTCAAGTTTGTTACCAAAAAACGATATATATTTTTGTTGTTTTGTTATCGATTTTAAACCTTATCGAAAACAGGTTATAAAATTATATCTTCCACACCTTTAGAGCTAGACCCCTCAAATTTTGCATATAGATTAATGTGAATTTTATGCAATTTCTATTTTTTTACCGGCTCTTTTTACAAATTTACCCCCTCCCCCTCCCTCCCTTAAAACACCCATTGAGAGTCTGTTGCAAATATAACCATGTGAAAAAAATTGGCATTTTTAAAAAATGTAAAAAATAGAATCATATGCTGAAAGTTTCATCAAATTCCGTTAAGTCAGTCCCGATTTATTAAACAAAACGTTTGGCCAATAATCACACGCACGTGGCAGGCAGCGACGCGCAGCAAAAAACATTTACACATACACATATGTACATTGAAACGAGCAAGCGCGTCTGCTTATGCATGTGCACAGTCGCTTCTGTGTATTTTCAGCCGCTTCTGTAGTTTTGTATTTGTCATATATCGCCCTTTACACGCATACATTCATACGATCACCGTTTTTGTATGTACACATACTCATACGTTCATATGTGCGTATTTCAGCATATTCTAAGAATCGTAATTGCGATTGATCTGCTTCTTTAGCTTCTTTAGTTTTGTATTTGTCACATATCGCCTTGTAGTACTACTTTGCGTTTTGCCAACAAGCAGCGCAGTACTGGTGTGGCGTAGTGGGTAGACGCAAAGCGCATAAACGAAAGGTCCCGAGTTCGAAACTCAGTGACAACAGCGTAACTTTTTTAATTTTTAAAATTTTAAAGTTTTAAATTTATAAACATTAGGTGGTTGTGCTAGTTGAGATGATGCGCTATAACTTTACATATGTAGTAAATAGATGCAGGTTCGAGTCCAGGTGCGGTGATGTTTGTTTTTCTTCTTCTTTTTTGTTGATTTGTTTATTTATTTAATTATTTATTTATTTTTGATTTACATACATTCTATATAGCGTATTAAACAATGAAAATCGGACGGGGCTCAGGGGATCTCCTAGTCGGGCACCTCCGACTAGAGTTTTCTTACTTGTTATATCCTGAAACTATTAAGAAAAGGAAATCGGGGAATAATGGTTTTGTGAAAATATATGTAACAGACAGAAGGAGGTGTGGAAGACCCCACAAAGTATATGCCGCTGAGTCATTAGTTTCTTGTGTGCTATCTTTACTCGAACTCGTGTGCTATCTTTACTCTGCAGCATAAGTGACCATACTTCAAGATTCGACGACTCTATACTTTTTCTTTAATGAATTTCTTTATTAGATACTTTCAAGTCACATTTCATTACCGAAAATAAACATTATTCTTAACAAACCGAAATACAATTTTTCAGATTATAAAATAATTTATTTGTGTGATTCCCTTACACATATATATGTATTTCTTGTAATTTTTCCTTTAAAAATTATTAATTAATATCAACTTAAAATCTGTGTAGTTTCTTTTACACATAATTAAGTATCATCAGTGTAAAATCTGTGTTGTCCTTTTTACACTAACTGAACTATTATCAACTTAAAATTCGTGTAGTTTCTTTTACACATACTAAGTTATTATTAACTTAAAATTTGTGTAGTTCCTTTTACACATACTGAATTATTATCAACCTAAAATTTGTGTAGTTCCTTTTACACATACTGAATTATTATAAACTTAAAATTTATGTAGTTCCTTTTACACATAATTAATTATTATCAACTTAAAATTAGTGTAGTTCCTTTTACACATACTGAATTATTATCAACTTAAAATTCGTATAACTGGTTTTACACGTACGATCCCCACCATAAGAAGTGCATTCTGCGGTGCGGTCTTTAGTTTAAACTTATCATTTGTGTAATTCTTTTTACACGTACGACCCCCGCCATAACAAGTGAATTCTGCTATGGTGCGATCTTCAGTTAAACTCATTATTTGTGTAATTCCTTTTAGACTTACGACATTCGCCATAACAAGTCTCTTCTGAATTTCATCATTATTATCCTCTTTTACTGGCAACAAGCCAAATGGACTGGCTTCTCTGCCAATTAACAACTTCAACGGGCCAAACTTTGTCATAAGATTTATCATACAATTCATTACAAGCTGCACTTCAGCCAACGCATCGTTCTATGATCTCTGATTAGTTTCGGCAGCAGTCAACATACTTTTCAGTGTACCCATAACACGCTCAACCTGACCGTTTGCTCTACTCACACTTGCAAAACTACGTCCCTGATCCGCCACAACTCTAGTGGACAAACCAAACAATGACACGGCCGATTCCACAGCCCTAATGCAGCTGTCAGAATCCAAGTTTAGTGTATCGTAAAAACACACAAAAATGCAGCTCTGCCTGCACTTTTCCCACTGGTGGCTTAGATACCTTACATGTAATACAATACTTTGACATGTTTTCAAACCATTAACACCCATAAACTTCGTCTAGCGTCTTTTACCATCCCAAATGCATAATTGCTTCATGAACGTGATTTACAACTGCCCATCTAAAAGCTCTTGGGATAACCGGCAAACATTTGGTCTTACTACTTCGCTTAATATTTCTATGTAGTATTCTTTTTCGTAATTCATAAGTTTTGTCCTGATTTTCTGGCAACTCATTATTTCTTAACTTTAGTTCATGTATTCAGAATCTGGCTGTTGTTTTTAAACCAATCATTTGTCAGATACTTCAGTCAAATTAATTCGCAATTCATTTTGTTCAACTTATATGTTGTTCAAGTACTGGATTCTGAGAATTTTATATCTTCTGCAAACTTCCATATACCATTTTCCGTCTTATATTTTCAATCTTCAACCTTTACTTTTCGATCTTGAACTTGAAATCTTTAATCTTCAATTCTCAATATTCAAAGTAAGTCAAATCTTTAATTCCTCTATATTCAATCTAGCATTTTTATACGAGTTTCCCAAAGGAAAAATAGTATATTAGTTTTGTGCAATGTCCGTCTTGCTGTCAGTCCGTCTGTCCCTCTGGCCGTCTGTCCGTATGAATGCAATATTTTTTTACGCTATTGAAGCTAGAGACTTGAAATTTGGAACTTATACTCGTGTATACCCTCAAATTATAAAGTGTCAAGATTTTCCGGATACGCCCACTAGGGGCGTGGCAAATCGGAAAATGGTTGCGCCCATAGTTAAGAAATCATATTAGTGGAAGAGCTAGAGAGTTGAAATTTGGAATGTATACTTGCGTTGACCACCCAAGCTCAAAAAGATATGGCGGACATACCTACGCCTTCAGGGGGCGTGGCAAATCGCAAAAAGCTTATACCTCCTACAGTTTTAGAGCTAGATGCTTGAAAATTGGATGTTTGTGTTACTGGGGGCCTCCTCTATTGATTCCCCAAAATTAATTTTACGCCCCTTTGGGGGCGTGGTATATCGAGAAAAATCCCTGTAACTTTCACATTTTTGGAGTGTAGGCATCCAAACTTTACGTAAGCATCCAAAGTTACGTTACCCTAGACTCCTTCTAGGAACTTGCCAAATGTGATATGTCTACGCCTACTGCGGGCGTGGCAAATTAGCAACAAAATTTGTAACGCCCAGTTGCAAAATTCATATGCCTGTGCCACCTATATAAATAAGCTTAATAAGAATTGCTAAGACGACAAACGGCATTTCTGAGAAATATGTGTAATTTGATTTAATGTTGAAGTTCTGCAAATAATTTATCTGCTAAAATTATCATTTTTCGTATAGCCTAGGTCAGTTATGTTATTTTCTTTTTGTGTGTGTGACCATGACAAAAAATGTAAATATCAAATATCGATTACACAAATATCGACTTATTTCGAACAAAATTATTCCACACAAAAAAATTGACGATAGGACCCATAATATCTGTTTGTATGTAGGCACGAACAGCTGCGCAACTATTTTCATGCCGTCGCCGTCGCGTCTCGAACGCGGACCCTTTTGCTTACAAGTTTTTCATCTACCTGCTGCGCCACATCAGTTTTGCATTGCCTGTTGGCAAATCCGAAACTACTTCACTACAAGGGCGACTTTTGACAAATACGAAACTATAGAAGCTACTGTTAATGCAAACACAATCTAAACATAAATCAATCGCAGTTGTGATTCTTAGAAAATGCTGAAATGCGCGCATATGAACGTATGTATTTATAGGTGTACATACACGTTGGTTGATTTGAATCTATGCGTATAAAGGGCGATATTTGACAAATACAAAACTAAAGAAGCGGCTGAAAATGCAAACACAACTCAATAACAATTTTGGTTGAAAATGGGAAATCAGGGTATAATGGTTTTGTTAAATGTATGTAAAGGCAGAAGGAGGCGTGTCAGACCCCACAAAGTATATATATTCTTGATCAGGGCGACGAGCTGAGTCGATTTAGCCCTGTCCGTCTGTCTGTCTATCCGTAAGTCCGTCTGTCCGTATGTTTGAACGCGTCGATTGAAGCATCTAGACAAGCTAGAGACTTGAATTTTTGTTGGGTCCGTGGATAGCACGCGCAGGTCAAGTTTGTTACCAAAAAACGATATCTACTTTTGTTGTTTTGTTATCGATTTTAAACCTTATCGAAAACAGGTTATAAAATTCTATCTCCCACACCTTTAGAGCTAGACCCCTCAAATTTGGCATATAGATTCATGTGAATTTTATGCAATTTCTATTTTTTATTTTTTGGATACCGGCTCTTTTTACTAATTACCCCCACCCTCACCCCCTGCCATCAACACCCATTGAGAGTCTGTTGCAAATATAACCATGTAATTAAATTAGCATTTTTATAAAATGTAAAAAATTCAATAGAATCATATGCTGAAAGTTTCATCAAATTCCGTTGAGTCAGTCCAGATTTATTAAACAAAAGGGTTAGCCAATTATCACACGCACACGGCTAGTAGCGACGCGCAGCAAAAAACATATACACATACACATACATTGAAACGTGCAAGCGCCTCTGCTTTGCATGTGCACCAATACATTCAAGGCCATTCATTTTAGCATATTCTTCAACCAAATCTGTGTTTGAATTGTATTTGTATTTGTCATATATCGCGCTTTACCCGCATTCATTGAAACAGACCACCGTTTTTGTATGTACACATACTCATACGTTCATATGCGCGCATTTCAGCTATTCTAAGAATTACAATTCCGATTGATCTGCTTCTTTAGCTTCTTTAGTTTTGTATTTGTCACATATCGCCCTTGTAGTACTACTTTGCGTTTTGCCAAAAGGAAACGCATTACTGGTGTAGCGTAGTGGATAGACGCAAAGCGCGTAAACGAAAGGTCTCGAGTTTTTTTTTTTTTTAATTTATAAACATGAGGTGGTTGATGCGCTCTATCGTTATATATGTAGTAAATAGATGCAGGTTCGAATCCAGGTGTGGTGATGTTTGATTTTCTTCTTCTTTTTTTGTTGATTTTTTTATTTATTTAATTATTTATTTATTTTTGATTTACATACATTCTAGTTGAATGAAATTTCAAAATTATAATTTAATTATGGAAAATTTAATGTTATAAGCTATATAGCGTATTAAACAATGCAAATCGGACGGGGCTCAGGGGATCGCCTAGTCGGGCACCTCCGACTAGAATTTTCTTACTTGTTTTTAAACTGATATACAGATATGTATTCCTTATGTAAATGTAAAATTCTAATTGCATTAATGCGAAAATAAGGAAAGTTCTCATAAATGTGGTCTATTCTATTGACATTCATGGTTTATATTTGATCCAAATGGTTTACCCTACTCATATATCTGCAAATAATTTATCTGCTAAAATTATCATTTTTCGTATAGCCTAGGTCAGTTATGTTATTTTCTTTTTGTGTGTGTGACCATGACAAAAAATGTAAATATCAAATATCGATTACACAAATATCGACTTATTTCGAACAAAATTATTCCACACAAAAAAATTGACGATAGGACCCATCATATCTGTTTGTATGTAGGCACGAACAGCTGCGCAACTATTTTTATGCCGTCGCCGTCGCGTCTCGAACGCGGACCCTTTTGCTTACAAGTTTTTCATCTACCTGCTGCGCCACATCAGTTTTGCATTGCCTGTTGGCAAATCCGAAACTACTTCACTACAAGGGCGACTTTTGACAAATACGAAACTATAGAAGCTACTGTTAATGCAAACACAATCTAAACATAAATCAATCGCAGTTGTGATTCTTAGAAAATGCTGAAATGCGCGCATATGAACGTATGTATTTATAGGTGTACATACACGTTGGTTGATTTGAATCTATGCGTATAAAGGGCGATATTTGACAAAAACAAAACTAAAGAAGCGGCTGAAAATGCAAACACAACTCAATAACAATTTTGGTTGAAAATGGGAAATCAGGGTATAATGGTTTTGTTAAATGTATGTAAAGGCAGAAGGAGGCGTGTCAGACCCCACAAAGTATATATTCTTGATCAGGGCGACGAGCTGAGTCGATTTAGCCCTGTCCGTCTGTCTGTCTATCCGTCCGTCCGTCCGCCCGTCTGTCCGTCTGTCCGTATGTTTGAACGCGTCGATTGAAGCATCTAGACAAGCTAGACACTTGAATTTTTTTTGTTGGGTCCGTGGATAGCACGCGCAGGTCAAGTTTGTTACCAAAAAACGATATCTATTTTTGTTGTTTTGTTATCGATTTTAAACCTTATCGAAAACAGGTTATAAAATTATATCTTCCACACCTTTAGAGCTAGACCCCTCAAATTTTGCATATAGATTAATGTGAATTTTATGCAATTTCTATTTTTTTACCGGCTCTTTTTACAAATTTACCCCCTCCCCCTCCCTCCCTTAAAACACCCATTGAGAGTCCGTTGCAAATATAACCATGTGAATAAATTAGCATTTTTAAAAAATGTAAAAAATAGAATCATATGCTGAAAGTTTCATCAAGTTCCGTTAAGTCAGTCCCAATCTATTAAACAAAAGTTTTGGCCAATTATCACACGCACACGGCTAGTAGCGACGCGCAGCAAAAAACATATACACATACACATACATTGAAACGTGCAAGCGCCTCTGCTTTGCATGTGCACCAATACATTCAAGGTTATTCATTTTAGCATATTCTTCAACCAAATCTGTGTTTGAATTGTATTTGTATTTGTCATATATCGCGCTTTACCCGCATTCATTGAAACAGACCACCGTTTTTGTATGTACACATACTCATACGTTCATATGCGCGCATTTCAGCTATTCTAAGAATTACAATTCCGATTGATCTGCTTCTTTAGCTTCTTTAGTTTTGTATTTGTCACATATCGCCCTTGTAGTACTACTTTGCGTTTTGCCAAAAGGAAACGCATTACTGGTGTAGCGTAGTGGATAGACGCAAAGCGCGTAAACGAAAGGTCTCGAGTTTTTTTTTTTTTTTAATTTATAAACATGAGGTGGTTGTGCTAGTTGAGATGATGCGCTCTATCGTTATATATGTAGTAAATAGATGCAGGTTCGAGTCCAGGTGTGGTGATGTTTGATTTTCTTCTTCTTTTTTGTTGATTTTTTTATTTATTTAATTATTTATTTATTTTTGATTTACATACATTCTAGTTGAATGAAATTTCAAAATTATAATTTAATTATGGAAAATTTAATGTTATATACAAGCTATATAGCGTATTAAACAATGCAAATCGGACGGGGCTCAGGGGATCGCCTAGTCGGGCACCTCCGACTAGAATTTTCTTACTTGTTTTTAAACTGATATACAGATATGTATTCCTTATGTAAATGTAAAATTCTAATTGCATTAATGCGAAAATAAGGAAAGTTCTCATAAATGTGGTCTATTCTATTGACATTCATGGTTTATATTTGATCCAAATGGTTTACCCTACTCATATATCTTCTTTATGATTTTACATATAGTCATTAAGAATTGATAAACTGAAACAATTGTTAAGATCCATAGCATAATCCAATGGGCGTTAATATCGACCGTATGATCGACAATTTAAACAATTTTTACGACATTAGCCGTATTATCTTTGGCTTGTGTGTCGTCGCTACCAAACCAACCCATTTGGAAGGTTTTTTTTAATGTTCAACAACTAAAAACTTTCAGATTCAATTTTAGGAAGAGAAAAAAAATTAGCTTTAACAAAATTTTGTTCTACAGTTTAACTGTTCTGCATTTAATATACAAATTTACTTTACTTTAACTTCTTAAATTTCCTTTTCAAAATTCGCTACTGAGTATAATAATATTCAGTGCGCAAGAGACGTGGAAAAGTGTTAATGTTCATTCGATTGGATCACAATTTTTATTTAAACATATTAAATGTCCAATCGAATGTGTTAGTCATAGCTAAGCAGATGTTAGTGTTAGTGTTTTACGAGCAGCGTATTAAAATGCCTTGGCTCATGGTAGAATTTAAATATTAAGGGGAAGGAAAAGCGTTGGCATAAATGCAGCTTTTCTTGCGTTACTTTGCACGTGTGCAAAGTTGCTCTTCAACGCGTTGTCGGTACTCCTGTGTTGTGTACGTTTTCAGCAGCTCCAGTTCCAGTCGTCTTTGCCGAAGTCTTTTCGTCTTCCTCCATTTTTCTTCTTGGGCGGCTTCGGCTTTGCCTGTTGACGTCCTCTATACTCGTGTATAGTTAGCGGACGGGGTCCCTCGTTTTTCCAATGCTTCTTTTATCATTGGCTTATCCTTTTGCTCGACGGGAGCAGTTTCGTGAAGGGTTACTTCTTTCTTTAAAAATCAATTATATATATTCCATTAGGAATTTATTTTTACTTTTTGAATGAATAAGTTCTCTCTCTGTCTCTCTCTCTGGTCTTTATTACTCTCTTGCGGCCTCCCACGTTGCTGGCTTACAGTTATGTGGATAAAGCGTTTGCTTGATTTTGATTTGTTTCTTCTTAATGTGATTCATATTCGCATTACATTTATACACAAGCATTTCAAATTCTTCCAATTTTCGGTTTAACAGTTTTAGCACCAGTTTCACTTTGTTTTTTTTTTTTTTCTTTTTTTATCGTAATAGGCAGATTACGTGAAACTTGTCACGGTCGCCATGTTGTGATTAATCAAAACACTTTTAGTTTTAAATTGATTGACACTGTGTGTCTTGATAGTTTGCATGTCTTTATTGGAATGAATTCTTATATTTCTAAATATATGTGTCTTGGCATAAGGCAGTGGAGCTGCGCTTATGTATTTGCTTATATATATTTTAAATTGAGAGCAGCGACAGAGCGTGCATGTACATGTATGTGTATATGCAGAAGGCATATATATATTAGACAAAGTGCAGACGTTGCTGTTCTCACGCTGCCCGTCGGTCACACATAAGTGGCCGATCGTATTTCTGTTGGATGCATAATGTATACATAGCAACAAAGTGTCACTATGTATATATGAATAATTACTCTACAAAGAATTGGGTATATGGCAGTGGAATACACTATCTTATGCTGGACATACTACACAATATACTTTTTTTCCCTTTGTGAAACGAGTATAAAAAAAAGAAAAAAAAAAATTTAAGTAAAAAAACTGAATTTTTTCAAATATATTCCATTGACATCTGTGTTAGACTGGTTGTTTGCAGCTTGCATTGTTGTGTTATTATCATTGTTAATAAAAAAAAAAAAAACAAGTAAGAACGTTGCCTTAGGGCGAGACCTAATGCTTGATACTC
This sequence comes from Drosophila meridiana, assembly GCA_035045185.1. Taxonomy (NCBI): domain Eukaryota; kingdom Metazoa; phylum Arthropoda; class Insecta; order Diptera; family Drosophilidae; genus Drosophila; species Drosophila meridiana. The sequence continues at coordinate 290,119 of JAWNPF010000134.1, forward strand.
GTTTCCCATAGGGGCATCATGTATATTAAATTTAATAATATATCTCAAATTTTGCAATTATGTAGATTCATGTGAATTTTATGCAATTTAAATTTTTGTTACATTTTGGACACTGGCTTTTTTAACTAATTACCTACCCCCTCATATACTGCCAATTGAAGGTCTGTTGCAAATATAACTATGTGAATAAGTTAGCATTTTTATAAAATGTAAAAAATTCAATAGAATCATATGCTAAAAGTTTCATCAAGTTCCGTTAAGTCAGTCGCAATCTATTAAACAAAACGTTTGGCCAATTATGACGCGCACGCGTTAAGCAGCGACAGCAAAATATATTTATATTTACACATATGTATATAAGTTAACACAAACATAGCATACGCATATTTCTCTCTCACTTGCCGACGCTTGTGACATGGTGCTGACGAAACTGTACTAATTCAGCGCCCTGAGCACAGCGGACAGCAACAGTAAGCTGACCCCTTACATTTGTGTGTGTGTGTCAGCAGCATTGTCGAGCAAATCGGCACGCCGATTCGCTGTCCCACACTTTAGTTTTAGTTCTGATTTGTATTCACGAGAAAGCGTTACGATAAAATTCATTACTCCAGCACTAGCCGTAAATTAACAGTTCTTTTATTCTCTCAGCCTAAGCGGGAGTCAACTTGGAAACTAATTTATCTTATACATTGAAACGTGCAAGAGCGTTTGCTTATACATGGTCACAAATAAATTCGGCGCCATTCATTCTAGCATATTCTTCAACTAAAATTGTAATTAGTTGTGTTTGCATTTTCAGCCGCTTCTTTAGTTTTGTATTTGTCAGTACAAATATAAATACATACGTTCAAATGCGCGCATTTCAGCATTTTCTAAGAATCACAACTGCGATTGATTTATGTTTAGATTGTGTTTGCATTAACAGTAGCTTCTATAGTTTCGTATTTGTCAAAAGTCGCCCTTGTAGTGAAGTATTTTCGGATTTGCCAACAGGCAATGCAAAACTGATGTGGCGCAGCAGGTAGATGAAAAGCGTGTAAGCAGAAGGGTCCGCGTTCGAGACGCGGCGGCGACGGCATGAAAATAGTTGCGCAGCTGTTCGTGCCTACATACATACATACATGATGGGTTCTATCGTCAATTTTTTTGTGTGGAATAATTTTGTTCGGACTAAGTCGATTACACAAATATCGATATTTGCTATTTACATTTTTTGATGGTCACACACAAAAAGAAAATAACATAACTGACGTAGGCTATACGAAAAATGATAATTTTAGCAGATAAATTATTTGCAGAACTTCAACATTAAATCGAATTACATATATTTCTCAGAAGTGCCGTTTGTCGTTTTAACAATTCTTATTAAGCTTATTTATATAGGTGGCACAGGCATATGAATTTTGCAGCTGGGCGCTACAAGTTTTGTTGCCAATTTGCCACGCCCCAGTAGGCGTAGACATATCATATTTGGCAAGTTCCTAGAAGGAATGGGCGTATCCGGAAAATCTTGACACTTTATAATTCGAGGGTGTACACGAGTATATGTTCCTAATTTCAAGTCTCTAGCTCCAATAGCGTAGAATAATATTGCATTCATACGGACAGACGGACGGACACCAAGACACATTTCATAAAACCAATATACTATTTTCCCTTTGGGAAACTAGTATAAAAACAGCTTTCTCCACTAAACATGGCCACTATGAATATCTTCGTATACCATTTGGATGAAAGAATGCACCTGCACTGATTACAATTAGTTTTCAAGAAGCTTTCTGAAGCCAATCTCAAATACAACTTGACAAATGCGAGTTTCTAAAACAAGAAACTGCCTTCCTAGGACATGTCATAACTAAGGATGGAATAAAACCGAATCCTGATAAAATCAAAACAATTCTGAAATATCCAATTCCAACAAAAACTAAAGAAATAAAAGGTTTTCTTGGATTAGCAAAGCGATGACAACAGTACGTAGAAAAGATGCAAAAATAGACATTAAAAATCAAGAATACATTAAAGCTTTTGAAAAACTAAAACAATTTATTGCCAACGACCCAATTTTAAAAATTCCTCATTTAAAAAAAAATCATTTTAACAACTGACGCAAGTAATGTAGCTTTTGGAGCTGTACTTTCTCAGTTTTATAAACAGAACCCTTCGTGGTCATGAAACCAACTATAACGCCATAAAAAAGAACTTTTAGCTATTGTTTGGGCAACAAAAACCTTTCGACATTACATTCTAGGTCGACATTTCGAAATCAATATTGATCATCAACCATTATGTTGGTTGTATAAAATGAAAGAACCAAATTCAAAACTAACAAGATGGAGAGTAAAATTATCAGAATACGACTTTGATATAAAATACATAAGAGGAAAAGAAAACCACATAGCTGACGCTCTATCGCGAGTGAAAATAGAACAAACTTATTTCGGAGAAGACACTAGCTAACTTAATTTGCATTACAGAGAAACCAATAAGCACATTTAAAAGACAGATTATATTTTCTAAAGGCATTCCAGGTATTAAAAAATAGAATTACTTCAAAAAACTAATAATCCACATTACATACGATAATATGACTGAAGACAAAGCCGAAAAATATTCGATTGACTATTTTTGTACAAAAACTAGTAAAATGTTCATAGACAGTGATGCAGATTTTGAAATCATTCAAAACGCACACAAAGAAAATTTCAGCAATACCCATACCAAAATACTAAGAAGTCTCATTCAATTAAAGAATATAAACTCATATGCCGAATTTAAAGAACTTATTTTAAAAACCCATGAAAAACTCTTACACCCAGGAATAAACGAATGTAACATTTGCAATTTAACAAAAACCAAATACAGAAATACAAACATGCCGATGAAAATTACACCCAAGCCCGAACATTGTCGTGATAAATTTTTAATAGTCATTTATTCCTCTGAAGTCAAACATTATCTAGTTGGATAGACATTTATTCAAAATTCGCTACTCTCGAGAATATTAAAACAAAAGAATGGATAGAATACAAAAATGAATTAATGCGTTTAATCAGTTAGGAAAAGCCACTATTATTAAAAGCTGATCGAGACGGCATTTTTCAGCATAGCAATTAAAAGATGGCTCAAAAGTGATGGAGTAGAATTACAATTAAATACAACAAAAACAGGAATAGCAGACATCGAACGACTACATAAAACAATAAACGAAAAAATTTGAATAATCAATACTTTAAATGACGAAGAGAATAAACTCAGTAAGATAGAAACTATTCTCTACATCTAGAATCATAAAACAAAACATGACACAACTGGACAAACTCCTGCACACATATTTCTATATGCTGGACAACCTAAATTAGAAATTCAAGAAAAAAAAAGAAAAAGTAATAAATAAAATCAACAGTAACCGACAAGAATACGAAGTCGATACCAGATATCGAAATGGACTGTTACAAAAGGGCAAACTAGAAAATCCCTTTAAAGCCAATACAAATGTTGAAAAGTTAGATCCAGATCATTACCAAATAACCAACAGAAATAGAATTACACGTTACACAACACAATTTAAAAAACGAAAGAAAATAAATCAAGTCAAAATAATTACTTGATATGATATTAATGATATTAACATCCTGTTGGAAGCTGCCGAGCTTTTTCGGCAACTCTGGCTCCAATCATTTACGAAGGCAAAATAATAAAACCACGATTTAATTTAGCTTATTATTTATTAGTTTAATGCCTAGTCCGCGATGATCGTATAGGCAAAGTTAATACAATTACAATAGAGAGATGTAGGTGTTGCTCGCTTGAAGGTGATTTTCGAACTTAAAGAATAGAATACAAAATGATAAGCAAGAGACCGAGCAGCATAAATTTACATATGTATGTGTGTTACAGTTTCTTTTTGTGCCTAACTGCACTATGAGCGAATGAGAATGTGATAAAGAGCAGATGGCTTAAGAGAAGCTTATTTAAGAGCAATTATTAGCTGCTGCGCCGAACATCCTCCCCCCCGTTGAAAGACCAAGTCTTTTAACAGGATCATCAACCGGAAGGACGCACAGCCTATTGACAGCTCGACGTGTAGTTCCAGTGGGTGTGCGCAGAACAGCGACTCTCACAGCACCATCAGCCCCAGCGATGGTCTCAACGACTCGAGCTAATGGCCATTTCAATGGCGGCAAGTTTTCGTCCTTCACACATACGACATCATTGATCTCGATCGGAGGCTGCAAGGTGACCCATTTTCCACGCTGTTGAAGAATAGTAAGGTACTCCTCACTCCAGCGCTTCCAGAACAATTGCTGTATGTAAGCAATGCGTTGCCATTGACCGAGGCGATTGTGATCGAGCCCAGTTACGTTACGTCTGGCTCGGGAAAATCGATGAGTGGTCGACCAATCAAAAAATGTCCTGGAGTGAGAACTCCAAGATCATCGGGATTTTCTGAAAGTGGAACAAGAGGACGAGAATTGATTATAGCCTGAATTTGGCATACCAAGGTGCGAAGTTCATCGAAGCCGAGAAGTGATGATCCCATAGCGCGGTATAGATGACTCTTTGCGGTCTTCACTGCTGCTTCCCATAGGCCACCGAAATGTGGCGAGCGAGGAGGTATGAACTTCCAATCAAAACTGTTGTTGATGCAGTAGTTCTGAACTTCAGTGCGATGTTCCTGGCTCAACAATAAACGTTTCAGATCCGCTAGCTCGTTCCGTGCACCCACAAAGTTAGTAGCGTTGTCAGACCAAATGCATCTTGGAATGCCGCGCGTACTGATGAAACGCTTAAGGGCGCCCAAGAAAGCTGCGGTCGACAGATCCTTTGCGAGCTCCAACCATACAGCCTTAGTTGCGAAGCAAACGAATAAGCAGATGTAGCATTTTATTGAAGTTCGGTTTCGTCCATCGGGTTTGTAGTAAAATGGTCCACAGTAGTCGATTCCAGTGACAGTAAATGCCGGAGAAGACTGTATACGATCCTTAGGCAAGTCCGCCATTATATGCTCCACTAGACGAGGCCGGGATCTACAGCATATGACACATTTTCGCAATGCTCGGGAGACAGTTTTCATGCCGCCTATGGGCCAAAACTGGAGTCGAATTACTCCAAGCAAGGCCTGCGGTCCTGCATGATGATGCGCCAGATGAAGATGAGATACTATAGAGAAGGTCAAGGGATGTTCTTTGGGCAAGATAATTGGGTGGCGCGCATCGAAGCCGAGAGTAGAGTGCCGCAAGCGGCCACCAACTCGAAGTAGACCAAAGTCATCCATAAACGGAGAGAGCGAAAAAATGGCGCTTGACGAATGAACATTCTTTCCATTTCGTAGTGCAGAGTATTCTCGGTGCAGCTGAGTCCTTTGAATAAGACGACACAATATGTGCGATCCTTGACGAAGATCGTCCGCTGACAATCCAGGTGTCTTGTTCTCCTAATGAATTTGTTGATGTAACCAAAAATACGCTTCATTGTTCCGAATGAATTTATGTGTTTGAATGACAACGAGATATCCACATGCTCTGCCGAGAACAGAACTCTTTGACGCATTTCAGGAAGGCATGCTTCAGATACGCAGTGCCTAGGCCAACAATGTCTTTCCATTTGCAAAAACGAAGGTCCGTGCATCCATAATCTCGAATGTAAGAGCTCCAACGGTGCTGCTCCTTTCGATAATATATCCGCTGGATTCATCCCAGTGGGCACGTAATGCCACTCCATGCCGGTCGTCAGCTGCTGTATGGCGCAAATCTTATTGGCGACAAATACATTGAATTTGGATGGCTCTTCTTTTAACCAAGACAAGACTACGGATGAATCTGACCAACAATGCATCTCACATTCAAACAAGTTCATTTTGTTTATTTCGCTTACCAAGTTCGCAAGCAGAAATGCCGCGCATAGCTCAAGCTTAGGCACCGTGAGGGTCTTTAATGGGGCGACTCTTGCCTTAGAACAGAGTAAGTGAACCTTAACAGCATTATTCTTCGCTGAACGAACATAGACACAAGAGCCGTAAGCCTCAAGACTGGCATCGCAGAAGGCATGTAGCTCGATTCTTGACTTGAGTTGGAGTACATAACGAGGAAATGTTGCATTGCGCACTTGATGAAAGTCCTTACAAAACTCACTCCAAGCTGATTCTAAAGGTTGTGGCAGGCTTTCATCCCATTGCAGCTTGTCTCTCCACATGCGTTGCAAGATTATTTTTGCTCTAGTTAAAGTTGGTCCAATCAAACCTAGCGGATCGTAGCATCGAGCGATGGTTGACAGAACCGAACGTTTTGTGTGATTAACTACACTACCTTTGGGCTCGAAAGTGAACACGAAGCTGTCCTTTCGAGGTTCCCAGATGAGTCCAAGTGCCTTGGTTACGTCGCTGCCGTCATCGAGCTTGAGAAAACTTTCCTGTTCGGTTTCTGGAACTCCGCGAAGTACGTCTCTTGAATTGGAACACCAACTTAAAGTTTCCTCGAGCAAGAAGACCTGTGGTTTGTTGCATTATGTCGCGAACTTCTTCAACTGAATTGCCTCCTGAGATCAGGTCATCAACGTAGAAATCTCGCAAAACCGTTTTGGATCCTAATGGGTATGCCGAAGACTCATCCATTGCTAGTTGATGCATTGCACGAATAGCCAAAAATGAAGCGGGTTTGGTCCCATAAGTGACGGTATTCAATCTGAAGACTTCGATAGCATCGTCTGATGAGTTTCGCCATAAAATGCACTGGAGCATAGAATCAGGCTCTGCGACCTTCACACACCTATACATTTTACCAATATCACCAGTAAGTGCAATCGAAAATGTACGAAAACGAACGAGTGTGTGAAACAAGGTAGCTTGAATAGTCGGTCCTGACATAAGCAAATCGTTTAATGAGAAACCAGATGTGGTAGCTGCCGAGCCATCGAAGACAACTCTCAGCTTTGTTGTCGAACTCTCTTCTTTGTATACGCAATGATGAGGTAAGAAATATTTGCATTTATTGATCTCTTCGCTGGGAACCAAAGACATATGCTTGAGATCAATATACTCCTTCATAAATGCTGAGTATTTCTCCTTTAAAGTTTGATTTCGAGCGAACTTACGCTCTAAATTCAACAATCGACGCTTGGCCTGCAAATAGGAATCGCCCAAAGATTCAACGCCTTGCTTTTTTGGCAAGCAGACTGAATATTCCCCAGAAGGTAATCGACGATAGTTTGTAATGAAATGCTGCTCGCAATTAAGTTCTTCTGTGGTTACCTTGGCAATAGGCTCGAAAACGTGTTCCACTTCCCAAAACTGACGCACCAACTCATCAAGCCGAGTGCTGTGATTGGCGTGATCCGAATTTCTTTGGGTTGCAATAAACGAACAGAGTTTGGGGGCATGTTGCCCGCCACCTGATATGATCCAGCCGAGCTGCGTTTTCTGCACAACTGGTGATCCAGGTGCCAACTGAATTTGCCCAACACACATCAGCTCGAAGAAGAGACCAGCTCCGATGAGAAGATCAATCCGTTGTGACTTATGGAACAAAGGATCAGCGAGCTGTAAGTTTGAGGGTATATTCCAAGTGTTAGTAGAAATTGAGATGCCAGGCTGGTTGTCAGTAATAGTCTGGGCGACGATGGCAGTGATGGAGGCAGAATAATCAGAAATCCGCGATTTCAGAACGAGATTGACTGAATATCCTTCAGTTGAGAAGCTGGCATCTCCAATGCCAGACACTGCAGTCAGTGATTTACATTTTCGAAGCTGAAGCTGATTTGCAAACCGACTGGTGACGAAGTGAAGTTGAGATCCTGAGTCCAAGAGCGCACGACACGGAACGAATGTGCCAGCTCGGTTCTTGACAAGGATTATAGCAGTGGCTAGAAGCACCACATCAGACGAGTTAGGAGATATGTGGACTTGAGGCAGAGAAGGTGACATTGCAACCATGGCAGTGGGATGTATTGCATTTGCTTGTTGTTTAAGTTGAGGGACTACGTTCGATGTAACTGTTGAAGACTGATTGTAATGCAATAAAGTATGGTGCTTCAACTGGCAGGTACGGCAGGAACCAGATTTGCAATCCTTCAGCTGATGTCCTTTTCTTAGGCAATTGAGGCAAAGGGCGAGCCTCTTGGCCTCCTTATGCCTTGCCATTGGGGACAATTGCTCAAAACGTTTACATTGGAATAGCGCGTGACTTGGATCGTCACAAAAGACACAACGAATAGGAGTCTTCGAAGCCACAAATGCTTTTCTTAAAGGAGTACTCACGATCTTTCCTGACTTGCCAACCTGACCATCCTGCAAGACATTTTCAAGGACTCGACACCGTCCTTGCAAGACTTCTGACAATCTAGACCAAGATGGCAACTCATTAGTAGATGAGCCTGCTTCCCATTTAGCCTGAGTAACCTTGTCCAGCTTTTGCAACACTGTTTGCACGATGACACAGTCAGCAACTTCTTCCCGCGATGCTAAAGAATCCATAGCCCGAATGTGAGACGTAACTTTATCCACCAACTGCCTCAGCCTGCCTACAGATGCATCAACTTTCTCAAGCCGGAAGATTGCTCTGATGTGTGCCTGTACAATAAAACGCTTATTATCAAATCGACGTTGAAGAATATCCAGAGCGACGAGATAGTTGGCTTTGTTGATTTCCAATGAGCTGATGGTATCCAACGCAGAACCACTTAAGCAGGATCGAAGATGCTGGAACATCTCAATAGGACTGAGATCCGGATCAGCATCTATTATCGTCTTGAACATAGAGTAGAAGTTTTCCCACTCAGTGTAGACTCCACTAAATTTTGGCAGCTCCAGCTGCGGCAAACGCGATCGATTAGCCATGACGAGTGTTGGATGAGCATTTGAACCACTTGTATTAAGCGTCGACGAAAGTTGTTGATCCGACCGATTTCCTAGTTCACGCTGAAGCAAGGCTTTAAACTTTAACAAGGTTGATTCAAACCGCGCAGGCAAATCACTAGATATGGACTCAAAGTTAGATTCTTCTAGGCTAGTATGGACTGAATCAAAGTTTGACTCTAACTTGGTTAGCGAATCCAAAAGCACACGTAAATCACACGAGTCCATGTGACTTAATTTGTCAATGTCCATATCGGCATATAACCTTTCAAGTCTATCGAAAAGCGCGTTTGTTTTGAGTTTTAAGAAAGTAACCTGAGATGCAGGCACTTGATCAACATTCGACTCTGAGTTATTCATTAGAGTTTGTTTACTCGCGAAAAAACACGTTTGGTTACAAAATTAATGGACAAGCTAATATACTCTCTAATGCACTTCGAGTTTAGCTGATCTAATATGCAGGTTCACTCTTTCACTGTAAATGCGTGTGTTTGTATGTGTGTGATCGACACAGCTATTTTCGGATTAGCGGGCCTTCTATGCAAACGCTGCACAAAGAAGCGCCAAAAACCGCGACGAACAACCGACGAACAAGAATATGATACAGATAAGCAGAACGCAAGCGCGACCGCAAGCTTATCTGAGCTTTTATATATGTCTGTATGTGTGTCTTCTATGATTGACACAGCTTTTTCGGCTTAGCGGGCCCTATATGCAGACGATGCACAGCAGGCGCCAAACGCGACGAACGAAACAGACGATTAAAGAGGAATAAGAAAAACTCGAGATAATGTACGCACAATGCCATGCACTATTATATACACAAATTAATATATAACTTGAGCATAAATATTAATGTTTTACACGACGAGATTTGTTATTAATTTGAATGCACTATTTTGCACAAATTATAACGCTTTGCACTGTCGTGTACGACGAAGTTTATTGTTAATTTGAATGCACTATTTTGCACAAATGTTAATGTTTTACACTGTTTCGTCGTACAACGCGATGTGTTATTAATTTGAATGCACTATTTTGCACAAATGTTAATGATTCACACCGTTGTACTTTGACGAAGTTGAGTACTAACTTGATACACTAAACGAAACACCACGGAATGTATAAATCACGTCGGGGTCACCAAAATGTTGGAAGCTGCCGAGCTTTTTCGGCAACTCTGGCTCCAATCATTTACGAAGGCAAAATAATAAAACCACGATTTAATTTAGCTTATTATTTATTAGTTTAATGCCTAGTCCGCGATGATCGTATAGGCAAAGTTAATACAATTACAATAGAGAGATGTAGGTGTTGCTCGCTTGAAGGTGATTTTCGAACTTAAAGAATAGAATACAAAATGATAAGCAAGAGACCGAGCAGCATAAATTTGCATATGTATGTGTGTTACAGTTTCTTTTTGTGCCTAACTGCACTATGAGCGAATGAGAATGTGATAAAGAGCAGATGGCTTAAGAGAAGCTTATTTAAGAGCAATTATTAGCTGCTGCGCCGAACACATCCTATATCCCAATTTTAATCCACTAATATTATTCAAACTATGTCATACCCTCGATAATAATGGCTACAAACACATAAATAGTTAAGAATGAATTGAATAATGTTGTATTTAAAATATTAATAAGCTCATATATAAAACAACCACAATTAATAAGTGTATTAGAAACCAAATCATATCAAAATCACCAAAACTACCTTAAGTATATTCTTGAGTCGCAGGCTTACCTCTTAAGGAGAGGGAAGTGACATATTCATACTGACAATGTCCACAACACACAGAATAGTGAAAACTGGATTTTCTTAGATCACGGAAATCCAGAATAAAGCGATTCAAAAATAGCCAAATCATAAATAGTGGCGCCGGCCAGACAAAATGCCGTTGCATTTTGCTATTGCATAGCAATAATGTTGCGAGCCGAAATTCTTAGAACGACGCGTCCGACTGATCATAAATACTGCCGCCGTTGCACGTTGCTATTGCATAGCAATAATGTTGCAAACCGAAAATGTGAGAACGACGCGTCTAACTGACGCCGACATTCTTTGTCTGCTGCGTAACTTCAGCAGCCTATAAAATAGCCTTTAACAAAATTGTCTTCAGTCTTAAGCTTTTGTTCAATAAAGCAAGTTGTCATAATCAAGCTTTGACTTCGTCTTTTAATTTAAATTAGCGTTGCTGTTCACATATATTTTGGCATTTATTAATATTATATTAAACATACTACAGCTCCCTTTTTATACTCGTTTCCCAAAGGGAAAAAGAGTATATTGGTTTTGTGAAATGTCCGTCTGTCCGTCTGTCCGTATGAATGCAATATTTTTCTACGCTATTGAAGCTAGAGACTTGAAATTTGGAACATATACTCGTGTATACCCTCGAATTATAAAGTGTCAAGATTTTCCGGATACGCCCACTAGGGGCGTGGCAAATGGGAAAATGGTTGCGCCCATAGTTAATAGAAATCTAGAAATCATATTAGTTGAAGAGCTAGAGAGTTGAAATTTGGAATGTATACTTGCGTTGACCACCCAAGCTCAAAAAGATATGGCGGATATATCTACGCCCATTGGGGGCGTGGCAAATCGGGGAAACTGTAACTTCTACAGTTTTAAAGCTAGAATGCTGAAATTTGGCACGTAACTTAACGCTACGATTCTATAAAGATTCATAAAAAGATTTGATGTCTACGCCCACTGGGGGCGTGGCAAATCGGATCTGAAAATATAGTGATTTTACAAGATCAGCTATATTTTGAGCACTATTGATGCTAGAGACTTGACATTTGATATATATACTCGGATAAGCAACCCAAGATAAAAAAATATGGCGGACATACCTACGCCTTCAGGGGACGTGGCAAATCGCAAAAAGCTTATAGCTCCTACAGTTTTAGAGCTAGACGATTCCAAATTGGATGTTTGTGTTACTGGGGACCTCCTCTATTGATTCCCCAAAAATAAATCTTACGCCCATTTGGGGGCGTGGTATATCGAAAAAATACCCTGTAACTTTCACATTTTTGGAGTGAAAGCATCCAAACAGTTACGTTACCCTAGACTCCTTCTAGGAACTTGCCAAATATGATATGTCTACGCCTACTGGGGGCGTGGCAAATTGGCAACAAAATTTGTAACGCCCAACTGCAAAATTCATATACCTGTGCCACCTATATAAATAAGCTTAATAAGAATTGCTAAGACGACAAACGGCATTTCTGAGAAATATATGTAATTTGATTTAATGTTGAAGTTCTGCAAATAATTTATCTGCTAAAATTATCATTTTTCGTATAGCCTAGGTCAGTTATGTTATTTTCTTTTTGTGTGTGTGACCCTGACAAAAAATGTAAATATCAAATACCGATATTTGTGTAATCGGCTTAGTCCGAACAAAATTATTCACGCACAAAAAAATTTACGATAGGTCCCATCAGGTATGCATGTATGTAGGCACGAACAGCTGCGCAACTATTTTCATGCCGTCGCCGCCGCGTCTCGAACGCGGACCCTTTTGCTTACACGCTTTTCATCTACCTGCTGCGCCACATCAGTTTTGCATTACCTGTTGGCACATCCGAAACTACTTCACTACAAGGGCGACTATTAACAAATACAAAACTATAGAAGCTGCTGTTAATGCAAACACAATATAAACATAAATCAATCGCAATTGTGATTCTTAGAAAAAGCTGAAATGCGCGCATATGAACGTATATATTTATATGTGTACATACAAAAACGGTGGTCGGTTTAAATGTATGCGTATAAACGGCGATATTTTACAAATACAAAACTAAAGAAGCGGCTGAAAATGCAAGCACAACTCAATAACAATTTTGGTTGAAGAATATGCTAGAATTAATGGCGCTGAATTTATTTGTGACCATGCGTAAGCAAACGCGCTTGCACGTTTCAATGTATGTACATATGTGTAAATGTAAATATATTTTGCTGTCGCTGCTTAACGCGTGCGTGTAATAATTGGCCAAACGTTTTGTTTAATAGATTGCGACTGACTTAACGGAACTTGATGAAACTTTCAGCATATGATTCTATTGAATTTTTTACATTTTATAAAAATGCTAATTCATTCACATAGTTATATTTGCAAAAATTGAAATTGCATAAAATTCACATGAATCTACATAATTGCAAAATTTGAGATAAATTATTAAATTTAAAATACCAGATGCCCCTGTGGGAAACGAGTATCACGCTTTAGGTCTCGCCCTAAGGCAACGTTCTTACTTGTTTTTTTTTTTTTAAATAAAGTAATATATGAAGTTATTTTATTATAAAAATTATATTCTAAGAAACAAAAATTTTAAATTTTTTTTTTTTTTTTTTTTTTCATTTTAATCATAAGTTTAAAAGTTTTTTAATATGGTTTTTATACCCTGAGCCCATTGAAAATGGGAAATCAGGGTATAATGGTTTTGTTAAATGTATGTAACAGGCAGAAGGAGACGTGTTAGACCCCACAAAGTATATATATTCTTGATCAGGGCGACGAGCTGAGTGGATTTAGCCCTGTCCGTCTGTCTGTCTGTCCGTCTGTCCGTCCGTCCGTCTGTCCCTCCGTCCGTCTGTCCGTCCGTCCGTCCGTCCGTATGTTTGAACGCGTCGATTGAAGCATCTAGACAAGCTAGAGACTTGAATTTTTATACTCGTTTCCCAAAGGGAAAAAGAGTATATTGGTTTTGTGAAATGTCCGTCTGTCCGTCTGTCCGTCTGGCCGTCTGTCCGTCTGTCCGTATGAATGCAATATTTTTCTACGCTATTGAAGCTAGAGACTTGAAATTTGGAACATATACTCGTGTATACCCTCGAATTATAAAGTGTCAAGATTTTCCGGATACGCCCACTAGGGGCGTGGCAAATGGGAAAATGGTTGCGCCCATAGTTAATAGAAATCTAGAAATCATATTAGTTGAAGAGCTAGAGAGTTGAAATTTGGAATGTATACTTGCGTTGACCACCCAAGCTCAAAAAGATATGGCGGATATATCTACGCCCATTGGGGGCGTGGCAAATCGGGAAAACTGTAACTTCTACAGTTTTAAAGCTAGAATGCTGAAATTTGGCACGTAACTTAACGCTACGATTCTATAAAGATTCATAAAAAGATTTGATGTCTACGCCCACTGGGGGCGTGGCAAATCGGATCTGAAAATATAGTGATTTTACAAGATCAGCTATATTTTGAGCACTATTGATGCTAGAGACTTGACATTTGATATATATACTCGGATAAGCAACCCAAGATAAAAAATATGGCGGACATACCTACGCCTTCAGGGGGCGTGGCAAATCGCAAAAAGCTTATAGCTCCTACAGTTTTAGAGCTAGACGATTCCAAATTGGATGTTTGTGTTACTGGGGACCTCCTCTATTGATTCCCCAAAAATAAATCTTACGCCCATTTGGGGGCGTGGTATATCGAAAAAATACCCTGTAACTTTCACATTTTTGGAGTGTAAGCATCCAAACAGTTACGTTACCCTAGACTCCTTCTAGGAACTTGCCAAATATGATATGTCTACGCCTACTGGGGGCGTGGCAAATTGGCAACAAAATTTGTAACGCCCAACTGCAAAATTCATATACCTGTGCCACCTATATAAATAAGCTTAATAAGAATTGCTAAGACGACAAACGGCATTTCTGAGAAATATATGTAATTTGATTTAATGTTGAAGTTCTGCAAATAATTTATCTGCTAAAATTATCATTTTTCGTATAGCCTAGGTCAGTTATGTTATTTTCTTTTTGTGTGTGTGACCCTGACAAAAAATGTAAATATCAAATACCGATATTTGTGTAATCGGCTTAGTCCGAACAAAATTATTCACGCACAAAAAAATTTACGATAGGTCCCATCAGGTATGCATGTATGTAGGCACGAACAGCTGCGCAACTATTTTCATGCCGTCGCCGCCGCGTCTCGAAGGCGGACCCTTTTGCTAACACGCTTTTCATCTACCTGCTGCGCCACATCAGTTTTGCATTGCCTGTTGGCACATCCGAAACTACTTCACTACAAGGGCGACTATTAACAAATACAAAACTATAGAAGCTGCTGTTAATGCAAACACAATATAAACATAAATCAATCGCAATTGTGATTCTTAGAAAAAGCTGAAATGCGCGCATATGAACGTATATATTTATATGTGTACATACAAAAACGGTGGTCGGTTTAAATGTATGCGTATAAACGGCGATATTTTACAAATACAAAACTAAAGAAGCGGCTGAAAATGCAAGCACAACTCAATAACAATTTTGGTTGAAGAATATGCTAGAATTAATGGCGCTGAATTTATTTGTGACCATGCGTAAGCAAACGCGCTTGCACGTTTCAATGTATGTACATATGTGTAAATGTAAATATATTTTGCTGTCGCTGCTTAACGCGTGCGTGTAATAATTGGCCAAACGTTTTGTTTAATAGATTGCGACTGACTTAATGGAACTTGATGAAACTTTCAGCATATGATTCTATTGAATTTTTTACATTTTATAAAAATGCTAATTCATTCACATAGTTATATTTGCAAAAATTGAAATTGCATAAAATTCACATGAATCTACATAATTGCAAAATTTGAGATAAATTATTAAATTTAAAATACCAGATGCCCCTGTGGGAAACGAGTATCACGCTTTAGGTCTCGCCCTAAGGCAACGTTCTTACTTGTTTTTGTTGGGTCCGTGGATAGCACGCGCATTTCAGCTTTTTCTAAGAATCACAATTGCGATTGATTTATGTTTATATTGTGTTTGCATTAACAGCAGCTTCTATAGTTTTGTATTTGTCAATAGTCGCCCTTGTAGTGAAGTAGTTTCGGATTTGCCAACAGGCAATGCAAAACTTATGTGGCGCAGCAGGTAGATGAAAAGCGTGTAAGCAAAAGGGTCCGCGTTCGAGACGCGGCGGCGACGGCATGAAAATAGTTGCGCAGCTGTTCGTGCCTACATGCATACATACTTTATGGGACCTATCGTCAATTTTTTTGTGCGTTAATAATTTTGCTCGGACTAAGTCGATTACACAAATATCGGTATTTGATGTTTACATTTTTTGTCAGGGTCACACACACAAAAAGAAAATAACATAACTGACCTAGGCTATACGAAAAATGATAATTTTAGCAGATAAATTATTTGCAGAACTTCAACATTAAATCGAATTACATATATTTCTCAGAAATGCCGTTTGTCGTCTTAGCAATTCTTATTAAGCTTATTTATATAGGTGGCACAGGCATATGAATTTTGCAGCTGGGCGTTACAAATTTTGTTGCCAATTTGCCACGCCCCCAGTAGGCGTAGACATATCATATTTGGCAAGTTCCTAGAAGGAGTCTAGGGTAACGTAACTGCAAAGTTTGGATGCTTACACTCCAAAAATGTGAAAGTTACAGGGTATTTTTTCGATATACCACGCCCCCAAAGGCGCGTAAGATTTATTTTTGGGGAATCAATAGAGGAGGCCCCCAGTAACACAAACATCCAATTTTGAATCGTCTAGCTCTAAAACTGTAGGAGCTATAAGCTTTTTACGATTTGCCACGCCCCCTGAAGGCGTAGGTATGTCCGCCATATCTTTTTGATCTTGGGTTGCTTATCCGAGTATATATATCAAATTTCAAGTCTCTAGCATCAATAGTGCTCAAAATATAGCTGATCTTGTAAAATCGCTATATATTCAGATCCGATTTGCCACGCCCCCAGTGGGCGTAGACACCAAATCTTTTTATGAATCTTTATAGAATCGTAGCGTTAATTTACGTGCAAAATTTCAGCATTCTAGCTTTAAAACTGTAGAAGTTACAGTTTTCCCGATTTGCCACGCCCCCAATGGGCGTAGATATATCCGCCATATCTTTTTGAGCTTGGGTGGTCAACGCAAGTATACATTCCAAATTTCAACTCTCTAGCTCTTCAACTAATATGATTTCTTAACTATGGGCGCAACCATTTTCCGATTTGCCACGCCCCTAGTGGGCGTGGCCGGAAAATCTTGACACTTTATAATTCGAGGGTATACACGAGTATATGTTCCAAATTTCAAGTCTCTAGCTTCAATAGCGTAGAAAAATATTGCATATATACGGACAGACGGACAGACGGACAGACGGACAGACGGACATTTCACAAAACCAATATACTCTTTTTCCCTTTGGGAAACGAGTATAAAAATATGGCGGACATACCTACGCCTTCAGGGGGCGTGGCAAATCGCAAAAAGCTTATAGCTCCTACAGTTTTAGAGCTAGACGATTCCAAATTGGATGTTTGTGTTACTGGGGACCTCCTCTATTGATTCCCCAAAAATAAATCTTACGCCCATTTGGGGGCGTGGTATATCGAAAAAATACCCTGTAACTTTCACATTTTTGGAGTGTAAGCATCCAAACAGTTACGTTACCCTAGACTCCTTCTAGGAACTTGCCCATTATGATATGTCTACGCCTACTGGGGGCGTGGCAAATTGGCAACAAAATTTGTAACGCCCAACTGCAAAATTCATATACCTGTGCCACCTATAAAAATAAGCTTAATAAGAATTGCTAAGACGACAAACGGCATTTCTGAGAAATATATGTAATTTGATTTAATGTTGAAGTTCTGCAAATAATTTATCTGCTAAAATTATCATTTTTCGTATAGCCTAGGTCAGTTATGTTATTTTCTTTTTGTGTGTGTGACCCTGACAAAAAATGTAAATATCAAATACCGATATTTGTGTAATCGGCTTAGTCCGAACAAAATTATTCACGCACAAAAAAATTTACGATAGGTCCCATCAGGTATGCATGTATGTAGGCACGAACAGCTGCGCAACTATTTTCATGCCGTCGCCGCCGCGTCTCGAACGCGGACCCTTTTGCTTACACGCTTTTCATCTACCTGCTGCGCCACATCAGTTTTGCATTACCTGTTGGCACATCCGAAACTACTTCACTACAAGGGCGACTATTAACAAATACAAAACTATAGAAGCTGCTGTTAATGCAAACACAATATAAACATAAATCAATCGCAATTGTGATTCTTAGAAAAAGCTGAAATGCGCGCATATGAACGTATATATTTATATGTGTACATACAAAAACGGTGGTCGGTTTAAATGTATGCGTATAAACGGCGATATTTTACAAATACAAAACTAAAGAAGCGGCTGAAAATGCAAGCACAACTCAATAACAATTTTGGTTAAAGAATATGCTAGAATTAATGGCGCTGAATTTATTTGTGACCATGCGTAAGCAAACGCGCTTGCACGTTTCAATGTATGTACATATGTGTAAATGTAAATATATTTTGCTGTCGCTGCTTAATGCGTGCGTGTAATAATTGGCCAAACGTTTTGTTTAATAGATTACGACTGACTTAACGGAACTTGATGAAACTTTCAGCATATGATTCTATTGAATTTTTTACATTTTATAAAAATGCTAATTCATTCACATAGTTATATTTGCAAAAATTGAAATTGCATAAAATTCACATGAATCTACATAATTGCAAAATTTGAGATAAATTATTAAATTTAAAATACCAGATGCCCCTGTGGGAAACGAGTATCACGCTTTAGGTCTCGCCCTAAGGCACCGTTCTTACTTGTTTTTTTTTTTAGTTTTTTTTTTTGTTTGGTTGATCAGACCGATTTCTTGAAATCTTTAAATATTGAAAATTTTTTTTAGTCTATCCTTATGTACGTTCTGTTCTTTATTCTTATTATCTTTAATTACTTTGTTTTCTCAATCTTCTATCTTTACTATCTAACTTGTGACCCGTTTCGTTTTTTAAATCGAAATTAATTGTTTTCTTATCGTAATATTCTTTATTAAACTCGTTTCCCAAAGGGAAAAAGAGTATATTGGTTTTGTGAAATGTCCGTCTTGCTGTCCGTCCGTCTGGCCGTCTGTCCGTCTGTCCGTATGAATGCAATATTTTTCTACGCTATTAAAGCTAGAGACTTGAAATTTTGAATATATACTCGTGTATACCCTCGAATTATAGTGTCAAGATTTTCTTTACTAGCGTTGACCACCCAAGTTCAAAAAGATATGGTGGATATATCTACACCCATTGGGGCGTGGCAAATCGGGAAAACTGTATCCTCTACAGTTTTAAGCTAGAATGCTGAAATTTGGCACGTATCTTAACGCAACGATTCTATAAAGATTCATAGAAAGATTTTATGTCTACGCCCACTGGGGGCGTGGCAAATAGGATCTGAATATATAGTGATTTTACAAGATCAGCTATATTTTGAGCACTATTGATGCTAGAGACTTGAAATTTGATATGTATACTCATACAAAACATGACTTAACTGGACAAACTCCTGCACACATATTTCTATATGCTGGACACCTCTTAAGGAGAGGGAAGTGACATATTCATACTGACAATGTCCACAACACACAGAATATTCAAAACTGTTCATACTGGATTTTCTTAGATCACGGAAATCCAGAAAAAAGCGATTCAAAAATAGCCAAATCATAAATAGTGGCGCCGGCCTGACAGAATTCCGTTGCAGTTTGCTATTGCAATGCAATAATGTTGAGAGTCGAAATTCTTAGAACGACGCGTCCAACTGATCATAAATACTGGCGCCGGCTTGACAGAATTCCGTTGCACGTTGCTATTGCATAGCAATAATGTTGCAAACCGAAAATGTGAGAACGACGCGTCCAACTGACGCCTACATTCTTTGTCTGCTGCGTAATTTCAGCAGCCTATAAAATAGCCTTTAACAAAATTGTCTTGAGTCATAAGCTATTATTAAATAAAGCAAGTTGTCATAATCGAACTTTTAAATTAGAGTTGCCGTTAGCATATGTCGCGGCATTTATTCGACTCGGAACACATATTCAATTATATACATATGCACATGTAAGCAAGCGAATGTAAGTGTAAGTGAGGTGAACATCATCACAACAAATTCAAATTCAATGATTGTGCGCTGCTGTTCGTGCTTACATACATAAATACATACATACATGATGGGCCCTATCGTCAATTTTTTTGTGTGGAATAATTATATTCTCAAGCTGTCTATGCAAGTCTATGTGTAATTAGCAATTCTTATTAAGCTTATTTATATAAGTGGCACAGGCATATGAATTTTGCAGCTGGGCGTTACAAACTTTGTTGCCAATTTGCCACGCCCCCAGTAGGCGTAGACATATCATATTGGGCAAGTTCCTAGAAGGAGTTGAAGGTAACGTAACTGTAAAACTTGGATGCTTACACTCCAAAAATGTGAAAGATATGGGGTATTTTTCGACGTACCATTTATAAGATTTATTTTTGGCTAATCGATAGGGGAGGCCTGTAGTCACACAAAAACATCCAATTTTAAAGAGTCTAGCTCTAAAACTGTAGGAGCTATAATGTTGTGCCACGCCATATCTTTTTGATCTTGGGTTGCTTATCCGAGTATATATATCAAATTTCAAGTTTCTAGCATCATAGTGCTGAAAATATAGTTGAACTTGTAAAATCACTATATATTCAGATCCGATTTGCTACGCCCCCAGTGGGCGTAGACATAAAATCATTTTATAAATCATTTTAGAATCGTACCGTTAAGTAACATGACAATTTTGCAGCATTCTAGCTTTAAACTGTAGAAGATACAGTTTTCTCGATTTCTCGGATAGATATATCCGCCATATCTTTTTGAGCTTGGGTGGTCAACGCAAGTATACATTCCAAATTTCAACTCTCTAGCTCTTCAACTATGGGCGCAAGCATTTTCCGATTTGCCACGCCCCTAGTGGGCGTATCCGGAAAATCTTGACACTTTATAATTCGAGTATATATTCCAAATTTCAAGTCTCTAGCTTTGATAGCGTAGAAAAATATTGCATTCATACGAACAGAAAGACGGACATTTCACAAAACCAATATACTCTTTTTCCTTTTGGGAAACGAGTATAAAAACTCAAAGAAATGTCCGTGTCCGAACAAGATTTGTCCGTGATGAAAAAGTCCATGGATAGGTTTGAAGCAACTTTGTCGTTGCTAACGAACCAAAATACCTTTCAGAAGGAAGAATTGAAGGAGGCAATTGCCAAAATCAACTCTCTGGAGAACGAGCTCACTGCGGAGCGAGAGGCTCGCAATCCAAGGGTAGCAGAACCTTTAGCTCGTCCCCGCAACATCTTCGATTTAGCAGAATGCAATAAAATACCCGAATGTGTGAAAGATTTTCAGGTTTTTGAAGGAAACGTCTCCGAGTTTAAGTCTTGAGCTAACAGGGTTGATAGCATCTTGACCGATTACGAGTTAATTAGAGATAAACCTCAGTATAGGGCGATAATAACGTACATCAGGCAAAAAGTAAGGGGCCCTGCAGATATAGCCCTTACTTCTTATGGTATACAGGATGATGGCCAGAAATGAAACGCATCTTGGCCCTGCATTATGCAGACAAGCGTGATTTAAGTACGTTAGAATTCCAGTTGGGAAAGACGTTTCAAGGCACGACAAGTGTCGATGTTTTTATACCCTGAGCCCATTGAAAATGGGAAATCAGGGTATAATGGTTTTGTTAAATGTATGTAACAGGCAGAAGGAGGCGTGTCAGACCCCACAAAGTATATATATTATTGATCAGGGCGACGAGCTGAGTCGATTTAGCCCTGTCTGACTGTCTGTCTGTCTGTCCGTCCGTCGTCGATTGAAGCATCTAGACAAGCTAGAGACTTGAATTTTTTTTGTTGGGTCCGTGGATAGCACGCGCAGGTCAAGTTTGTTACCAAAAAACGATATCTATTTTTGTTGTTTTATTATCGATTTTAAACCTTATCGAAAACAGGTTATAAAATTATATCTCCCACACCTTTAGAGCTAGACCCCTCAAATTTTGCATATAGATTAATGTGAATTTTATGCAATTTCTATTTTTTTTTATTTTTTGGATACCGGCTCTTTTTACTAATTAACCCACCCCCTCCTCCCCTTCGCCACACATGGAGAGTCTGTTGCAAATATAACCATGTGAATAAATTAGCATTTTTATAAAATGTAAAAAATTTAATTGAATCATATGCTGAAAGTTTCATCAAATTCCGTTAAGT
This sequence comes from Drosophila meridiana, assembly GCA_035045185.1. NCBI lineage: Eukaryota > Metazoa > Arthropoda > Insecta > Diptera > Drosophilidae > Drosophila > Drosophila meridiana. Next base: position 312,094 of record JAWNPF010000134.1, read on the forward strand.
CAGTCCCGATTTATTAAAGAAAACGTTTAGCCAATTATCACACGCACGTGGCAAGCAGCGACGCGCAGCAAAAAATATTTACACATACACATACATTGAAACGTGCAAGCGCGTCTGTTTATGCATGTGCACAGTCGCTTCTGTGCATTTTCAGCCGCTGCTGTAGTTTTGTATTTGTCATATATCGCCCTTTACATACATTCATACATTCATACGATCACTCATACGTTCATATGCGTGAGCTACCATCCCGGGGCTGGTCACAGCTTCACCCCTCTTAAGCCGCCTCACACTCACCAGCAACTCTGCCTATGCAGCAATGAGTGGGAGTGACGTCAGTGACCGCGAATTCTATCGGATACTTTACTGATATCGATAAGTCGACCAAAAAAGCAACGCCGTCGATTTAGTCACATGGCAGGGCTAGATTGTAAATTTTGGCACGCTGAATAAAAATGGAACAATCAATTTACTTCAGAAAACCAGCTTTTGTTTTAATCACTTAAATTTACTTGACGAAGAATTAACCATCCAACCAAGGGACATTATCTCGAGCCATCAACGAAGCTTCATCACTCGGACCACACCTTAACTGGCGCAGCAATGAGTGGGAGTGACGTCAGTGACCGCGAATTCTATCGGATACTTTACTGATATCGATAAGTCGACCAAAAAAGCAACGCCGTCGATTTAGTCACATGGCAGGGCTAGATTGTAAATTTTGGCACGCTGAATAAAAATGGAACAATCAATTTACTTCAGAAAACCAGCTTTTGTTTTAATCACTTAAATTTACTTGACGAAGAATTAACCATCCAACCAAGGGACATTATCTCGAGACATCAACGAAGCTTCATCACTCGGACCACACCTTAACTGGCGCAGCCGGCAAACAAGAGAGATGCCCAACGAAGTAGTAGCAGCAACATTAGCTTTTTACGTAGTGTAAGTAAGAACGGTAATACGACTAACGAAATGTGTGCGGAAAATAAAGAATAACATAAAAAGAAGAAAACATAGTGAAAACTAGCAAAACGCATATGTGTACAGGAATTAAAGGTGTATTGCGGTATCATTTTGATGACGCTGCCGTGCCTTTCGTGGGCTACACAACTAACTTCTTGACATGACGCGTCGCTTTATACATATATAAATTCCAAAACAGGTGTTGACGCCGCAGTTCTCAGAAACAGTGAATGTAAATAATGGTACAACGTTATAGTTTGTGCACAAAAATTGAACTGACTTTATTCTTTAAACCCTTCTCCTTAAATACCTAGTTTGAGAAGTAAGAGAGGAGCATCTCTCAAATACATTGACATTTCTTACATTCTAACAAGTGTCCTATGCAAACACTTGAGTTCTATTTTAGTCTTATCTTATTTCAGGCGTCTCTTACGAACATGAAAGAGGATCACACGTACTGAATTTTGTAATGTTTGGTTTACATTATCTTAAGGGTGGTTTACGTTTTTTAACCTATTTTTATGTTGTCACCACATGGCGAGATCTGTGTTCATGCTTGAACATTCTGCCAAGGGCCGAGAAAGTGATGGTAATAGAGAGAAGGTTAAAATGCTACTTATATTTGTGGAAAAGCTATGGCTTGTAATCTTCTGCGTACATGTATTTTTCTTACAATATATATTATTATAATTATTATAATTATCATACCAAGTCCAAAGGATATGTGACCGGTCGCGTGATGCCATTTAAGAGCGTTTATTTTAAAATTATGATTTTTTATTTGTCTAAGTTCGTTTTTTAATTGATCTAGTTCTAAAGTATGATTAATAATTGGGGTTTTTAGTGGATCCCATACAATTTTGGGTATTTCACATATATTACTTATATAGGAAGTTGATATCGTTTCGTAACTTTCAGAGTGAAGTATGTAATTTGCCATTAGTTTTTTGTCCAAAGTTCTAGCCGTACAATCTGATTTTAATGTCAAAATACCTTGTTCTGGCAAGTTTATTATTTCTTGATGTGCATGATTACATTTAATGTTCACTTTTGTATTTGTCGGTATTTTAAATAACCAACTACCTCTTCTATGTAACCCAATAATTTGATGAGGTTGAAATCATTTTGTAAAAGCAATTAACTGGTAAAAGCAATTAAAGAGTCCTCATTTGCACTATTCCATGGCCAATTTACTTCGCAAATACGTGTATAGGTTTGCCAGTGCTTACATTTATTTAATGTTGCTTCTGACATTAAATGATATGAATCTATTGCAAAGTTATAAAATATAAATGGAAGTTTCACTTCTGCTATAATAACCCCCTGTTGGTTTTTAATTGGTAAGGGTATAATTTTAAATACCTGAGATGTGTGTTGACTGAATAATGGTATTTTAGCATTTATAATTATTTTCTTATTTAAATAGAATCCTTTAGCTGTTAAAAAAGTGTAAACTTCTTTAAGTTCTGTGCCTGTTCTTTTCCCGAGTAAAACTAATTGTCGGGTATTTTAGCTTTAATTCGAGAGATTTCATTTTGAAGTTGATTTGCTTTTAAAATATTTGTATTCAACTTTCCATGATTGATGTCGATAAGCAAGCTGATTATTCCAGCTTGAATCTTTTCACATTCATCAAGCAAGTAGTCTAACTATTTTGTCATCATAAAGAATTTAATTGATTCTTTATAAACAAAAAAAACTTTCCTTAGGCGTTTCTGTCATGTTTGCAATACGCAATAATTTGATGAGGTTGAAATCATTTTGTAAAAGCAATTAACTGGTTTGTTAGGCTTAAAGGGTAACACCTCACAAGAGTCCTCATTTGCACTATTCCATGGCCAATTTCCTTCGCAAATACGTGTATAGGTTTGCCAGTGCTTAAATTTATTTAATGTTGCTTCTGACATTAAATGATATGAATCTATTGCAAAGTTATAAAATATAAATGGAAGTTTCACTTCTGCTATAATAACCCCCTGTTGGTTTTTAATTGGTAAGGGTATAATTTTAAATACCTGAGATGTGTGTTGACTGAATAATGGTATTTTAGCATTTATAATTATTTTCTTATTTAAATAGAATCCTTTAGCTGTTAACAAAGTGTAAACTTCTTTAAGTTCTGTGCCTGTTCTTTTCCCGGGTAAAACTAAATTGTCGGGTATTTTAGCTTTAATTCGAGAGATTTCATTTTGAAGTTGATTTGCTTTTAAAATATTTGTATTCAACTTTCCATGATTGATGTCGATAAGCAAGCTGATTATTCCAGCTTGAATCTTTTCACATTCATCAAGCAAGGAGTCTAACTATTTTGTCATCATAAAGAATTTAATTGATTCTTTATAAACAAAAAAACTTTCCTTAGGCGTTTCTGTCATGTTTGCAATACGCAATAATTTGATGAGGTTGAAATCATTTTGTAAAAGCAATTAACTGGTTTGTTAGGCTTAAAGGGTAACACCTCACAAGAGTCCTCATTTGCACTATTCCATGGCCAATTTCCTTCGCAAATACGTGTATAGGTTTGCCAGTGCTTAAATTTATTTAATGTTGCTTCTGACATTAAATGATGAATCTATTGCAAAGTTATAAAATATAAATGGAAGTTTCACTTCTGCTATAATAACCCCCTGTTGTTATACCCTGAGCCCATTGAAAATGGGAAATCAGGGTATAATGGTTTTGTTAAATGTATGTAACAGGCAGAAGGAGGCGTGTCAGACCCCACAAAGTATATATATTCTTGATCAGGGCGACGAGCTGAGTCGATTTAGCCCTGTCCGTCTGTCTGTCCGTCCGTCCGTCCGTATGTTTGAACGCGTCGATTGAAGCATCTAAACAAGCTAGAGACTTGAATTTTTTTTGTTGGGTCCGTGGATAGCACGCGCAGGTCAAGTTTGTTACCAAAACACGATATCTATTTTTGTTGTTTTGTTATCGATTTTAAACTTTATCGAAAACAGGTTATAAAATTACATCTCCCACACCTTTAAAGCTAGACCCCTCAAATTTTGCATATAGATTCCTGTGAATTTTATGCAATTTCTATTTTTTTATTTTTTGGATACCGGCTCTTTTTACTAATTAACCACCCCCCCCCCCCCCTGCCATCAAACACCCATTGAGAGTCTGTTGCAAATATAACCATGTGAATAAATTAGCATTTTTATAAATTGTAAAAAATTCAATAGAATCATATTCCGTCAAATTCATCATCATCAAATTCCGTTAAGTCAGTCCCGATTTATTAAACAAAATGTTTGGCCAATTATCACTCGCACGTGGCAAGCAGCGACGCGCAGCAAAAAACATATACACATACACATACATTGAAACGTGCAAGCGCCTCTGCTATGCATGCGCACCAATACATTCAAAGCCATTCATTCTAGCATATTCTTCAACCAAACCTGTGTTTGAATTGTGTTTGCATTTTCAGCCGCTTCTGTAGTTTTGTATTTGTAATATATCGCCCTTTACACGCATGCATTGAAACAGACCACCGTTTTTGTATGTACACATACTCATACGTTCATATGCGCACATTTCAGCAATTCTAAGAATCAGAATTGCGATTGATCAGCTTCTTTAGTTTTGTTCTAGTCACACATCGTCCTTGTAGTACTACTTTGCGTTTTGCCAACAAACAACGCAATACTGGTGTGGTGTAGTGGCTAGGCGCAAAGCGCGTAAACGAAAGGTCCCGAGTTCGATCTCAGTGACAACAGCGTAATTTTCTTAATTTTTTTTTTTTTTCTAATTTATAAACATGAGGGGGTCGTGATAGTTGAGATGACGCCCTTTAATGTTACATATGTAGTAAATAGATGTAGGTCGAGTCCAGGTGCGGTGATGTTTGTTTTTTTCTTCTTTTTTTTTTTTTGTTAATTTGTTTATTTATTTAATTATTAATTTATTTTTGATTTACATACATTCTAGTTGAAAAAACTTTCAAAATTATAATTTAATTTTGGAAAATTTAATGTTATATGCAAGCTATATAGCGTATTAAACAATGCAAATCGGACGGGGATCAGGGGATCTCCTAGTCGGGCACCTCCGACTAGAGTTTTCTTACTTGTTTTTAATTGGTAAGGGTATAATTTTAAATACCTGAGATGTGTGTTGACTGAATAATGGTATTTTAGCATTTATAATTATTTTCTTATTTAAATAGAATCCTTTAGCTGTTAACAAAGTGTAAACTTCTTTAAGTTCTGTGCCTGTTCTTTTCCCGGGTAAAACTAAATTGTCGGGTATTTTAGCTTTAATTCGAGAGATTTCATTTTGAAGTTGATTTGCTTTTAAAATATTTGTATTCAACTTTCCATGATTGATGTCGATAAGCAAGCTGATTTTGAATCTTTTCACATTCATTAAGCAAGGAGTCTAACTGTTTTATCATCATAAAGAAGATTCTTTATAAACAAAAAAACTTTCCTTAAGCGTTTCTGTCATGTTTGCAATACGCACATTTAAGTTAAGAAAGTTATGGTTTATCTCATTAATACTAAAGCTTGTTTTTTGGTCAATTCCTCTATGTTGTGTTGATTGTCTAAAAGAATTGTCAAATCTTTTTAGAATCGTACCGTTAAGTAACATGACAATTTGCAGCATTCTAGCTTTAAAACTGTAGAAGATACAGTTTTCTCGATTTCTCGGATAGATATATCCGCCATATCTTTTTGAGCTTGGGTGGTCAACGCAAGTATACATTCCAAATTTCAACTCTCTAGCTCTTCAACTATGGGCGCAAGCATTTTCCGATTTGCCACGCCCCTAGTGGGCGTATCCGGAAAATCTTGACACTTTATAATTCGAGGGTATATACGAGTATATATTCCAAATTTAAAATCTCTAGCTTTGATAGCGTAGAAAAATATTGCATTCATACGAACAGAAAGACGGACATTTCACAAAACCAATATACTCTTTGAAAATGGGAAATCAGGGTATAATGGTTTTGTTAAATGTATGTAACAGGCAGAAGGAGGCGTGTCAGACCCCACAAAGTATATATATTCTTGATCAGGGCGACGAGCTGAGTCGATTTAGCCCTGTCTGACTGTCTGTCTGTCTGTCCGTCCGTCGTCGATTGAAGCATCTAGACAAGCTAGAGACATGAATTTTTTTTGTTGGGTCCGTGGATAGCACGCCCAGGTCAAGTTTGTTACCAAAAAACGATATCTATTTTTGTTGTTTTATTATCGATTTTAAACCTTATCGAAAACAGGTTATAAAATTATATCTCCCACACCTTTAGAGCTAGACCCCTCAAATTTTGCATATAGATTAATGTGAATTTTATGCAATTTCTATTTTTTTTTATTTTTTGGATACCGGCTCTTTTTACTAATTAACCCACCCCCTCCTCCCCTTCGCCACTCATGGAGAGTCTGTTGCAAATATAACCATGTGAATAAATTAGCATTTTTATAAAATGTAAAAAATTTAATTGAATCATATGCTGAAAGTTTCATCAAATTCCGTTAAGTCAGTCCCGATTTATTAAAGAAAACGTTTAGCCAATTATCACACGCACGTGGCAAGCAGCGACGCGCAGCAAAAAATATTTACACATACACATACATTGAAACGTGCAAGCGCGTCTGTTTATGCATGTGCACAGTCACTTCTGTGCATTTTCAGCCGCTGCTGTAGTTTTGTATTTGTCATATATCGCCCTTTACATACATTCATACATTCATACGATCACTCATACGTTCATATGCGTGAGCTACCATCCCGGGGCTGGTCACAGCTTCACCCCTCTTAAGCCGCCTCACACTCACCAGCAACTCTGCCTATGCAGCAATGAGTGGGAGTGACGTCAGTGACCGCGAATTCTATCGGATACTTTACTGATATCGATAAGTCGACCAAAAAAGCAACGCCGTCGATTTAGTCACATGGCAGGGCTAGATTGTAAATTTTGGCACGCTGAATAAAAATGGAACAATCAATTTACTTCAGAAAACCAGCTTTTGTTTTAATCACTTAAATTTACTTGACGAAGAATTAACCATCCAACCAAGGGACATTATCTCGAGCCATCAACGAAGCTTCATCACTCGGACCACACCTTAACTGGCGCAGCCGGCAAACAAGAGAGATGCCCAACGAAGTAGTAGCAGCAACATTAGCTTTTTACGTAGTGTAAGTAAGAACGGTAATACGACTAACGAAATGTGTGCGGAAAATAAAGAATAACATAAAAAGAAGAAAACATAGTGAAAACTAGCAAAACGCATATGTGTACAGGAATTAAAGGTGTATTGCGGTATCATTTTGATGACGCTGCCGTGCCTTTCGTGGGCTACACAACTAACTTCTTGACATGACGCGTCGCTTTATACATATATAAATTCCAAAACAAGTGCTGACGCCGCAGTTCTCAGAAACAGTGAATGTAAATAATGGTACAACGTTATAGTTTGTGCACAAAAATTGAACTGACTTTATTCTTTAAACCCTTCTCCTTAAATACCTAGTTTGAGAAGTAAGAGAGGAGCATCTCTCAAATACATTGACATTTCTTACATTCTAACAAGTGTCCTATGCAAACACTTGAGTTCTATTTTAGTCTTATCTTATTTCAGGCGTCTCTTACGAACATGAAAGAGGATCACACGTACTGAATTTTGTAATGTTTGGTTTACATTATCTTAAGGGTGGTTTACGTTTTTTAATCTATTTTTATGTTGTCACCACATGGCGAGATCTGTGTTCATGCTTGAACATTCTGCCAAGGGCCGAGAAAGTGATGGTAATAGAGAGAAGGTTAAAATGCTACTTATATTTGTGGAAAAGCTATGGCTTGTAATCTTCTGCGTACATGTATTTTTCTTACAATATATATTATAATTATTATAATTATCATACCAAGTCCTAAGGATATGTGACCGGTCGCGTGATGCCATTTAAGAGCGTTTATTTTAAAATTATGATTTTTTATTTGTCTAAGTTCGTTTTTTAATTGATCTAGTTCTAAAGTATGATTAATAATTGGGGTTTTTAGTGGATCCCATACAATTTTGGGTATTTCACATATATTACTTATATAGGAAGTTGATATCGTTTCGTAACTTTCAGAGTGAAGTATGTAATTTGCCATTAGTTTTTTGTCCAAAGTTCTAGCCGTACAATCTGATTTTAATGTCAAAATACCTTGTTCTGGCAAGTTTATTATTTCTTGATGTGCATGATTACATTTAATGTTCACTTTTGTATTTGTCGGTATTTTAAATAACCAACTACCTCTTCTATGTAACCCAATAATTTGATGAGGTTGAAATCATTTTGTAAAAGCAATTAACTGGTTTGTTAGGCTTAAAGGGTGACACCTCACAAGAGTCCTCATTTGCACTATTCCATGGCCAATTTCCTTCGCAAATACGTGTATAGGTTTGCCAGTGCTTACATTTATTTAATGTTGCTTCTGACATTAAATGATATGAATCTATTGCAAAGTTATAAAATATAAATGGAAGTTTCACTTCTGCTATAATAACCCCCCTGTTGGTTTTTAATTGGTAAGGGTATAATTTTAAATACCTGAGATGTGTGTTGACTGAATAATGGTATTTTAGCATTTATAATTATTTTCTTATTTAAATAGAATCCTTTAGCTGTTAAAAAAGTGTAAACTTCTTTAAGTTCTGTGCCTGTTCTTTTCCTGAGTAAAACTAATTGTCGGGTATTTTAGCTTTAATTCGAGAGATTTCATTTTGAAGTTGATTTGCTTTTAAAATATTTGTATTCAACTTTCCATGATTGATGTCGATAAGCAAGCTGATTATTCCAGCTTGAATCTTTTCACATTCATCAAGCAAGGAGTCTAACTATTTTGTCATCATAAAGAATTTAATTGATTCTTTATAAACAAAAAAACTTTCCTTAGGCGTTTCTGTCATGTTTGCAATACGCAATAATTTGATGAGGTTGAAATCATTTTGTAAAAGCAATTAACTGGTTTGTTAGGCTTAAAGGGTAACACCTCACAAGAGTCCTCATTTGCACTATTCCATGGCCAATTTCCTTCGCAAATACGTGTATAGGTTTGCCAGTGCTTAAATTTATTTAATGTTGCTTCTGACATTAAATGATATGAATCTATTGCAAAGTTATAAAATATAAATGGAAGTTTCACTTCTGCTATAATAACCCCCTGTTGGTTTTTAGTGGATCCCATACAATTTTGGGTATTTCACTTATATTACTTATATAGGAAGTTGATATCGTTTCGTAACTTTCAAAGTGAAGTATGTAAGTTGCCATTAGTATTTTGTCCAAAGTTCTAGCCGTACAATCTGATTTTAATGTCAAAATACCTTGTTCTGGCAAGTTTATTATTTCTTGATGTGCATGATTACATTTAATGTTCACTTTTGTATTTGTCGGTATTTAACCAACTAACTCTTCTGTGTAACTCAACCAAATAATTTGATGAGGTTGAAATCATTGAAATCACAAGAGGCGTCATTTGCACTATTCCATGGCCAATTTCCTTCGCAAATACGTGTATAGGTTTGCCAGTGCTTACATTTATTTAATGTTGCTTCTGACATTAAATGATATGAATCTATTGCAAAGTTATAAACTATAAATGGAAGTTTCACTTCTGCTATAATAACCCCCTGTTGGTTTTTAATTGGTAGGGGTATAATTTTAAATACCTGAGATGTGTGTTGACTGAATAATGGTATTTTAGCATTTATAATTATTTTCTTATTTAAATAGAATCCTTTAGCTGTTAACAAAGTGTAAACTTCTTTAAGTTCTGTGCCTGTTCTTTTCCCGGGTAAAACTAAATTGTCGGGTATTTTAGCTTTAATTCGAGAGATTTCATTTTGAAGTTGATTTGCTTTTAAAATATTTGTATTCAACTTTCCATGATTGATGTCGATAAGCAAGCTGATTATTCCAGCTTGAATCTTTTCACATTCATCAAGCAAGGAGTCTAACTATTTTGTCATCATAAAGAATTTAATTGATTCTTTATAAACAAAAAAACTTTCCTTAGGCGTTTCTGTCATGTTTGCAATACGCAATAATTTGATGAGGTTGAAATCATTTTGTAAAAGCAATTAACTGGTTTGTTAGGCTTAAAGGGTAACACCTCACAAGAGTCCTCATTTGCACTATTCCATGGCCAATTTCCTTCGCAAATACGTGTATAGGTTTGCCAGTGCTTAAATTTATTTAATGTTGCTTCTGACATTAAATGATATGAATCTATTGCAAAGTTATAAAATATAAATGGAAGTTTCACTTCTGCTATAATAACCCCCTGTTGGTTTTTAATTGGTAAGGGTATAATTTTAAATACCTGAGATGTGTGTTGACTGAATAATGGTATTTTAGCATTTATAATTATTTTCTTATTTAAATAGAATCCTTTAGCTGTTAACAAAGTGTAAACTTCTTTAAGTTCTGTGCCTGTTCTTTTCCCGGGTAAAACTAAATTGTCGGGTATTTTAGCTTTAATTCGAGAGATTTCATTTTGAAGTTGATTTGCTTTTAAAATATTTGTATTCAACTTTCCATGATTGATGTCGATAAGCAAGCTGATTTTGAATCTTTTCACATTCATTAAGCAAGGAGTCTAACTGTTTTATCATCATAAAGAAGATTCTTTATAAACAAAAAAACTTTCCTTAAGCGTTTCTGTCATGTTTGCAATACGCACATTTAAGTTAAGAAAGTTATGGTTTATCTCATTAATACTAAAGCTTGTTTTTTGGTCAATTCCTCTATGTTGTGTTGATTGTCTAAAAGAATTGTCAAATCTTTTTAGAATCGTACCGTTAAGTAACATGACAATTTGCAGCATTCTAGCTTTAAAACTGTAGAAGATACAGTTTTCTCGATTTCTCGGATAGATATATCCGCCATATCTTTTTGAGCTTGGGTGGTCAACGCAAGTATACATTCCAAATTTCAACTCTCTAGCTCTTCAACTATGGGCGCAAGCATTTTCCGATTTGCCACGCCCCTAGTGGGCGTATCCGGAAAATCTTGACACTTTATAATTCGAGGGTATATACGAGTATATATTCCAAATTTAAAATCTCTAGCTTTGATAGCGTAGAAAAATATTGCATTCATACGAACAGAAAGACGGACATTTCACAAAACCAATATACTCTTTGAAAATGGGAAATCAGGGTATAATGGTTTTGTTAAATGTATGTAACAAGCAGAAGGAGGCGTGTCAGACCCCACAAAGTATATATATTCTTGATCAGGGCGACGAGCTGAGTCGATTTAGCCCTGTCTGACTGTCTGTCTGTCTGTCCGTCCGTCGTCGATTGAAGCATCTAGACAAGCTAGAGACATGAATTTTTTTTGTTGGGTCCGTGGATAGCACGCGCAGGTCAAGTTTGTTACCAAAAAACGATATCTATTTTTGTTGTTTTATTATCGATTTTAAACCTTATCGAAAACAGGTTATAAAATTATATCTCCCACACCTTTAGAGCTAGACCCCTCAAATTTTGCATATAGATTAATGTGAATTTTATGCAATTTCTATTTTTTTTTATTTTTTGGATACCGGCTCTTTTTACTAATTAACCCACCCCCTCCTCCCCTTCGCCACTCATGGAGAGTCTGTTGCAAATATAACCATGTGAATAAATTAGCATTTTTATAAAATGTAAAAAATTTAATTGAATCATATGCTGAAAGTTTCATCAAATTCCGTTAAGTCAGTCCCGATTTATTAAAGAAAACGTTTAGCCAATTATCACACGCACGTGGCAAGCAGCGACGCGCAGCAAAAAATATTTACACATACACATACATTGAAACGTGCAAGCGCGTCTGTTTATGCATGTGCACAGTCACTTCTGTGCATTTTCAGCCGCTGCTGTAGTTTTGTATTTGTCATATATCGCCCTTTACATACATTCATACATTCATACGATCACTCATACGTTCATATGCGTGAGCTACCATCCCGGGGCTGGTCACAGCTTCACCCCTCTTAAGCCGCCTCACACTCACCAGCAACTCTGCCTATGCAGCAATGAGTGGGAGTGACGTCAGTGACCGCGAATTCTATCGGATACTTTACTGATATCGATAAGTCGACCAAAAAAGCAACGCCGTCGATTTAGTCACATGGCAGGGCTAGATTGTAAATTTTGGCACGCTGAATAAAAATGGAACAATCAATTTACTTCAGAAAACCAGCTTTTGTTTTAATCACTTAAATTTACTTGACGAAGAATTAACCATCCAACCAAGGGACATTATCTCGAGCCATCAACGAAGCTTCATCACTCGGACCACACCTTAACTGGCGCAGCCGGCAAACAAGAGAGATGCCCAACGAAGTAGTAGCAGCAACATTAGCTTTTTACGTAGTGTAAGTAAGAACGGTAATACGACTAACGAAATGTGTGCGGAAAATAAAGAATAACATAAAAAGAAGAAAACATAGTGAAAACTAGCAAAACGCATATGTGTACAGGAATTAAAGGTGTATTGCGGTATCATTTTGATGACGCTGCCGTGCCTTTCGTGGGCTACACAACTAACTTCTTGACATGACGCGTCGCTTTATACATATATAAATTCCAAAACAAGTGCTGACGCCGCAGTTCTCAGAAACAGTGAATGTAAATAATGGTACAACGTTATAGTTTGTGCACAAAAATTGAACTGACTTTATTCTTTAAACCCTTCTCCTTAAATACCTAGTTTGAGAAGTAAGAGAGGAGCATCTCTCAAATACATTGACATTTCTTACATTCTAACAAGTGTCCTATGCAAACACTTGAGTTCTATTTTAGTCTTATCTTATTTCAGCCGTCTCTTACGAACATGAAAGACGATCACACGTACTGAATTTTGTAATGTTTGGTTTACATTATCTTAAGGGTGGTTTACGTTTTTTAATCTATTTTTATGTTGTCACCACATGGCGAGATCTGTGTTCATGCTTGAACATTCTGCCAAGGGCCGAGAAAGTGATGGTAATAGAGAGAAGGTTAAAATGCTACTTATATTTGTGGAAAAGCTATGGCTTGTAATCTTCTGCGTACATGTATTTTTCTTACAATATATATTATTATAATTATTATAATTATCATACCAAGTCCAAAGGATATGTGACCGGTCGCGTGATGCCATTTAAGAGCGTTTATTTTAAAATTATGATTTTTTATTTGTCTAAGTTCGTTTTTTAATTGATCTAGTTCTAAAGTATGATTAATAATTGGGGTTTTTAGTGGATCCCATACAATTTTGGGTATTTCACATATATTACTTATATAGGAAGTTGATACCGTTTCGTAACTTTCAGAGTGAAGTATGTAATTTGCCATTAGTTTTTTGTCCAAAGTTCTAGCCGTACAATCTGATTTTAATGTCAAAATACCTTGTTCTGGCAAGTTTATTATTTCTTGATGTGCATGATTACATTTAATGTTCACTTTTGTATTTGTCGGTATTTTAAATAACCAACTACCTCTTCTATGTAACCCAATAATTTGATGAGGTTGAAATCATTTTGTAAAAGCAATTAACTGGTTTGTTAGGCTTAAAGGGTGACACCTCACAAGAGTCCTCATTTGCACTATTCCATGGCCAATTTACTTCGCAAATACGTGTGTAGGTTTGCCAGTGCTTACATTTATTTAATGTTGCTTCTGACATTAAATGATATGAATCTATTGCAAAGTTATAAAATATAAATGGAAGTTTCACTTCTGCTATAATAACCCCCTGTTGGTTTTTAATTGGTAAGGGTATAATTTTAAATACCTGAGATGTGTGTTGACTGAATAATGGTATTTTAGCATTTATAATTATTTTCTTATTTAAATAGAATCCTTTAGCTGTTAAAAAAGTGTAAACTTCTTTAAGTTCTGTGCCTGTTCTTTTCCCGAGTAAAACTAATTGTCGGGTATTTTAGCTTTAATTCGAGAGATTTCATTTTGAAGTTGATTTGCTTTTAAAATATTTGTATTCAACTTTCCATGATTGATGTCGATAAGCAAGCTGATTATTCCAGCTTGAATCTTTTCACATTCATCAAGCAAGGAGTCTAACTATTTTGTCATCATAAAGAATTTAATTGATTCTTTATAAACAAAAAACCTTTCCTTAAGCATTTCTGTCATGTTTGCAATACGCAATAATTTGATGAGGTTGAAATCATTTTGTAAAAGCAATTAACTGGTTTGTTAGGCTTAAAGGGTAACACCTCACAAGAGTCCTCATTTGCACTATTCCATGGCCAATTTCCTTCGCAAATACGTGTATAGGTTTGCCAGTGCTTAAATTTATTTAATGTTGCTTCTGACATTAAATGATATGAATCTATTGCAAAGTTATAAAATATAAATGGAAGTTTCACTTCTGCTATAATAACCCCCTGTTGGTTTTTAATTGGTAAGGGTATAATTTTAAATACCTGAGATGTGTGTTGACTGAATGGTATTTTAGCATTTATAATTATTTTCTTATTTAAATAGAATCCTTTAGCTGTTAACAAAGTGTAAACTTCTTTAAGTTCTGTGCCTGTTCTTTTCCCGGGTAAAACTAAATTGTCGGGTATTTTAGCTTTAATTCGAGAGATTTCATTTTGAAGTTGATTTGCTTTTAAAATATTTGTATTCAACTTTCCATGATTGATGTCGATAAGCAAGCTGATCTTGAATCTTTTCACATTCATTAAGCAAGGAGTCTAACTGTTTTATCATCATAAAGAAGATTCTTTATAAACAAAAAAACTTTCCTTAAGCGTTTCTATCATGTTTGCAATACGCACATTTAAGTTAAGAAAGTTATGGTTTATCTCATTAATACTAAAGCTTGTTTTTTGGTCAATTCCTCTATGTTGTGTTGATTGTCTGAAAGAATTGTCAAATCTTTTTAGAATCGTACCGTTAAGTAACATGACAATTTGCAGCATTCTAGCTTTAAAACTGTAGAAGATACAGTTTTCTCGATTTCTCGGATAGATATATCCGCCATATCTTTTTGAGCTTGGGTGGTCAACGCAAGTATACATTCCAAATTTCAACTCTCTAGCTCTTCAACTATGGGCGCAAGCATTTTCCGATTTGCCACGCCCCTAGTGGGCGTATCCGGAAAATCTTGACACTTTATAATTCGAGGGTATATACGAGTATATATTCCAAATTTAAAATCTCTAGCTTTGATAGCGTAGAAAAATATTGCATTCATACGAACAGAAAGACGGACATTTCACAAAACCAATATACTCTTTGAAAATGGGAAATCAGGGTATAATGGTTTTGTTAAATGTATGTAACAAGCAGAAGGAGGCGTGTCAGACCCCACAAAGTATATATATTCTTGATCAGGGCGACGTGCTGAGTCGATTTAGCCCTGTCTGACTGTCTGTCTGTCTGTCCGTCCGTCGTCGATTGAAGCATCTAGACAAGCTAGAGACTTGAATTTTTTTTGTTGGGTCCGTGGATAGCACGCGCAGTTCAAGTTTGTTACCAAAAAACGATATCTATTTTTGTTGTTTTATTATCGATTTTAAACCTTATCGAAAACAGGTTATAAAATTATATCTCCCACACCTTTAGAGCTAGACCCCTCAAATTTTGCATATAGATTAATGTGAATTTTATGCAATTTCTATTTTTTTTTATTTTTTGGATACCGGCTCTTTTTACTAATTAACCCACCCCCTCCTCCCCTTCGCCACTCATGGAGAGTCTGTTGCAAATATAACCATGTGAATAAATTAGCATTTTTATAAAATGTAAAAAATTTAATTGAATCATATGCTGAAAGTTTCATCAAATTCCGTTAAGTCAGTCCCGATTTATTAAAGAAAACGTTTAGCCAATTATCACACGCACGTGGCAAGCAGCGACGCGCAGCAAAAAATATTTACACATACACATACATTGAAACGTGCAAGCGCGTCTGTTTATGCATGTGCACAGTCACTTCTGTGCATTTTCAGCCGCTGCTGTAGTTTTGTATTTGTCATATATCGCCCTTTACATACATTCATACATTCATACGATCACTCATACGTTCATATGCGTGAGCTACCATCCCGGGGCTGGTCACAGCTTCACCCCTCTTAAGCCGCCTCACACTCACCAGCAACTCTGCCTATGCAGCAATGAGTGGGAGTGACGTCAGTGACCGCGAATTCTATCGGATACTTTACTGATATCGATAAGTCGACCAAAAAAGCAACGCCGTCGATTTAGTCACATGGCAGGGCTAGATTGTAAATTTTGGCACGCTGAATAAAAATGGAACAATCAATTTACTTCAGAAAACCAGCTTTTGTTTTAATCACTTAAATTTACTTGACGAAGAATTAACCATCCAACCAAGGGACATTATCTCGAGCCATCAACGAAGCTTCATCACTCGGACCACACCTTAACTGGCGCAGCCGGCAAACAAGAGAGATGCCCAACGAAGTAGTAGCAGCAACATTAGCTTTTTACGTAGTGTAAGTAAGAACGGTAATACGACTAACGAAATGTGTGCGGAAAATAAAGAATAACATAAAAAGAAGAAAACATAGTGAAAACTAGCAAAACGTATATGTGTACAGGAATTAAAGGTGTATTGCGGTATCATTTTGATGACGCTGCCGTGCCTTTCGTGGGCTACACAACTAACTTCTTGACATGACGCGTCGCTTTATACATATATAAATTCCAAAACAAGTGCTGACGCCGCAGTTCTCAGAAACAGTGAATGTAAATAATGGTACAACGTTATAGTTTGTGCACAAAAATTGAACTGACTTTATTCTTTAAACCCTTCTCCTTAAATACCTAGTTTGAGAAGTAAGAGAGGAGCATCTCTCAAATACATTGACATTTCTTACATTCTAACAAGTGTCCTATGCAAACACTTGAGTTCTATTTTAGTCTTATCTTATTTCAGGCGTCTCTTACGAACATGAAAGAGGATCACACGTACTGAATTTTGTAATGTTTGGTTTACATTATCTTAAGGGTGGTTTACGTTTTTTAATCTATTTTTATGTTGTCACCACATGGCGAGATCTGTGTTCATGCTTGAACATTCTGCCAAGGGCCGAGAAAGTGATGGTAATAGAGAGAAGGTTAAAATGCTACTTATATTTGTGGAAAAGCTATGGCTTGTAATCTTCTGCGTACATGTATTTTTCTTACAATATATATTATTATAATTATTATAATTATCATACCAAGTCCAAAGGATATGTGACCGGTCGCGTGATGCCATTTAAGAGCGTTTATTTTAAAATTATGATTTTTTATTTGTCTAAGTTCGTTTTTTAATTGATCTAGTTCTAAAGTATGATTAATAATTGGGGTTTTTAGTGGATCCCATACAATTTAGGGTATTTCACATATATTACTTATATAGGAAGTTGATACCGTTTCGTAACTTTCAGAGTGAAGTATGTAATTTGCCATTAGTTTTTTTGTCCAAAGTTCTAGCCGTACAATCTGATTTTAATGTCAAAATACCTTGTTCTGGCAAGTTTATTATTTCTTGATAAGCATGATTACATTTAATGTTCACTTTTGTATTTGTCGGTATTTTAAATAACCAACTACCTCTTCTATGTAACCCAATAATTTGATGAGGTTGAAATCATTTTGTAAAAGCAATTAACTGGTTTGTTAGGTTTAAAGGGTGACACCTCACAAGAGTCCTCATTTGCACTATTCCATGGCCAATTTACTTCGCAAATACGTGTGTAGGTTTGCCAGTGCTAACATTTATTTAATGTTGCTTCTGACATTAAATGATATGAATCTATTGCAAAGTTATAAAATATAAATGGAAGTTTCACTTCTGCTATTATAACCCCCTGTTGGTTTTTAATTGGTAAGGGTATAATTTTAAATACCTGAGATGTGTGTTGACTGAATAATGGTATTTTAGCATTTATAATTATTTTCTTATTTAAATACAATCCTTTAGCTGTTAACACAGTGTAAACTTCTTTAAGTTCTGTGCCTGTTCTTTTCCCGGGTAAAACTAAATTGTCGGGTATTTTAGCTTTAATTCGAGAGATTTCAGTTTGAAGTTGATTTGCTTTTAAAATATTTGTATTCAACTTTCCATGATTGATGTCGATAAGCAAGCTGATTATTCCAGCTTGAATCTTTTCACATTCATCAAGCAAGGAGTCTAACTATTTTGTCATCATAAAGAATTTAATTGATTCTTTATAAACAAAAAAACTTTCCTTAAGCGTTTCTGTCATGTTTGCAATACGCACATTTAAGTTAAGAAAGTTATGGTTTTCTCATTAATACTAAAGCTTGTTTTTGGTCAATTCCTCTATGTTGTGTTGATTGTCTAAAAGAATTGTCATATTCTCTTCCAAAACCTCTCTGTCATCTGCGTCCATTATTCCAAATAAATTGAGCCCATAAAATTTAATGGTGAACGTTTCTCTCTTTGGGATTTGTGCACCACGAAAAGTTTGTTATTTTCTTCGAGATCATTTATCTGCCTTTGCATGTTATTTAGAATTATGTTACATTGATTTTCAAAATCCTGGAGTTTGTTACATATTAATTTCATTTTTTGTATTGCGTCTTTACCTTTCTCTATCATGACAAAATACGTGTTTATGTCATAAAATACAACTAAATCCCAAGATGATGTTATAATTTCAATATCTCTCATTGGGTCAAGATAGATTGCAGCTGTGCTGTTGACTTGTTCTACTGTCATTTTCTTTACTTCACTTCTAATGGTAGCTGAATTGGACACTTGACAAAATAGCATTAGCATTAGCAGGGATAGAAATGCCTTTAGTTTTGAAGTTCTACCTCCTCTTAGTGGGCGTTCTCTTTTTTCAGTACTATCGTCTGATTCTTGCGTTCCACTGAGTGGACATATTTTAGTAATGGGTCGGTTACAAAACCTTCTTGAGTTTTAATTTTAGCAACTCTAACCTTTTCGTCAGCGCCTTTGTGAACTTCTTCAATTTTACCAAGTGGCCATCTAGCTGGATGGCAGTTTTCCGACTTTACTAACACTATTTGTCCTTTCTCAATATTTTGACTTCCGCGTTTCCATTTATTTCTTTGTTGTAGAGTATGCAAATAATCTTCTTTCCACTTGATCCAAAATTCTCTTTTCAATTTTTTAATTAGTTTCCATCTATCTAAATTGTTAATTTTTTCTTCGTTTACATTTTCTACTGCATCTAAATTCGGTCTACCAATAAGAAAATGTCCTGGTGTTAGTACTTCCAAATCATCTATATCATCTCCTGTTGTGTATAAGCGTCGTGAGTTTAATATCGCTTCAATTTGACATAGTAAGGTTGACATTTCTTCAAAAGTTAAGCTGCTATCACCAATTGTTCGTTTCAAATGATATTTTACCGATTTAACTCCGGCTTCCCAAATACCTCCGAAGTGAGGTCCTGCCGGGGGAATAAAGTGCCAACTAATTCCCTCGTTTTCTAATAAAGGAGCGATTGTATTATTGTCTACTAAAGCTTGATTATACTCTTGGTCTAGCTTTCGTGCAGCACCTACAAAGTTTGTTCCATTATCTGAATATATATTGGCACATTTTCCTCTTCTAGCAATAAATCTTTTTAAAGCTGCTAGAAAGGCTTCAGTTGTTAGATCACTGACAACTTCAAGGTGGATAGCTTTAGTAGCCATACACACAAATACTGAAATATAACCTTTATATGTTTTTATTCCACGATTATTAGAACACTTAATATAATAGGGACCTGCATAATCTATTCCCGTATTAAGAAATGGGTAATTCATGTTTATCCAATATTCTGGAATATTCCCATTATTTGTTCTATTGTAGTTGTTTTGTATCTAGCACACTTTGTGCATTATTTTAATTGCTTCTTCAAATTATTTCTAAGTCCAAATATCCAATACTTTCTTTGAATATAGTTTCCCATAAGGTTTTGTCCACCGTGTAATGTTTCCTTATGCGCTTTTCTTATAATAAGATTTGTTAAGTAACTTGTCCAAAATTATCGGGTGTTTAACCTGTAAACTCTCATTTGAGTTTCTTAGTCGTCCACCAACCCTTAATAATCCGTTTTTATCTAAAAACGTTTAAGCTTAAAATTTTATTTTTAGTATCAATGTCTTTTTTCAGAGCTTAATACTTTATTTCTTCACCGAATTGAAGTGCTTGTTGTTGTTTGATTATTAAATTCCGGGCAGTTTTTATTTCAATGCAGGTTAAAAATTCCGGGAATACTTTGTTTTTTACTTTACTCAATGAATCGTAATACGTAGGCAACTACTCGTTCAAGTTTTCCTATACAAGAGAATTTAGCTGTCAATTCTTGTATTATGTCAGAATTATTTAATACTGTTGTACAAACAACTGTAATTTCATCGCACTTTTCTTCTTTTGGCCAATGTTCTATTGCTTTAGCCAGCCATTGAGGCCCTTTCCACCAAATCTCACAATCTTGAAGTTTGTTAGCATCAATTCCTCTTGATGCTATGTCTGCTGGGTTGTCTTCTGACGTGCCCCCAAATTGTTTCTTTTGTTTTGTGAATGTCATCTACTCTACGCCTAATAAATTTATTTTTTTTACCTCTGTTCTTTATCCAAGCAAGAGTTATAGTTGAATCACTCCAAGCATAGGTTTTTATAGAGTTTCCTAAAGCTTCTCTGACTCTATCAATTAATTTTGCTAACAAATGTGCTGCACAAAGTTCCAACTTAGGGATCGTTTTCCTATTTTTCTTTGGATTGACTTTGCATTTACTTGCTATAATCATCACTGAAGAGTTAACTTTAGCGTATACTACAAGCAAAGCCATATATATGTGTTATTAAACTGTTTTGCATTTTCAACCATCGAGGAGTTCTAATTTTTTCTAATGTTGACAAATTTTGCATAAATAATTACTATCGTTAATTGATAAATCTTGAACCCACTTTTGTTCTGTAAACCAAAGTTTCTGCATAAACAATTTACCGACTATGGTTACTGGAGATAGCCAGCCTAATGGATCATTAATTTTAGCCAATGTGGATAGAACTGATCGTTTATTAATTTTTTGTAATTTTTGGCATTTAAAGTTAAATTTAAATTCATCTAACATAGGTTCCCACTGTAATCCAAGGGTTTTATTGATTTAAATTCTTTAATATCTAAAACTTTGTTTTCTTCTGTTCGTTCGACACTCTCTATTACTTCTGGTATATTAGAGATCCATTTCCTTAAGTTGAACCCCATTGATTCTAGCTCTAGTGATAATAAATTTACTGTTTTTAGCTTCTTGTACTGTGTCTGCGCCTGACATTAGATCTTCCATGTAAAAATTGTTTTTAATAATTTCTTTAATGTTTTCATCGCTGCATTTGTTAGCAATTTCTAATAGCGCTCTGGTCGCTAAATATGGGGCAGATGCAGTTCCGTATGTAACTGTCGTGAGTTTAAATGTTTTTAAGGTATCAGATGGAGATATGTTAAGATATTTTTGATCTTCTTCATCAATATTAATCTGTCTATACATTTTTTCTATATCTGCAGAGACTACAACTTGCCATTTACGCCATTTTAGCATAATTTCAAATATGTCTTTTTGGACTCTTGGTCCGGTCCACATGATATCATTAAGGCTCTTGTTGTTTGTGCTTTTAGCAGAAGCATCAAAGACAACTCTTAATTTTGTTGTTAAGCTACTATCTCTGAAGGGAGGTAATATCTTCCCATAGCGTTTGTCTCAACCATGTGCCCTAATTTAATATACTCATTCATAAACTTAACATAATTTTCTTTAAGTGAATGATTCTTATGTATTTTTTTTCTAAGTTATGAAAACGTGCCAATGCTTGGGCTTTTGAATCTCCTAATGTTTTATCCTGTTTAAAAGGGATTTTAACGACAAACCTACCATTATTGTATCTTCTTGTTGTTTCTATAAAATGTTTTTCGCATATTTCAGCTTCTATGTCATCATTATCTTCTTCTTCCATTTCCCAAAATTTTTCTAAATTTTCAACTTTCATAGTGGTTGCTGATATCACTGTACTTCCTTTTGATTTTGTACACCCTGATACTACCCAACCAAACTCCGTATTGTGTCCAAGAAGTCCGTCTATTTTTACTATCCCATTTTTGATGATTTGGGAATATAAGCCAGCTCCTATAATTAAGTTAAATTTGGGATCGGCTAATACGAAATCTTGCCATTTTTGACAGTTTTACTAGGCAAGGCTTTCATTAATTTTGGCAGAACAATAGCTTCGGTTGAAAATTGTGTGTTTTTTGTGTTAAGCGATTGAATGCATATCTTAACTTTGTACTTTGAAGTACTTGAATTCGTTTCTGATACGCCACTTATTTCTGTGACAGTTTTGATTCTGTATAATTTCAGAATTTGAGCTGCCTCTTCTTTCTTTACCATTTGAATTTTTATTAAATTTATTGTTAGAATTTTTATTTCTTTCTTCATTACTCAATGAAGTTATAGAATTATAACGCCGTTCCAAAAATTCCATTACATCTGATAACTTTTGAATTTCTCTTGTCTTTTTGACGTGAGATTCATAGAGCTGCAGCATTTCTTTGTTGAACTTTCTCAACAATGTGTGGGCGAAAATTATGTCCACTTCTGTGGGTAAATTAGTTTTAAGTTTTATTATATGTATAGCCACATTGCTATTATCAATAAAACTTTTAATATTTTTTGCGGAATCCATATTCAAATTTGGTAATTCAATTAATCGATTCATTTCATTGGAAAAAGCTCCTTTTATTTTCGAATCGCTTAATTAATAATTCCCAAACTGAATGGTAATTCCCAACTGAGCTAGTGAGCAAATGAGAAACCAGGCTTTTGGCTTCACCCTTTAATGCCGTTTTTAAATAATTAAATTTTACTGGCATACTTAAATCTTCCCTATTATGAATTATTTCTGTAAATAAATAATTCATAAACAAGATCCCACTCTTTGGGTTCACCAAAAAATGTGGGTATTTGAATTTTAGGTAGCGTCGGAAGATCCTCCGTGTTTACGTCTACCTTAAATGGTTTTGTATCCTGAGATACGCGCTCTAAAGTGTCTACCATATTCTGAGCATCGAATTTCAACTTAACATCTTCGTTTAATGAATATTTTAAGGAAGTAAAATAATTTATATTTTCTTGGATCCGACTCCACAGAAAATTAATTTTGTTTTTTCTGATGTTACTCCATCTCAAGGTAGAATTATTCAACCCCTTTTCGGTTTCTTCTAAATATACCCTGAGCTGATTTAAATTTTGTTCGAAATTGTCGGCTTGTTTCTGCACTTCGCTTTTCTCTGACATTATTACTGTCCCGGTATCAACAACCTGTTTTGAACACGACTGTATTTCAATGATACTTTTAATTTTACCTATTGTTTTTTCATATAAATTTTTGTTGAAATATTTATGATCTACTATTCCGATTTTTAATAGTGACTTATGATTGTTCAAAAACTTCTAATGGTTTCTAATTTTTGAACCTCCACACTACTTATTATACCAGCTTCCATTTGCTGGATTTCTGTCATCAGTGTCGACTGATTATTTAGTAACTGAATTGTCGCCTCGGACATCATTTTTCTTATTTATACTATTTATCTCTAAACTTATCGGGAAATTATGTCCTTTTGCTGCTTCTCGGTTGCTCCCTGGATGCTGCTTCTCGGCTGCTTCTTCTCGGCTGCTTCTTTGGATGTTGTTTCTGGGCTGTTCCCTGGTTGTAGCTTCTCGGCTGCTTCTTTGGATGTTGTTTCTGGGCTGTTCCCTGGTTGTAGCTTCTCGGTTGCTCCGTGAATGCTGCTTCTTTGCTCCTCAGATGAATTTTTTCTTTTTCCTTGTTCACTTTCCGATGTTTTTAGCCTCGGAACGCTTTCTAATTTTTTATTTTTTTTTTTTTGTTTGTAGACACTCACTTTCCGATGTTTTAGGCTCGGAACGCTTTATAATTTTATGTGTATAAAAAAATTTTGAAACATAAACCTTTTAATAGGTTTTTTTTTTTTAATTTTGTTTTTTAAAACAACTCTTAGGGGTTTTTTTTTTTACCCTTGAGTGTTAATTGTTATTTTCTGTGTTTCTTACCACGGGTGGGGGAAAACGACAGAATATTTTATTTTGCTACCTTAGCTACAGAACTGTAAAGTCTAAGGAGCTGGTGGGGGAGACAATAGAATGCTCGAAGGACCAAAATGTAAATAATGGTACAACGTTATAGTTTGAGCACAAAAATTGAACTGACTTTATTCTTTAAATCCTTCTCCTTAAATACCTAGTTTGAGAAGTAAGAGACATTTCTTACATTCTAACAAGTGTCCTATGCAAACACTTGAGTTCTATTTTAGTCATATCTTATTTCAGGCGTCTCTTACGAACATGAAAGAGGATCACACGTACTGAATTTTGTAATGTTTGGTTTACATTATCTTAAGGGTCGTTTACGTTTTGTAATCTATTTTTATGTTGTCACCACATGGCGAGATCTGTGTTCATGCTTGAACAGTGAATGTGTATTGCGCTATTGGTGCTGCCAACGGTGCCGCGTCTCTTTTGAGTACCGCACATTGTATTGTAGAGAAACGGGCACCAGACTTGTCTATTATTGTGCTTCGAGCATAACGATATACCATTAGTCAATACAAGCACAAATATTACATCCCTACAGATACAGTAAATGTGTATTGCACTATTGGTATTGCCAAACCGTGCCGTGTCTCTTTCGAGTACCGCACATTACATTGTAGGGAAACGAAAATTACGCTTCGAGCGATGCCCTGCAAGAGATAAGGCAACGCAAGGTTGACCACTCAGCAGTTGTGCAACAATCAGAATCAAACACATATTTTACGTCACGTCGTATACCCGTTCAACAATAACATATTCGAACAAGTAAGAAAACTCTAGTCGGAGGTGCCCGACTAGGAGATCCCCTGAGCCCCGTCCGATTTGCATTGTTCAATACGCTATATAGCTTGTATATAACATTAAATTTTCCAAAATTAAATTATAATTTTGAAATTTGATTCAACTAGAATGTATGCAAATCAAAAATAAATAAATAATTTAATAAATGAATTAATCAACAAAAAAGACTCGAGTCTGCGTCTATTTACTACATATGTAACGTTAGAGCGCATCATCTAAACTAGCACAACAACCTTGTGTTTAAAAATTAAAAAAAAATTTTTTTGAGTTACGCTGTTGTCACTGAGTTTCGAACTCGGGACCTTTCGTTTATGCGCTTTGCGTCTACCCACTACGCCACATCAGTATTGAATTGCTTGTTGGCAAAACGCAAAGTAGTACTACAAGGCGATATATGCCAAATACAAAACTAAAGAAGCTAAAGAAGCAGATCAATCGCAATTGTGATTCTTAGAATATGCTGAAATGCGCGAGTTAAGGTGTGGTCCGAGTGATGAAGCTTCGTTGATGGGTCGAGATAATGTCCCTTGGTAGGATGGTTAATTCTTCGTCAAGTAAATTTAAGTGATTAAAACAAAAGCTGGTTTTCTGAAGTAAATTGATTGTTCCCTTTTTATTCAGCGTGCCAAAATTTACAATCTAGCCCTGCCATGTGACTAAATCGACGGCGTTGCTTTTTGGTCGACTTATCGATATCAGTAAAGTATCCGATAGAATTCGCGGTCGGTGACGTCACTCCCACTCATTGCTGCATAGGCGGAGTTGTTGGTGAGTGCGAGGCGGCTTAAGAGGGGGTGAAGCTGTGACCAGCCCCGGGATGGTAACTCCTCCCCCCCCCAGTTTGGAGCGGCGGCCAAAGGTTAGGGACTGCCGGTGTATGGAGTGTGCTAGGAATTGTTTTCTTTGTAAATGACTTCTTTCCTCCAGTATCTTGTGAGTATGATCATGCTGATCAACATAAGAATTATTCCGGAATAAATTGTAGTGATGTGTCGTGCTTAGATGGATTGGTTAATCGATAGGGTACGGGTTTTCCTTTCAAAATAAAGGTTTTTGAGTTTAAAGCGACTTAATTATGGTATTAATTTCCATGTGTCTGATTGCTAGTAACGCTATCGCTATTTGGACTGCGGCGTACTGTTGGTTGTTGATTCTAAGTGTGCAGTTGTTGTGCTGTGTTATGTAGGAACCGTTGATTGATTGTGTTGTGGCGCAATTGGATTGTACTTCTACGTTTGCGCCGTTAAAGATTAAAACGACCCCTTGTTGTGATGCGAAGATCTGTTGTAGTTCGGCTTCTAGGAGATCACATGTCGGCGTTTGATTACTCAACAAGTTTTCTAGGCATTTGTTTCTAATGGTTGGTTTGGTTTGACAAATGTTTAGCTTATCTAATTTTACACAATTATTTTGTTATTCCTTAGTTTCTACAAAATTGTTTACAACATATTCGGATATTTTTAAAAATTTTTGTTCCGTTAGTGAGTAATGGTACAAGGTGGTACAGATGGTACTCTTCTTTAAATAGAATTGGTATTTTAATTTTAAAGGAAATAATCTTACTTTTTTATATCCATCTGAAGGATGTTATACATTCATAGTCTGTTTTTACAGTAATATTTTGTGCGTTGAACATAGTTCTTATTTTTTGAAGTTCGAGATCGTTAAACGTGGTAGTAAATTCAATTTAATGAATAATAACTATCTGCCAAATTGTTTAAATGATTAAAGAGAATATCAATATTAAAACTTATTGTCTGATTGTTAGTAACGCTATTTCAATTTTGTCCAGGGCTTCTGTTTGGACTGCGGCGTACTGTTGGTTGTTGATTCTAAGTGTGCAGTTGTTGTGCTGTATTATGTAGGAACCGTTGATTGATTGTGTTGGGGCGCAATTGGATTGTACTTCTACGTTTGCGCCGTTAAAGATGAAAACGACCCCTTGTTGTGATGCGAAGATCTGTTGTAGTTCGGCTTCTAGGAGATCACATGTCGGCGTTTGATTACTCAACAAGTTTTCTAGGCATTTGTTTCTAATTGTTCAGGCACGAACATAAACTATTCAAGGATTGGAATAGTAATAATTGTCATTGTCTTGTATATAATTAAGAAAAGAAACTAGAGACAGCGATTACAGACTGTCACCTTTCTGGCCCCGGCAGAATGTTCAGGCATGAACATAGAAATATATATAAATATGTAAACATGCCTTCTACGCACTTGACGACTAGCATGCAGTGCGATAGATGAAGAAAGGCCACATGTGTGGAATCTTAAAATAGCCAGATGAACGCTGACCCTTACAACGTCAGCGATAGGTTAAGAATAGATAATAGACGAACGCTGAGCCCTACAACCTCAGCGATAGTATAAGAATACAATAGACCAATGCTGAGCCTTACACACTCAGCAATAGACACATTAGATTTAAGGGTTGAAATTATGCATGAGGCTGGGTATATATACTCAGCCTCAGAAGAATAAAGATCAGTACAGTACTAAACCCCAACATAGTCAAGTGTATTCATTCACTAATGGTTTGTTTGGTTTGACAAATGTTTAGCTTATCTAATTTTACACAATTATTTTGTTTTTCCTTAGTTTCTACAAAATTGTTTACAACATATTCGGATATTTTTAAAAATTTTTGTTCCATTAGTGAGTAATGGTACAAGGTGGTACAGATGGTACTCTTCTTTAAATAGAATTGGTATTTTAATTTTAAAGGTAATAATCTTACTTTCTATATCCATCTGAGGTATGTTATACATTTCATAGTCTGTTTTTACAGTAATATTTTGTGCGTTGAACATAGTTCTTATTTTTTGAAGTTCGAGATCGTTAAACGTGGTAGTAAATTTAATTTAATGAATAATAACTATCTGCCAAATTGTTTAAATGATTAAAGAGAATATCAATATCAATTTTGTCCAGGGCTTCTGTTTGGACTGCGGCGTACTGTTGGTTGTTGATTCTAAGTGTGCAGTTGTTGTGCTGTATTATGTAGGAACCGTTGATTGATTGTGTTGGGGCGCAATTGGATTGTACTTCTACGTTTGCGCCGTTAAAGATGAAAACGACCCCTTGTTGTGATGCGAAGATCTGTTGTAGTTCGGCTTCTAGGAGATCACATGTCGGCGTTTGATTACTCAACAAGTTTTCTAGGCATTTGTTTCTAATGGTTGGTTTGGTTTGACAAATGTTTAGCTTATCTAATTTTGCACAATTATTTTGTTTTTCCTTAGTTTCTACAAAATTGTTTACAACATATTCGGATATTTTTAAAAATTTTTGTTCCATTAGTGAGTAATGGTACAAGGTGGTACAGATGGTACTCTTCTTTAAATAGAATTGGTATTTTAATTTTAAAGGTAATAATCTTACTTTCTATATCCATCTGAAGGATGTTATACATTTCATAGTCTGTTTTTACAGTAATATTTTGTGCGTTGAACATAGTTCTTATTTTTTGAAGTTCGAGATCGTTAAACGTGGTAGTAAATTTAATTTAATGAATAATAACTATCTGCCAAATTGTTTAAATGATTAAAGAGAATATCAATATTAAAACTTATTCTATTTGCTAATAATAGTGTTTGGATGTTCTCTTGTTCGGAGTTAATTTCTTTAAGAATTTTATTTTGGTTGTTATTCATAAATTGTTTATTATCATTAATTGTTTTTATTATCATTATTTATATGTTCTAAAATGGTTTTTAATCTAATTTGTGTTTTTGTGTATTATCGACTCTAGGTTTTTTTTTTTTTTTTCATTCGCTTTAAAACGAGCGGAATCCTCCATGTTACCAGTTATGGATTTATTAACGGATCATAAACCATTAATAAGACCCCTTCTTTGTCGTACGTGTTTCATGAGGTTGGAGAGTTTACTTTTAAATTGAATTAATTCATTTTGTACTGTTATTTTCAGTTGCTTGGTTAACTAGGTGATTAAGTATTTTAAATTTGAAATTGTTCTGTTTGGTCCGATATCGAATTTTGCCATTAGTTGGTCATTGTTTAATTTGTCTTTTTTTTTAAGTACTTGACTATTGGCAAATCTGAAAGGAAAATTGTAAAGTCCGTTATATTGTAGTTTTCCTTATTTTTATACCCTGAGCCCATTGAAAATGGGAAATCAGGGTATAATGGTTTTGTTAAATGTATGTAACAGGCAGAAGGAGGCGTGTCAGACCCCACAAAGTATATATATTCTTGATCAGGGCGACGAGCTGAGTCGATTTAGCCCTGTCTGACTGTCTGTCTGTCTGTCCGTCCGTCGTCGATTGAAGCATCTAGACAAGCTAGAGACTTGAATTTTTTTTGTTGGGTCCGTGGATAGCACGCGCAGGTCAAGTTTGTTACCAAAAAACGATATCTATTTTTGTTGTTTTATTATCGATTTTAAACCTTATCGAAAACAGGTTATATCTCCCACACCTTTAGAGCTAGACCCCTCAAATTTTGCATATAGATTGATGTGAATTTTATGCAATTTCTATTTTTTTTTTATTTTGTGGATACCGGCTCTTTTTACTAATTAACCCACCCCCTCCTCCCCTTCGCCACTCATGGAGAGTCTGTTGCAAATATAACCATGTGAATAAATTAGCATTTTTATAAAATGTAAAAAATTTAATTCAATCATATTCTGAAAGTTTCTAGATGTGGTTACTGTTACCCCTTAATCGCTATTCACTTTAGGTTCTGAAAACCTATTTGTCAATTTATTCCTTCTATTTTCTTTCCTTAAGATGGTGTCCCCTTCTTTTACAACTTCTGATTCTTTCCTGTTTGCGTTAAGTTTTTCTGTTCTTAGTTGGGCTTGTTTGTTCAGTTGCTGGTTAATTGTTGGATATAAGTTTGATCTAAATTCATTAAGCTTGTTAAGATAATCGTGTGCTGAATTTGGCGTGAATGAACGTTCGAAGGTGTGGGTGCTACCTGTCTTTACAGTCCTTACTTCGTACGGTGTGAGGTTTGTGCTCGAGTGGATAGAGTTGTTGTAAGTTTTAATGGTTTTCGTTAGTATGTCTTCATGGTCTAAAGTGAGTTTCCGTTCTTTCCTTTTATTCAAGACGATTCTATAAATTTACGTAAGGGTTGAATGGAGTCGTTCTACTGGAGCGTTGCTAGTGGATTGTTGGAATGATGTCGTGTGGAGCTCGATGTCGTATTGGTCAAAAAGTCTTTAAAGATTTTCCCTGCGAATTCAGGCCCTTGGTCACAGACTATTTTCTTTGGGATGCCGAATGTTTTTAGAAGGAATCATTATTGTTGAAATGCATGTTGTATATGCATTGGATTTTAGAGAAGGTTTGGTCGTCCGCCATGATGGCGTAAATTTTGTGGGGTTTGATATGGTCCCTGTTGGAAGCTGCCGAGCTTTTTCGGCAACTCTGGTTCCAATCATTTACGAAGGCAAATAATAAAACCACGATTTAATTTAGCTTATTATTTATTAATTTAATGCCTAGTCCGCGATGATCGTATAGGCAAAGTTAATACAATTACAATAGAGATAGGTAGGTGTTGCTCGCTTGAAGGTGAATTTCGAACTTAAAGAATAGAATACAAAATGATAAGCAAGAGACCGAGCAGCATAAATTTACATATGTATGTGTGTTACAGTTTCTTATTGTGCCTAACTGCACTATGAGCGAATGAGAATGTGATAAAGAGCAGATGGCTTAAGAGAAGCTTATTTAAGAGCAATTATTAGCTGCTGCGCCGAACATCCTCCCCCCGTTGAAAGACGAAGTCTTTTAACAGGATCATCAACCGGAAGGACGCACAGCTTATTGACAGCTCGACGTGTAGTTCCAGTGGGTGTGCGCAGAACAGCGACTCTCACAGCACCATCAGCTCCAGCGATGGTCTCAACGACTCGAGCTAATGGCCATTTCTACGGCGGCAAGTTTTCGTCCTTCACACATACGACATCATTGATCTTGATCGGAGGCTGCGAGGTGACCCATTTTCCACGCTGTTGAAGAATAGTAAGGTACTCCTCACTCCAGCGCTTCCAGAACAATTGCTGTATGTAAGCAATGCGTTGCCATTGACCGAGGCGATTGTGGTCGAGCCCAGTTACGTCTGGTTCCTTAAAATCCATGAGTGGTCGACCATTCAAAAAATGTCCTGGAGTGAGAATTCCAAGATCATCGGGATTTTCTGAAAGTGGAACAAGAGGACGAGAATTGATTATAGCCTGAATTTGGCATACCAAGGTGCGAAGTTCATCGAAGCCGAGTAGTGATGATCCCATAGCGCGGTATAGATGACTCTTTGCGGTCTTCACTGCTGCTTCCCATAGGCCACCGAAATGTGGCGAGCGAGGAGGTATGAACTTCCAATCAAAACTGTTGTTGATGTAGCAGTTCTGAACTTCAGTGCGATGTTCCTGGCTCAACAATAAACGTTTCAGATCTGCTAGCTCGTTCCGTGCACCCACAAAGTTAGTAGCGTTGTCAGACCAAATGCATCTTGAAAATGCCGGGCGCCCAAGAAAGCTACGGTCGACAGATCCTTTGCGAGCTCCAACCATACAGCCTTAGTTGCGAAGCAAACGAATACGCAGATGTAGCATTTTATTGAAGTTCGGTTTCGTCCATCGGGTTTGTAGTAAAATGGTCCACAGTAGTCGATTCCAGTGACAGTAAATGCCGGTGAAAACTGTATACGATCCTTAGGCAAGTCCGCCATTATATGCTCCACTAGACGAGGCCGGGATCTACAGCATATGACACATTTTCGCAATGCTCGGCAGACAGTTTTCATGCCGCCTATGGGCCAAAACTGGAGTCGAAATACTCCATGCAAGGCCTGCGGTCCTGCATGATGATGCGCCAGATGAAGATGAGATACTATAGATAAGGTCAAGGGATGTTCTTTGGGCAAGATAATTGGGTGGCGCGCATCAACCAACTCGAAGTAGACCAAAGTCATCCATAAAAGGAGAGAGCGAAAGAATGGCGCTTGACGAATGAACATTCTTTCCATTTCGTAGTGCAGAGAATTCTCGGTGCAGCTGAGTTCTTTGAACAAGACGACACAATATGTGTGATCCTTGACGAGGATCGTCCGCTGACAATCCAGGTGCCTTTGTTACGTCGCTGCCGTCATCGAGTTTGAGAAAACTTTCCTGTTCAGTTTCTGGAACTCCGCGAAGTGCGTCTCTTGAATTGGAACACCATTTTCTCAACTTAAAGTTTCCTCGAGCAAGAAGACCTGTGGTTTGTTGCATTATGTCGCGAACTTCTTCAACTGAATTGCCTCCTGAGATCAGGTCATCAACGTAGAAATCTCGCAAGACCGTTCTAGATCCTAATGAGTATACCGACGACTCATCCATTGCCAGTTGATGCATTGCACGAATGGCCAAAAATGAAGCGGGTTTGGTCCCATAAGTGACGGTATTCAATTTGAAGACTTCGATAGCATCATCTGATGAGTTTCGCCATAAAATAAACTGGAGCATAGAATCAGGCTCCACGACCTTCACACACCTATACATTTTACCAATATCACCAGTAAGTGCAATCGAAAATGTACGAAAACGAACGAGTGTGTGAAATAAGGTAGCTTGAATAGTCGGCCCTGACATAAGCAAATCATTTAATGAGAAACCAGATGTGGTAACTGCCGAGCCATCGAAGACAACTCTCAGCTTTGTTGTCGAACTCTCTTCTTTGTATACGCAATGATGAGGTAAGAAATATTTGCATTTATTGATCTATTCGCTGGGCACCAAAGACATATGATTGAGATCAATATACTCCTTTATAAATGCTGAGTATTTCTCCTTTAAAGTTTGATTTCGAGCGAACTTACGCTCTAAATTCAACAATCGACGCTTGGCCTGCAAATAGGAATCAACGCCTTGCTTTTTTGGCAAACAGACTGAATATTCCCCAGAAGGTAATCGACGATAGTTTGTAATGAAATGCTGCTCGCAATTAAGTTCTTCTGTGGTTACCTTGGCAATAGGCTCGAAAACGTGTTCCACTTCCCAAAACTGACGCACAAACTCATCAAGCCGAGTGCTGTGATTGGCGTGATCCGAATTTCATTGGGTTGCGATAAACGAACAGAGTTTGGGGGCATGTTGCCCGCCACCTGAAATGATCCAGCCGAGCTGCGTTTTCTGCACAACTGGTAATCCAGGTGCGAACTGAATTTGCCCAACACACATCAGCTCGAAGAAGAGACCAGCTCCAATGAGAAGATCAATCCGTTGTGACTTATGGAACAAAGGATCAGCTAGCTGTAAGTTTAAGGGTATATTCCAAGTGTTAGTAGAAATTGAGATGCCAGGCTGGTTGTCAGTAATAGTCTGGGCGACGATGGCAGTGATGGAGGCAGAATAATCAGAAATCCGCGATTTCAGAATGAGATTGACTGAATATCCTTCAGCTGAGAAGCTGGCATCTCCAATGCCAGACACTGCAGTCAATGATTTACATTTTCGAAGCTGAAGCTGATTTGCAAACCGACTGGTGACGAAGTGAAGTTGAGATCCTGAGTCCAAGAGTGCACGACACGGAACGAATGTGCCAGCTCTTTTCTTGACAAGGATTATAGCAGTGGCTAGAAGCACCACATCAGACGAGCTAGGAGATATGTGGACTTGAGGCAGAGAAGGTGACATTGCAACCATGGCAGTGGGATGTATTGCATTTGCTTGTTGTTTAAGTTGAGGGACTACGTTCGATGTAACTGTTGAAGACTGATTGTAATGCAATAAAGTATGGTGCTTCAATTGGCAGGTACGGCAGGAACCAGATTTGCAATCCTTCAGCTGATGTCCTTTTCTTAGGCAATTGAGGCAAAGGGCAAGCCTCTTGGCCTCCTTATGCCTTGCCATTGGGGACAATTGCTCAAAACGCTTACATTGGAATAGCGCGTGACTTGGATCGTCACAAAAGACACAACGAATGGGAGTCTTCGAAGCAACAAATGCTTTTCTTAAAGGAGTACTCACGATCTTTCCTGACTTGCCAACCTGACCATCCTGCAAGACTTGATCCACATTTTCAAGGACTCGACACCGTCCTTGCAAGAATTCTGACAATCTAGACCAAGATGGCAACTCATTAGTAGATGAGCCTTCCTCCCATTTAGCTTGAGTAGCCTTGTCCAGCTTTTGCAACACTGTTTGCACGATGACACAGTCAGCAACTTCTTCCCGCGATGCTAAAGAATCCATAGCCCGAATGTGAGACGTAACTTTATCCACCAACTGCCTCAGCCTGCCCACAGATGCATCAACTTTCTCAAGCCGGAAGATTGCTCTGATGTGTGCCTGTACAATAAAACGCTTATTATCAAATCGACGTTGAAGAATATCCAGAGCGAGATAGTTGGCTTTGTTGATTTCCAATGAGCTGATGGTATCCAACGCAGAACCACTTAAGCAGGATCGAAGATGCTGGAACTTCTCAATAGGACTGAGATCCGGATCAGCATCTATTATCGTCTTGAACATAGAGTAGAAGTTTTCCCACTCAGTGTAGACTCCACTAAATTTTGGCAGCTCCAGCTGCGGCAAACGCGATCGATTAGCCATGACGAGTGTTGGATGAGCATTTGAACCACTTGTATTAAGCGTCGACGAAAGTTGTTGATCCGACCGATTTCCTAGTTCACGTTGAAGCAAGGCTTTAAACTTTAACAAGGTTGATTCAAACCGCGCAGGCAAATCACTAGATATGGACTCAAAGTTAGATTCTTCTAGGCTAGTATGGACTGAATCAAAGTTTGACTCTAACTTGGTTAGCGAATCCAAAAGCACACGTAAATCACACGAGTCCATGTGACTTAATTTGTCAATGGCCATATCGGCATATAACCTTTCAAGTCTATCGAAAAGCGCGTTTGTTTTGAGTTTTAAGAAAGTAACCTGAGATGCAGGCACTTGATCAACATTCGACTCTGAGTTATTCATTAGAGTTTGTTTACTCGCGAAAAAACACGTTTGGTTACAAAATTAATGCACAAGCTAATATACTCTCTAATGCACTTCGAGTTTAGCTGATCTAATATGCAGGTTCACTCTTTCACTGTAAATGCGTGTGTTTGTATGTGTGTGATCGATACAGCTATTTTCGGATTAGCGGACCTTCTATGCAAACGCTGCACAAAGAAGCGCCAAAAACGCGACGAACAACCGACGAACAAGAAGATGATAAAGATAAGCACAACGCAAGCGCGACCGCAAACTTATCTTAGCTTTTATATATGCCTGTATGTGTGTCTTCTATGATTGACACAGCTTTTTCGGCTTAGCGGGCCCTATATGCAGACGATGCACAGCAGGCGCCAAACGCGACGAACGAAACAGACGATTAAAGAGGAATAAGAAAAACTCAAGATAATGTACGCACAATTCCATGCACTATTGTATGCACAAATTAATATCTAACTTAAGCATAAATGTTAATGTTTTACACGATGAGATTTGGTATTAATTTGAATGCACTATTTTGCACAAATTTTAATGCTTTGCACTGTCGTGTACGACGAAGTTTATTGCTAATTTGAATGCACTATTTTGCACAAATGTTAATGTTTTACACTGTTTCGTCGTACAACGCGATGTTTTATTAATTTGAATGCACTATTTTGCACAAATGTTAATGATTCACACCGTTGTACTTTGACGAAGTTGAGTACTAACTTGATACACTAAACGAAACACCACGGAGTGTATATATCACGTCGGGGTCACCAAAATGTTGGAAGCTGCCGAGCTTTTTCGGCAACTCTGGTTCCAATCATTTACGAAGACAAATAATAAAACCACGATTTAATTTAGCTTATTATTTATTAATTTAATGCCTAGTCCGCGACGATCGTATAGGCAAAGTTAATACAATTACAATAGAGATAGGTAGGTGTTGCTCGCTTGAAGGTGAATTTCGAATTTAAAGAATAGAATACAAAATGATAAGCAAGAGACCGAGCAGCAGAAATTTACATATGTATGTGTGTTACAGTTTCTTTTTGTGCCTAACTGCATTATGAGCGAATGAAAATGTGATAAAGAGCAGATGGCTTAAGAGAAGCTTATTTAAGAGCAATTATTAGCTGCTGCGCCGAACAGTCCCTCATTACGGTTTTTATTATTTGCTCGTTAAAAGCGGGTGCTTGAATTATTCTTCTTGTTCCTAAATGGTATTACTATTTTATTCGTGAGGTTGGCCCCGTTATCAAAGATAATTTGAAATTTAAAGTCATTTATAAGTGTTTCGGTATACGGTATGTTCGATG
Source organism: Drosophila meridiana (assembly GCA_035045185.1). Classification (NCBI taxonomy): domain Eukaryota; kingdom Metazoa; phylum Arthropoda; class Insecta; order Diptera; family Drosophilidae; genus Drosophila; species Drosophila meridiana. The sequence continues at coordinate 348,237 of JAWNPF010000134.1, forward strand.
TTGCCGAGTCTATATTGTTGTCGTTTAAGTTACATTTCACTCTACTCAAGGCGTCTGCTACTACGTTTTGGGGAGCCCTTTTTGTAGACTACTTCGTAATCGTATTCTAGGAGCTGTAGTTTCCATCGGACAAGCTTAGAATTTAGGTCCTTGAAATTCATTAGCCAGGTAAGAGGTCTATGGTCTGTAACGAGTGTTACTTTATTGCCGAAAATATAGGGTCTGAAGTGTTTTACAGCCAGACGATGGCTAACATTTCTTTTTCTTCTGTTGAGTAGTTGATTTCTGCGTTCTACTTGCATAAGCAACATGTTTGTCGTTAGAAACACTACCTTGTGATAGTACGGCGCCTAGCGCGAAGTTGCTTGCATCTGTCGTGAGGATGAAAGGTTTATTGAAGTCGGGGTGTTGTAGAATTGGGTCGTTACAGAGTAAGGTCTTGCATTTGTCAAATGCTTTCAGGAAATCAATATCTGTGGATATATTTTTCTTGCCTTTTAGTTGTTTTGTCATTGGTTTTGTGATTTTGGCGAAGTCTCTAATGTATTTTCTATAGTATCCGAGCAAGCCTAAAAATGATTTTAAGTCTTTCCTACTTTTTGGGCAAGGGAAGTTTTTTATTGTTTCTATCTTGTCTGGATTTGGTTTTATACCGTTGTTTGTGACAATATGCCCTAAAAAATTGATTTCCTTCCGGAGAAATTCCGATTTAGTAATCTGAATCTTTAGGTTAGCTGCTCTTAATTTTGCAAAAGCGCTTGAAATATCATTAATGTGTTGTTGTAGGGATGGTGAGAAGATAATTATATCGTTAAGTAGACTAAGCAAATGGGACCAATTAAATCCGTTGGCCATGACTCGTTGGAATGTGGCGGGGGCGTTTTTCAGCCCGAATGGCATGCGGACAAACTCATAATGCCCGTTTTCTACTGTAAATGCTGTTTTTGCCATGTCACTGGGCTCCATCTTGATTTGGTGAAACCCGCTTGCTAAGTCGATAGTCGAGAAGTAAGTTGCTTTTCCAATATATTCCAGTATGTCGTTGATGTTTGGGATAGGGTACCTATCTGAAATGGTTTTTTATTTATTTATTTATTTATTTATTATTAAAGACATTGACAAAACTGGAGTCAACTTAAATTTAAACAATAGAAATATTTATATAATTATGAAGCCTAAAATAACATAAATTATAATAATACCACCAACTCGGTGGGGGTACTTTATTTGCCAGTCCGGCCAGCTATGCCCCAATTCACAGCCATTTTAGTCAGTGATATTATAGAAGCTATACAAGATAGAGAGTATTTGTTGGAAACTTACAAATTAAATTAATTATAGTCTTAGATATAAGTACAAAATTTAAGATTTAAGATTACAGGTTACTACGAAGATGACCTGCAAGCAATGATTTTATTAAGGGAAGAGAGAGTTCAGAGGAGAACAATATAATATTTATTATAATTACTACATAACACGTGAAACGCGCTATGCAAAGAATAATCCGATGTGCATAAAGGTAAATACAACGGACGAAAGTGTCTGCTTGTTCTGGAGGGAACAGAAAAATTGAGTGAACTAACAGACATGGCGAATCAATTTTACCAATAATCAAATTATGTAGGAAAAAATCCCCAGAATTGTTCTACGATTGATTAATGAGGGAAGATTAATAAGAAGAAGCCTACTTGGTAAGATGGTAAACGAAGATTAGATCCCATTTAAATCACAACGCAAAAATAAAAACTGTTTCTGGAGATTCGATGTCCGATCAGTTTATGTTGGAGACCAAATAATTAACAATATTCTAAAATAGGTCGACAGGAGTATATATAGTTTTATGATAAAGGGATCTTTAAACTCCTTTGACCATCGTTTAATAAAACCAAGAGCACCTTTAGCTTATTTACGATAGTAGAAAATGAAGATTGAAAGAAATTTGGTGTCAAAAATAACACCCAGATCTTTAACAGTAAAATTCGTTGCAAGGAAATTTGTTAATAGTATAATTAACAATATGTGGGATGGTAGCTGAAGGTCATTACCTTAGAGAATTTAAATAACTGATTAGTACACACCAACGCTGAAAGGAATTAAGATCATCTTGTAGGAGAAGATGGTCAAGTAAGTTGGAGTATGAAAGGCAGAGCTTTAATTTGCATAATAAAAATTTTGGAGTGAACAATACACCTAGGAAGATCATTGATAAAGAGGGTAAAAAGCAGCGGTCCTAAATGACTGCCCTGCGGTACGCCTGATGAAACAGTGATAAGCTTCGAAATTGATGTCCGCAACAATACCCTTTGAGTCCTGCCTTTCAAATAGGATGAAATCCAAGACACAAGTTTAGGGTGAAATCCTAAATATCAAGTTTGCAAATTAAGATATTATGATTAACTGAATCAAATGCTTTGCTGAAATCAGTATAAATAACATCAGTTTGCATTTTATTTAAAAAGCTATCGTTAATTAGAGAAGAAAATTGTAATAAATTAGTTGAAGTTGATCGATTCTGGAAAAAGCCATGTTGAGATGGCGAAATAATCGATTTACAAAAGTGTTGTAAGTTTGATGTTAAAATCTTTTCAAATAATTTTGGGATAACAGACAGTTTAGCTATGCCTCTATAATTTGAAATGTCAGACCTTCCACCTTTTTTATGTAATGGAATAATAAATGACTCTTTCCAAATAGATGGAAAAACAGAAGTCTCCAGGGACAAATTGAATAGTTTTAATAAAGGTAACTGTAACGAAGCACTGCATTCCTTTATAACACAACTTGGAATATTATCAGCACCAGGAGAAAAAGATGATTTCAATGTCCGAATGGCTGAAACCAGAGACACAAGGGAAACACTTGGAACATTGATAATATTCGTTGCAGGACTTTCAAATGAGTACGACGGGGCGTGTGAGACATCGGAAGAATAAGTGGATTGAAAAAATTTTGCAAAAAGATCTGAGGAATCTTGATCATTACAAGTTTTTTCTTCTCCAAGGAAAAACATGGAAGGTAAATTGTATAATTTACGCTTCGAGTTTACAAACGAATAAAATTGCTTCGGATCACGAACGAATTTCCTTTTACAACGTAAAAGGTAATTCTCATAACACCTAGCATTTAAAAGATTAAAATTTGACTTGGCTATTGAGTATTTAGACCAGTCAACGATTGAACCAGACTTTTTAAAATTCTTAAAACATTTGGTTTTAATGTTTCTAAAATTAGAAAGAGTCTGAGTAAACCAGGGGGGCTTATTAGAAGCAGGCCTAGAGTGGTACGAAGGGACACAGACATCAAGGATAGAGCTTAAAGTTTCATAGAAAATATTAGCTGCCAAATTAACATAAACTGAGTCGTATAAAAGCGTCCAGTCATTTGCATTAATTAAATCATTAAGCAAGACAAAATTGCATTTATAAAAACAGCGACGCCTTATTTGGGGAATCGGAGCAGAAATAGGTGACATCTTTATGGAAAACAATACATCTAAGGTGGGATGATGCAAATCTTCTGGCATACAGATAGGGGTTGTTCTGGTAACATTAATGACAGAATCATCATTAATAAAAACCAGATCAAGTGAACGATTCAAATGATTCAAAATAGATTTCATTTGAAACATTGATAGACTAAACAGTTCATCAAAAAGATAATGATCTGTAGACGGAACAAGGTAGTTAAAATTGGGAGCTGACGACCAAGTAGTGTTAGGTATATTAAAGTCACCTAGCACTATAAATAAGTCATTATCATTTACATGCTCAAAAATTTCTTTAATACAAGTTATATGTTGTGCATAGACTTGTACATCAGAAGAGGGAGGAACATATGAGCAAGTGACATATATGCAAAGAGATGGGAGAGTTATTTTAACCCCAATAATCTCAGCATCATGAAGTGCTTTGAAACTTAATGATTCGGAGAGAATATCGGCCTTAACAGCTATTAAGACACCCCCTCCTCTGCGAATCAATCGATCACATCTATAAATAGTGAAGTTATTAGATAGAATCTCACTATTATAAATTTTAGGACTAAGCCACGTTTCAGTGAACACAATGACATCATATTGAAAACTGAAACTGCTCAAAAATAAACCATTAAGTTTGGAATTTAGGCCTCGAACGTTTTGATATCCCAAAGACAGATTCGGTAAAGAATTTATACTATTTAGTTTTTTGATACAATACTAACTGAAGATTGTACCGAAGTAGGGTTCAGTGTTACGGGAGGTAATCGGTTTCGATTCTTAGGCTTGAATTCATGTACAACTATATGCGGTGGCCAAAACTTGGCATCACATATAGTTGTGAAGTGCTCAACCGGCACACTGATTTTAAACGAAGCAATTTCACGTGGTGTTGCGAAATTAAACTTCGAGATAAAAACATTTGCTGAAGACTTACTAGCGATAAACGCTGATATTGCTTCGCACGTCGTGTCAGATGAAAGCCTGGATAAAAAACCTGCTTTCGAGGAGACACAACTGATAAAGTGGGCACCATGGGTTCAGAGGTTGCTAACAGATTGTTATTCACTGTTTGAACAACAACCGGGGACGCTCTTACTTTTATAGTGGGACTTTGATTAGGCTCAACAGTTTTAGTAGAAGTACCAGTAGCACCAGGTGGTGTTGACAAGTCTACAGAAGGTGGATTGGAAATAGATTCTGGATTAGGGGAAGTAGGAGCTAAAGAATTTGGAGACAACATTGGTACAGAAGCTGGTACCAATAATGTTGTAGTCTCCATTAGATTGTGTGGAGTTTCAAAATTATACTGTTTTAATATTTCTTCACCAGCTTCTAAATCACTAGAAAGCTGTTTTGAAATATTGCACAGTTTTAAAAATTGAACTCTCACCGAATTATACATCTTGGAAAAATTAATTTGTTTTTCCAAGCAACTCGGGCAAGACCAACGTAAACCACCGCAACCAATTTTGGTAGTGGACATGATTTTGTCATAGTCACGCCCAGTGAGGCCAGCACATTTAGTGTGCATCAAGTTCTCACACAACCAGCAATTAACAAATTGTGCTTGTGCAGAGTCAACAACCTGCCTAAAAGAACATGATTTCTTACAGCATTCATATTGGCGATTGGGGTTAAACAAAATTGAAGCGAGAAAAAAAAAACAAACAAAAAGCGAAAGAATGCAAAACTAAAAGAGATAAGAACGTGTTGAGAGCACTAAAAACAAACAACAACAAAAAGAGCGGCAATACTAATAAGAATCGCGCACAAATAAGAATACTGTGCACAAAACAAACTAATGAGAACAAATTCAGACACAAGTGTGTATGCAAGCAAAATGTAACATACAACAACAAGTGAGAGCAGATGAAACAGAAAGCCGTGCAAAGAGCGACGCAAAACAAAAACGATAATAGAAATCAAAATCGCCGATCCACCAAAACCGAAAATGAAAATCGGTAATAACTGAAGCACAAAGCACAGCGGATCAAACCTTGCACAGCAATGTAATGATAGTTATCCAAAGTTAACCGAACGCGATAGTGTGACAATTATAGTGATATAATAAGTGATAATTTAATTAAAACTCAAGAGCACAAAAAAATACGTGTGAACACTCTCAACTGAGAACTCTCTCTTCGTTAAGTTTTCTATAGTCGATTACTAACCTCCACTTCTTATTGCCAATCGAGTCGGATTTTTTTTGGAACGACCCATACGGGTGAGCTCCAAGGTGAGTAGCTATTCTGAATAATGTTTTGTTTAAGGAAAGCTGCTATTTGTTTTTTATACTCGTTTCCCAAAGGGAAAAAGAGTATATTGGTTTTGTGAAATGTCCGTCTTGCTGTCCGTCCGTCTGTCCGGCTGGCCGTCTGTCCGTCTGTCCGTATGAATGCAATATTTTTCTACGCTATTGAAGCTAGAGACTTGAAATTTGGAACATATACTCGTGTATACCCTCGAATTCAAAAGTGTCAAGATTTTCCGGATACGCCCACTAGGGGCGTGGCAAATCGGAAAATGGTTGCGCCCATAGTTAATAGAAATCATAGAAATCATATTAGTTGAAAAGCTAGAGAGTTGAAATTTTGAATGTATACTTGCGTTGATCACCCAAGCTCAAAAAGATATGGCGGATATATCTACGCCCATTGGGGGCGTGGCAAATCGGGAAAACTGTAACTTCTACAGTTTTATGGCTAGAATGCTGCAATCTGGCACATATCTTAACGCTACGATTCTATAAAGATTGATAAAAAGATTTTATGTCCACGCCCACTGGGGGCGTGGCAAATCGGATCTGAATATATAGTGATTTACAAGATCAGCTATATTTTGAGCACTATTGATGCTAGAGACTTGAAATTTGATATATATACTCGGATAAGCAACCCAAGATCAAAAAGATATGGCGGACATACGCCTTCAGGGGGCGTGGCAAATCGCAAAAAGCTTATAGCTCCTACAGTTTTAGAGCTAGACGGTTCAAAATTGGATGTTTGTGTTACTGGGGGCCTCCTCTATTGATTCCCCAAAAATAAATATAATGCCCCTTTGGGGGCGTGGTATACTGAAAAAATACCCTGTAACTTTCACATTTTTGGAGTGTAACCATCCAAGTTTCACAGTTACGTTACCCTCAACTCCTTCTAGGAACTTGCCAAATATGATATGTCTACGCCTACTGGGCGCGTGGCAAATTGGCAGTAAAATTTGTAACGCCCAGCTGCAAAATTCATATGCCTGTGCCACCTATATAAATAAGCTTAATAAGAATTGCTAAGACGACAAACGGCATTTCTGAGAAATATATGTAATTCGATTTAATGTTGAAGTTCTGCAAATAATTTATCTGCTAAAATTATAATTTTTCGTATAACCTAGGTCAGTTATGCTATTTTCTTTTTGTGTGTGTGACCCTGACAAAAAATGTAAATATCAAATACCGATATTTGTGTAATCGACTAAGTCCGAACAAAATTATTCACACACAAAAAATTGACGATAGGACCCATCATGTATGTATGTATGTACCTACCTGCTGCGCCACATCAGTTTTGCATTGCCTGTTGGCAAATCCGAAACTACTTCACTACAAGGGCGACTTTTGACAAATACAAAACTATAGAAGCTGCTGTTAATGCAAACACAATATAAACATAAATCAATAGGAATTGTGATTCTTAGAAAATGCTGAAATCCGCGCATATGAACGTATATATTTATATGTGTACATACAAAAACGGTGGTCGGTTTGAATGCATGCGTATAAAGGGCGATATTTGACAAATAAAAAACTAAAGAAGCGGCTGAAAATGCAAACACAACTCAATAACAATTTTGGTTGAAGAATATGCTAGAATGAATGGCGCTGAATTTATTTGTGACCGTGCATAAGCAAACGCGCTTGCATGTTTCAATGTATGTGTAAATGTAAATGTATTTTGCTGTCGCTGCTTAACGCGTGCGTGTCATACTTGGCCAAACGTTTTGTTTAATAGATTGCGACTGACTTAACGGAACTTGATGAAACTTTTAGCATATGATTCTATTGAATTTTTTACATTTTATAAAAATTCTAATTCATTCACATAGTTATATTTGCAAAAATTGAAATTGCATAAAATTCACAATAATCTACATAAATGTTGGATAGAAAACCTTTTTCTACCCAAAATGGACGGAAGTTATATTTAAATTGAAAGATAAAAAACCGCGCCTGTGTGCTTTCACAACAATGGTTTATTTGTGACTAACTTAGATATGGTACCTATGACATAGATATGGTACACGTACTTACCGATACATATTTTTTTTTTTTTTTTTTTTTTTTGTTGGACTGAGGTAGGAAAAAATGCTTTATGCACCGTCAGTCATGTCGTAACTTTGACCGGTGTGTCGGACTGCATAACTGCTTACCGACTAAAAAATCCTCCTCTTCTGGGGCTCAAATCCACCTTGGAACCAGGAGATATCCCGCATTAACCTTCAAGGTGGAACCCCATAGTGTGCTCTAAATGAGCGTTTCCCTCTGTGTGCCTGCGTCCAGGTCATACTTCTTCCGCCGCAGAACCTTTTCGGCGAAGTCATAGACTTTTTCCAAGCGTCTATGCTGCTGCACATTTGCTGTACTAATGTCTCTACTTTGACTTCACCTACTTTTTCTGCCAGGTCGATTCTTTCTTCCGACCATCTTTTGCAGTTGAAGAAGGTGTGTTCTGCATCGTCCATTGCATTTTCGCAGTAAATGCAGCTGGATTCGGCAGTTTTCCCCATTTTTTTAGGTACTTTCGACAGTATCCATGTCCGGAGAGTAGTTGTGTCAAATAGAAAGACGTTTCACCGTGCTTTCTATTTATCCACTTCTCTAGATCGGGGATTATTTTAGCGGTCCATCTTCCATACCTTTCGCATGACCATCTCGCCTTCCACGAGACTATGGTTTGCTGTCGTATGCTGTTTTCCGCATGTTCTGAGAATTCTCCTCTTTGCCGAAGATTCCATATTTTTTTGCGCTCTTGGGCAAGCAAGTCAACCGGTATGACTGCTGCTATCACAGTCACGGCCGCCCCGGAGACTGTGCGGTACGCCGATGTTATCCTTAAGGCTGCTCTTCGTTGCACAGCTAGCATCGGTTTTCGCCTTACATTCGCCTTTAAGGTGTCCGCCCATACTTCACTGCCATATAGCAGTATTGCATTTGTCGCTTCCATGAGGAGTCTCCGTTTTCCTGCCGTCAACGGCCGTCAACGTTTGCCATCAGTCTACTCAGAGACCCCGTTGCTGTCGCTGTTTTCCGCGTGGCATACTTCAGTTGTTCCCAGAAGGTAAGTTTACTGTCCAGTCTGACGCCTAGATAGTTCACTGTCCTCTGCGTCCTTATCAGGTTTCCGCTTACTCGCATCTCTATTTCGGTTGGGATCTGCTTCCCCGTGAACAGAAGTAACTCTGTTTTATGGGTGGCAAGCTCCAATCCTCGAGAGCTGAGCCATGTCTGTGTGCGGATCATGACTTGGGTAAGTCTCTTTTGGGCCTCTATGGTGTTTCTGGCAGTAATGACGGCTGCGATATCGTCGGCATAACCAATAAGGAAGGTGTCTTCAGGCATTTCCAGTCTTAGGATGTCGTCGTAGCTGATATTCCACAGGTCTGGTCCCAGGATTGACCCCCGTGCAGCTCCTCCAGTCACTCTGTACCGTTTTGTTCCAGTTTGCGTGGAGTACAGGAGTATTCGATCCTGCAAATAGCTCCTGATCATATTCATGAGGTACTCCGGTATTCCAAGGAAGTAAGCATATCGGTCCACCTTACACTATTAAAGGCGTTTTTAACGTCCAGCGTTGCTAGCAGAACTACCGGGCGCGAGTATGCATTTCCTCTTTGCGTAGCTCTGGCTGCCTGAACCACTTCATCGATGGCTCCCATTGTGGATTTTCCAGCTCTAAACCCATGTTGCCTGGGGCTAAGTCCTCCAGCAGCCTCTACTGCGGCGAGTAGTCTGGGTCTTATGAGCTTTTCTAAAGCTTCCCAGCTGTGTTTAACATACACAATGGGTGATAAGCCGAAGGTGTGTTGGGATCGCCTTTGCCTTTGCTAATGAGCACCAGTCTCTGTTCTTTCCACGCTTCTGGGAATATCCTTTCTTTTAGACATGCGTTATACATCCTAAGTAGAAATGTAGGACGTCCTGATGCTATCACCTTCAGTATCTCTGCCGGTATATTATCTGGTCCCGGCGCTTTCTTGTTCTTCAGGGAGAGAGCTGCAATATTGAGTTCTTCCTCGGTGAACTCTGGGACTGAACCATCGAATTCTACGGGTGCTCGCTCATGCGCCTCGTGGATGTGTGCTGGAAATAGTGTTTCCACTATGTGATCCATCGTGGCATCATCCACGTTTGGCACTGCTCCGTAGTTTCTCAGCTTCTTCATGAATATCTTGTAGCCAAGTCCCCAAGGGTCTTTATTTATATCGTTGCAGAGCTCTTTCCACTTGTCATGCTTACTGCGTGTGATAGCAATCGACAGTTCTTTTCTCGCAATCTTGGCTGCTAACGCTTCCGTCGTGAAATTTCCAGAGCGTCGTGCCCTTGTTAGCCTTCTTCTACATTGTATGCATACTTTCCTTTTTTCTGCGATATCGTGGTTCCACCAGTACGCCTGTCGTCTACCTCCGTGTTTGCTGTGCGTTTTTGGCATCGATACGTTACACGCTCTTTCCATAGCTGTTAGGCTTCTTTCGACCACTTGCTTCGACATCAATGTGCCGTCGAAATGTCGTTCTCGCCTATCTAATTCAGCTAGTAGTTTGCCTGTATCCACCTTACTTATGTCCCATCTGTGGGAAGTCTTTCTTGATTATGGTGAGTGGTTTTGCTGACTGATATTCTGGAAATCATATGAGATATACTCGTGATCACTTCCCGTGAAGTCATCGAGTATCTTCCAGTCCTTTATCCGATCTACGATGTGTTCGGATCCAAAGGTTACGTCAGGTATTGTGCCTTCACATCCCGGCCTATGGAAGGTCGGTCTGCTTCCGCGGTTTGCTACCACTAACCCGGACCTAGCGGCCATATCCATAATTTTTTGTCCTCTAGAGTTAGTAGAGGACATTCCCCAATCTACTGCTCGTGCATTCAGATCGCCTGCCCGATACATATCGCATTGCTAAAGATGACATTTTTAACACCCTTCCTCAATGCGATCATGGTTACTAATTCAAATTAACATAATTCATTTTAAACTTAACATTTCAGTAAATTTAACATGCTTGTTCTTACAAAGATTCTTAGTCATGATATCTGCAATCATGTCTGTTGTACAAGCATATTTAAGTTAATTTGACCTTCGTCTACTACTTGACGAACAAAATGATATCTTATATCAATATGCTTAGTCCGGGAATGATTAACCGGATTCCTGGCCAACTCCTGTGCGCTCAGTTAATGCCATACCGATGGGAGCAACCTTTTGCCACCAATCGTGCCTTGAATCGTTCAACATGTTCATCTTTGTCACGTTGCAGACTGTATACCCATTTGCATCCTACAGCCCGCTGTCCTTCCGGCAAGTCTGCTAACTGCCATGTCTGGTTCGGCATTAGTGCGTCATATTCCCGTTTCATCGCATCAGACCAATCTGATGCATGAACACTCATCGCTTCCTCATAGGATGATGGTACCTTCACGTTGGTAGCAACCAGAGCCCCAAGAACGTTGTGCTGCTTTCGAGGCCGGCCTGGCTTGCCAGTTCGAATCAGCCTTGGTCTGCCTGGACCAATGCGGGGAACTGTGTCATGCTCAACTTTCACAGTTGCGTCCTCGCTTCCTTTGTTCTTGCTATCTCCGTTGCTGCTGCGTCCCTTGCTGCTGCGCCTCTCGCTACTGCGTCTCTCGCTGCTGCCTCCAAAACTGCTGTCCCGATCGCTGCTGTCTCTAACGCTGCTATCCCGATCGCTGCTGCCTCCAACGCTGCTGTCCCGATCGCTGCTGCCTCTAACGCTGCTATCCCGATCGCTGCTGCCTCTAACGCTGCTGTTCCGATTGCTGCTGCGTCCCTCGCTGCTGTCCCGATCGCTGCTGCGTCCCTCGCTGCTGTCTCGATCGCTGCTGCCAGAGCCATCACTCTCGTTACCAGGCTGCATGGTAACTTTGGACGTTGGCAGCTCAGTTACAGATGAATAGTTGTCATCTCCGTCCTCATTGAAAAGAACATCTCGCCTCTCAATCACCTGACGAGATACTGGGTCGTACAAACGATAGCCTTTGCTTGCTACCGAATACCCAATCATGCGGTATTCTTTGCCCTTTGCTTGTAGTTTGCTCTTCCTTGGACCCTTGTCCAAAGCTACTGCAATTGAACCAAAAACTTTTAGATGGCCAACAAAAGGTTTCTTACCATCTATTTATCTCGACCCATCAACGAAGCTTCATCACTCGGACCACACCTTAACTCGCGCATTTCAGCATATTCTAAGAATCACAATTGCGATTGATCTGCTTCTTTAGCTTCTTTAGTTTTGTATTTGTCACATATCGCCTTGTAGTACTACTTTGCGTTTTGCCAACAAGCAATTCAATACTGATGTGGCGTAGTGGGTAGACGCAAAGCGCATAAACGAAAGGTCCCGAGTTCGAAACTCAGTGACAACAGCGTAACTCAAAAATTTTTTTTTTTAAATTTATAAACACGAGGTTGTTGTGCTAGTTGAGATGATGCGCTCTAACGTTATATATGTAGTAAATAGATGCAGGCTCGAGTCTTTTTTGTTGATTTGTTTATTTATTTAATTATTTATTTATTTTTGATTTACATACATTCTATATAGCGTATTAAACAATGCAAATCGGACGGGGCTCAGGGGATCTCCTAGTCGGGCACCTCCGACTAGAGTTTTCTTACTTGTTTTCAATAGAGTAAATAGCCATTTCTCCTTGATAATGGGAAAGCTGAAGAATGGAAGAGGTGTCATCTACTTTAACTGATATTTACAAGAAGAAAGCGCAAGATGTCTTCGTAGGTGACGTAAACGGCGACTTACCTAGATTTCTTATGACCATAGGCCAAAAGCATACTCGTTGTGTAATGAATTGCAAAATGGCTGCATGAGAGCTGCATCTAGGAACGTTTTCCCTGGAAATCCACTCCCAGTGGGCCCAGCACCGAACCATTCGGCATTCTGCCCTCCGCGACCTTTCTTTAATTCTAACAATGGCAACTATGCAGTGCCGCAACAAGAATAAGAAGTGTTTCAGTAGGGAAATAGTCGAACAGGACAGGAACGTGACAATGAAGACACAAGGTTCTTCACAAATCACACGTGAAAAAGTGAAGAGCAGTTGCTTGCGCCCAATGTGAGTTTTGTTGCACACATGTCTTAAGTAAGTAAGATACTTCCTTTACCATGCCAAGCGGAGGACACAAATACACATTTTTCTAAATAAAAGTTACACTATGTTTGTTTCACAATCCCATATAATCTTAAGAAAAAATTGTTAATATTAAGAAAAAAAAATAAAATAGTATTACTAACACATTGCATATCACCAGCATATCTTTACTTTCATTAATATGCTTCGTATTATTCGTATTCGCGAGCTCTATACGTCTTCAAATATGATGGACATACTACGGACAATTCGAGGAAGATTTGCAACTTCCATGACGACAGAAATCGCCACAATGGTAGTAGTGGTATTCGCCATCATCATAATATGGTGAAGAACCACACGCCAACAAGCACCTGTGACGAACATCGATGATGCAGAACCCCATGCTGGAGTTAACACCAGCTGGTACGCAGCGCTTCTTCTCCTGTCCTTGCCCCCGACCCCTGTATCACAGATTCGTTTTGTTGCGCTCACGTCTATGCGACTTCGTCTTGTTACTCTCTTGCCTACTTGGCAACATTCTTTCCGCCGCCTGGCCGGGGACCATTGCTTCTGGCGCGCCGAAGCCACTGACGCGACAGCCGCCGCTGCCGCTGCCGCTCTGCCGCCACGATGTCGACGTTGCAACCGCGACGCCAAGTGAAGAGGCCGCCGCCTGACCAAGGACCGTTACTGCTAGCTTGCTGGCAGCGGCGACATAGACATACGGAGAATTAGAACGATCCTCGGAATTCTGGCACAAGCGACGCAGGCAGCAAAACTAGAGCAGCCACAAAAAGGCAAAGCAGAGATTTGCAAGGAGTGGCATCTTGAGAGCAAGAGAGTCAGTTCCCATTGGAGAGCGTAACCGAGCGGAGCACTATTTGTAGAACATTATATAACTTAACATTCAAATAAAAATTATAACGTTCAAACTGAATATCCTAATTTCATTATTCCTTTCAATGATAAACACCCAACTATTGTAAGTATCCCCTTGGATGTGGCCTCCACAAATGTCGGATGGTACCACAGTCCTTAACTTGCATGATGCCCCTATGGGAAACGAGTATCACGCATTAGGTTTCGCCCTATGGCAACGTTCTTACTTGTTATACTAGTTTCCCAAAGGGAAGATAGTATATTGGTTTTGTGCAATGTCCGTCTTGCAGTCCGTCCGTCTGTCCGTCTGGCCGTCTGTCCGTATGAAAGCAATATTTTTCTACGCTATTAAAATTTGGAACATATACTCGTGTATACCCTCGAATTATAAAGTCGTCACGAGTGTCAAAAGTGTCAAGATTTTCCCGATACGCCCACTAGGGGCGTGGCAAA